>VZTB01007044.1:87305-202890 GCA_013397245.1 Thryothorus ludovicianus
CAACCATCTGGTTATATTGGATTTAACACCAATAAACTAACCTTAGATGGGACTATAAAAAGTCATATGCACAGCCAAAGATGAATCCTGGAGAGCTTTCTAAAATATAAGCCAGAAAATACTTAGAAGTATAAAAATTGAAATAATAACTTTCTGTCATATAAAACAAATGGATTGTCAGAAAGCAAGATATTGCAACCCCCCCCAGTTTGTCAGAATTGAAAAGTAAATGTTAATTCCACCTTATACTTTCGTACTACCAAAGCATATTCATGGTTATTTATGTTTCCAAATTCATAGATGAGGTAAATACACCTAATAAAAGATAGCAAAAATCTACTAATAGATTTTTCAAAGTTCACTTAGCTTGTAAATGTCACAATTCATAATAAATGTAGTTATTCAGAACAAGATAAATAAATTACATGTCCTGAACCTCACAATATTTTATCAGATGTCCCAAAAATAACCTGTAGAGAAGCACCTCTTGCAAACATAGTTTTTTGATCAGTCAAAACAAAATAATTATTTTGTCAAGGTGCTAAATCCCCTTCAACTCACGTTCATTGTGAAGGTCGCTGCCAACATGACCATAACTGTTTTTCTGAAGCATTATTTACTCTTATTATCTTATTAAAAGAAAACAAACATTTCCCTGGAGGTAGGTGGTAGAGTATGGGAAACGTTAAAAATCAAACTTTGCGTGGGAAAAAGGACCTTGTTTTTGGAGAACAGGTTGTTCATCTTTCCCCATAAGACCTGTTCAATCTGGCAAGAAAATGTTGTGCTCTGTAAGATGTGCTGAAAGAACCAGGTTTAACAGAAATCCAAACCCAGACTCAGATGGTTACCATTAGCCTTAGACTGGGAAATAACACCTCTATTTGCCCTTCTCTGGATTCCCTAGAGCAAACACTGAGCAAACTGAGACTTGTCACACTAGTCCTCCAAACTGAGCCAGGCAAAAAACACTGAGCAGATTTTAAAGCAAATACTGCAAATGGATTGATTTGTACATGCAAATATCTCTAACTCAACACCTGAAGCTGCAGCAGGATATATCCAGTTCCAAGAGCCAACATCTGTTCCCCTGTAGCAGATCACTCTGTATGCAGAATATGCAAGATGGCAAACACAGTAGCAGCAAAAGTCAGTGGCTTATGGTCTAATTCATGCTGCAGCAACTTTCTTCTGCTCTCAGGTATGCCAAAAACACCTCTGCATAATGAATGGGCAGAAATAACTGAGTACACAAATAACCTGGGGGTCATAACTACTGTCATAGCAAGTGGTAGGCAATATTTTCCAGCATTAGTTCATGGTTTTTACTTTCTGACTAAACTGTTTCTTCACAATCTGTTTTTAATGATCCTCACAGGTGACTGGTTTACTGATCACTCCTGCATTTTGTAACAGTTATTATTTTTAAAAGGTTTCATCTTAATTATTTTCTTAAGTAGATTACAGTAGTTATTCACAGAAAAGGGAGACTGTAATCTCCATCAGACTTCGCAGCAACAGTTTCATAACAAAAACTGTAAAATAGGCTGTAGGTAATGTTTGACATCAATATTAACTTAGGTGCAAAAGAGACTTCCACCATACTTATAATTGGTGACGCACTGAGACCCAGCCAAACAACTGGCAGGGCTCAGAGAGATTTTTTTGTTTATAATAACCTGCTAAATAAGTCCATGAAGTGATGGTGAGATGCAATCTAATGAACACGTGTATTTTGTGACTCCTTGTGGTTTGTGAGCACTCATTGTCAGTGGCAGGCAGTATCCCAGATCAGCATACACATGGGACACTCACATCTGAGTCTTTCCAGACCTGGGAGATTCAAGGAAAAGAAACTTTCAGAATTGGAAGGAAAAATCATCTCATTTGATTACATCAGCTGGCTAAGTATTGAAGTTCCTTGCTATCAGAATGTGCTTTGTGTCAGTGAAGAGGAGGTGCCATCTCTTGTGACACAAAACCTGTCAGCTTCCCTGCACTGGGAGTAGGAGCTGCATGGTCACTGGCCCTGCCATGGCTG
Source organism: Thryothorus ludovicianus (assembly GCA_013397245.1). NCBI lineage: Eukaryota > Metazoa > Chordata > Aves > Passeriformes > Certhiidae > Thryothorus > Thryothorus ludovicianus. The sequence goes on from VZTB01007044.1 coordinate 89,347, forward strand.
CAGGGCACACAGACTACTGGTACAAGGACTATGCTTGTCTACTTTGGAGGAGAAAAATAACATCACACAATAACACACAAAACTCAAAAACCCATGTCAAATCTTTTCCTTCTGCTTAAAATTCCCAGGTAACCTTTGGTGAAAGATTAGAGAAAAGAGTGGCCAGTTTGTACGCAGAATTCAAACAAAAGAGGACATCCACATTGACCCTATGGAACATTTCAGCTGAATCATTCAGCAGCAGCTACTGAAATTCCCCCCTATCCAAACAGTGCTGGGTCCAGGGAAAGTTCTGAAAAGCACTCAGCTTGCCCCTCACCAGAGAAAAACAAGCAATGATTCTGTGTAGCTTTGAGAGCCTACAGTATGCTAAATACAGAAAAAAACAGACTACATCCTGGAAGTCTGGATGGAGATGAAAAGTAATACTAGCGGTTATTTGTCACCCTGACAGAACAACATTTCTATCCCCCATATATTTTGCAGTATTTTATCTAGTCTTTTTTTAAATTCCTGAAGATTGGTACTTCCATGCCTTTCAACAGTTCTCTTAGCATATTTCATTGCAGATGCCAGGTGATGTTCAGCTTAAGTCTACACTTCTTCATCTCAGTCATATTCTGCTACAGCTCATGGCAGAAAAACATTCATTCCAGCTCTGCACCACTGACATCGGGGATGTTTGTGCAGGGGATGGATTATGGCATCTTGAAGACCTTTATAATCATGTGACAAGTACCCAGTTTTTTAGGGGAAACTGCTCTTCCCCAGATGGTGCAGCATCCTGAGGGAACCTCTCAACCTTCTATAGCCACCCAGGAACTTCTTTTTACAGACAGCATAATGCTGAGGAAATCTGAGGAAGAAAATCTGCTAAATCTTTCTCCTAACTTCCATTCTCTGCATGCTAAACACTTTTTTTATCCCAGTACTTTTTTTTTTTTTTAATAGCAACACAAGGCTTAAGTAGTTGCTATTCTATAGTATTCAGCATTGCTCTGATGGACAGTTCCATGAAGGTTGCAAGACCTGTAGTTTTCGTACAAAAGCAGAATAAAGAGAAACACATAATGCATGATCTGAGAACACAAGCAGCTGCTTGCTTATAGCAAGATCCGGGGGGTTTTGTGGGTCAATAAATCATACATTCATTTTGGGGTTTTGTTATGTTTTTTCTTGTTTGAAAATTAAGTATTAATAAAAAGAAAACAAAACTCATTTATGCATAGCCTTGTGAAAAGCTTTGAACACAGTTAAGTCCTACCCTGCAAACACTGCCTTACGTGATTCCTGCTACTGGTTTCCTCTAAGTCAAGGACAAACAGCTTGACTTGACTTGAGTAGCCATACTCACCTGGCCTGAGCTCTATGTATGTACTTAAATTCACTCTAGCTCTGTGATAACGTTAGGTATATTATGTCATTGCGGGACATGCAAGGACATACACGGACGCTCTGATGAGAAGGTTAAAAATTATTTATTAAAACATCTGACTCTAAATTTATAGTATTTCTACACAGAGCAGGGATTGGAGAAGGCTGACACCTCTCCCATCCCATTGGTCAAGACAACTGTCCATCAGTTGTTCTTCACACTAAGAGAAAGTGTGGAAACAACCTTGTTGTATCAAAAACATACTTCTGATAACAACACCCATGTGTGAGAAAGAACTAAGAATGATGAAAAACATCAAGTTAGAAAGTGTCTCAGAAAACTTGAAAAACGAGGGCGACAATATTAAGCTTTACATAACTTAATAAATTAAGCTTAACCTTGTATTTAGCATTTTGCTTCCTGGAGCCCTACAAGGTTCAAAAGCCCTCAGCAAGACTGCCAGAGCAAAACAACAGGAAGCAACCTTCTACTCCAGCTAAACCCCTTATGTCTTTGATAGGAACGGAGGCAGTTCAAAATCAACAATCTCTCCAGGCAAGCAAAGTCTCATAAACTCACGTAATTCGAGCCAGTACTCACGTGATCCTATGTCCACTCACTGCATTTTGCTGAAAGGGGCATTTTGTGGCAGTGCTTTATGCTCTCAGCTTCACTTTCATCCCACTGCCTCTCACCAGATAGATACAGAAGGAGCTGGTCTTGTGTAGTCTTCACAGCTGAGCTGTTCCTCAGCACTAAGTGCCACCTCATTACACATATGAGGCCTTATAGAGCCTCAGTGCTGAAGGCCAGGAAGCAGACAAAGTCAGTACATAAGGATCCTGCTGTATCAGTATTGAGTTTCTCTGATACACTTCTCTTTGGAATTCAAGTCAAGAGAGGAGCACTGACACATGCTTTTCTTATAGTTCTGCTAAATTGCTGCCATGCATTACACCACTAAACCTGCTGAACTCTCAGGTGCAGTTGCATTTAAAGACTGCAGAAAATTCACCCATTGATAAGAATTTTGCCCTGACCTGGTGTCCTCTGCAGAGGAGAGGAATCAGTCTGACATTCTTTACTGCCTCTAAAAGTCCACCACTATTTATTTCTTCACTGTTCTGCAAAAGCCATTTTTTTTAACCTCTTGCCAAATACACAGGCAAATACTTTGCACATCAAAGTGACAGTCTGCTTGCTCGTTTCACACATCACTTGCATTATTTACCTAGCCTGACAGAACAACCTTTCTAGCTCGAGAGTGAAGGCAGCAGGAGAGGACTCTGCTAATGAAGGCTTCAATGCAGTCCTGAAGCAAAGCAGAACACACCAGGGATGTGGCAGGTAGTAGAGAACTATGGTGGAGATTTGACTAACCCTCAGTTAGTGTGACATGAGCCAGGGAATTCATTCATGCCGAGAGCAGCATCAGCTCAGCACGAGTGTGTGAATGCAACAGCACAACCCCAAATCCTTTCTGGCCCCCCTTTCTCCACTGGCAATTGGCAAATCTGAGTGAGGGATTTCAGGGGGTGAGTGTCAGCCACACTGAGGCCAGCTGGGGCTGCAGCACCAGTGCAGGTCCCTGTGGATAGAGGGGACACTGCCCAGGGTCCCCTGCTGCACAGCACCGCTCGTGGCCTCGGCAGCTGCCGCGGTTTCAGGTTAGCAAAGCCAAGCCAAGCCAAGCTAGGTTCTGCTATGCCCCACGAATCAAATGAAGATGATCACTGCATAAGCATTTGCCTAGAGTTCAAAGCTGGAGCGAGAGATGCCACCATTATTTGCTGGATGGAAAGTCATGACTCTCTATTATCCTAATATGCCTGACACATGTTTCACTTCTCTGGCCCCTAAGGGACACAGAAATTGCATACAAGAACAGAAAAAAGCCAAGCAAATGTATGTCATGATGACTTGATGTTGCCTTTTGCCTAAAGCAATCTGACATAATTAGCCATCTCACAAGTAAAACCTTTATGTTTTATTCTTTTACCAATTTAAAATAAAAACTGTACATTAGCATGGGTAGCTTGTCATTTTAATACACTTTGATGTTTGCAAGCTTTGAAATATCATGCTCAAATTTGTATGCAAATTTGTGTTTCCAATTACATGCTCATTAGTTCTTCTGGAACTTCTCCCTAATATTCACAAACTGTTTATAGCTTCCTCTGTTGTTTTCCTGAATTGCTTTAGAGTGAAACCTGGTATATAAAAGACAAATGAGAAATCCATTAACACTCAGGAACTTTCTTAAACATCACATTTAATTTCTAAGGATGTCATAATTTGTCACTTCAAGGAAGTTCCAAGTGTCCATGCAGACCTCACCTGATAGCACATTAAAAACCTCACAGAAACAGTTGGTGTAGCACTGTCAGCCTCCAGAAATTCCCACCTCCCCTACCTACTAATCTGAAAATCCAGTTGCTTTTATCACTGTCTTTAAGGAATGTTTTGGTGCATATGAAATACAGTTTATATCCTTAAAAGGAGTGAAATTGGGACTACTCTCAATTTCAGTGGAACAAAGCAAATTTACAGCAATTATGAATATGATTTTTTCTTCAGTTATCCACCTCCATTGAAAACATGGGTAACCTTTTAAACTCAACTGAAATGGAAGCCACATTGTTAAAAATAAATACAGAAACCCCAGACAGAAAGTTCAACTTTTGGAAGAAACTTGAAGCTCATTAGTACAAAAAATGCATAACATGTAGTGTGAGAGGAAAGAAGAGCTGGAAGGGAGCATTAGGTCATCTGGTCATTGTCACCACCCTGCCCAGGAGTGATGGCACGAAAATGTTCCCAGGCAGATGCTGGTATAACCTGTTCCCACAGATAGCCCTTCTTGGAGACTTCACAATTCCCCCAAGCTGTCTGTCACTAACAGATTTTTCCTAATGTCTGCTTATAAACATTACTTCTCTAAATGATATGTCAAAGCCTGAAAGTGCTAAACATAACAGAGGAAATCCCCAACTGATAATGTGCCCCTGTCCTGATTAAGAAGAAAAAATTTGGAAAGCAGCCACTCTAACTAATGAACAATTAATACTGAAGCTGTCCTGCACCTGTGTATGCAGGAGGAACTTGGCACCACATTCCCAGGTCCCACATTCAAAGTGAATAGGGCCCCACTGGGCCCCATAAAATGCTGATTTTTGCAACTCTTCTGCCCCTCTCTACATTTTGGATAAAACATGCAGTCATAGAAACGGCAAAGAAACAACAAAAACTGAGGCCACCTCCATCAAAATAAAAGCTGGCCAAGTTTCATATCTACTGCACATTTTTGATGTCTCAGAAGCAAACATGACAAAGGTTCATACGTCACTGTTCATGCTTGCAGGCTTGAGCACAAAACAAGCTTTTTAGTATTAATAAACCTACAACAATAAGTTACGGGAGTTTTAATGACTTCACATTAGTGCAGATCTTCTTAATTAAGCCTTTTGTCATTAAGAAGCAAATCTGTGCATGAACCAGGTAATTTATTCCAGTATGCCAGTAGCCTGCAAGTTGGCTCTGCACCTTGCTCCAGCAGGGCTGCATCTTTTTCTACAAACACACCACAGTAATCTCAGTTCAGAGAGTGGGAGGAACCCAGACTATATTTGTGGCGTTCTCTCACTGTTTGACATTTGAAATGTAACAGGCTCAACAGAAATCTAAGAGTTAATTTTGCAGGTATTTAAAAAAAAAGATACTGGGGTTTTTTCCATTGTTTTAAAGCAGCATCTTAAGGCAAGTAATTACCTAGAAGAGTGGGAACACAGTGACAGTCATTAGGATTACTTTCTGAAGTCATAACCAGAAATATTTATCAGTGGTAAGTCTAAAAAGGAAGCTATAAAATTATTTTGAAGTATTTCTGGATTTTTCTCCAACTTTAGGGTTGTTTCATCCCTGCTCCATATTGCTTTAGTGCTGGGAGGTGAGGCAGCTTACCAGGCTACATCTCAGTACCTCTGCCTGGAGCCAGCTCTCAAGGGAGCAGCTTGGACAGGCAGAGGAAGCATGCTCTGAATTCACTGTAAATACAGACAAATGCCTGCACAGCAAAAGCATTACTGGAGCTGGTTCAAAGATACCCACTTCTCCTGGTCTGGAGCAGAGGCTAAGAGATGGCCCTCCCACAGTCTGTGCTACTGGACTCTTTAATTTATTCCTGTCAGAATTTTACACCAACCAAAGCTCATTCTTAAAACAGGAAATATAGATAACTCGTCTTATTAAAATGTTTTGATATTTGAAGGCACAATTGGAATAATTTTGAAGTCTGAAAAATATCTGTGCCAGCCTTCTACCAGAGTTACAAAGACAATTATTTTATTAGAACACATATGCTTGTTACTCCTAATAGTCTGGTCACTTTACTGGGAATACAAGCCAAATGATCAAACAGATTACAGCTTGTGCCAACAGCATTTCACATTGCAACTTCCTCAAAAATCAACCTTGGAAATGGAAAGGTCATTTAACAAGCAGGCAGAGCATTCTGGAGTTCGGAGTGCTTCCACACATCCTGGGCAACTACAAGCAAACAATTTTGGACAAGGTCCTTCAAGGTTGTCTGCCCCTCAAGATTTGAAGTCTTGCTTTTGAAATACAGTCAGGTTCTCATCTACAACTTTATGTACCAAGTCATATTCAAACTAACTGATAGGAGACCTCAGTATCAAAGCAAAGTTTTAAGCTATTTCCCAGATCATCTAATAGAGATGATTTGGTAAATAGGTTAAAAAAATAATCTTGGAGAAAAGAAGGAACCTTCATGTGTGTTTGACTATACTAGCAGAGGATACAGACATCCAAAGGGCAGAGAGATGCCAAATATTATGTGAAGTCAGAAGAAAGGAAAGACCCTTTAATTTTCATTAACAAAAGAAAGACTTATGGACTAATGTCAATACACAACATCAATAAAGAATTGGGGTGGGTCTGTAATAATGATGGTGCTAAATGTTCAACTGTATAGCAAGCAACAAATGCTAAATTTTAATTCAAAATCATGATCAACCTGTGATTTTCATAAATTTACAAATCGTAGAATTTTGTACAGGTGAAATAGCACTACTTTTCAAAAGATAACAATTTACAAATAACTCATATTCAGGATAAATGGAGTATGTTAGATGTCTACCATCTCAGGGGGCAAATCTGATGGGTTGTCAAGTGCTTTAAGTACATCCCATGAATGATGAATAACCTGTCCACTGTTATCAAGCAAGTGGGAGCAGTACACCTCAAGAAATTAGGTTAGAGCTCTCTTGGCTAGTAGCACACTTTTGACAGCAACAGGACTACCCAGAGATAGAAGGAGCCCTCCTGTCAGGGAGGAAGCAACTGAGTGGGTTATTTGAGAAAAATGGGGCCCTAAACTATCTGCTCTGAGTTCATTCTGATCATAAAAGCAGAGGTTTATGGTTGGATTTTTCTGATTGTACCCAAGTCACAGATTGAAGGGACAATCCCAGCTCTCACAGCCTCTCCTCATCTGATCAATGCTCCAATCTCTTAATCATCTTTGTACTCATTTGCTGGATTCTTTCCAGGACAGCAGCGAGTCTCATTACTGGGGAGCTCAGTGGGATGCAGCACTCCAGCTGGGAGCTCTCCAAGGCTGAGGAGAGGGGAAGGATCCCCTCATCCCCTCTCTCAGCCTGGTGGCTGCTGTGTCCCCAGTGCAGCCCAGGAGGCTGTTTGGCCTCTTGGCTGCAAGGGCCCATTGCTGGCTCACGGTCAGCATGGTGCCCACCATGACCTTCTCTGCAAACCCATTTCCCAGAGCTTTTGCCTCTGCTGACCTTCAGGAGGCTTGAGTCAGGTAAAACTGCACCCTGCTCTACACAAACAGGCAGCTGAGAAGCAAAACACCAATGTGGCTCTTGTGGTGGAGATGGCACGCCAGAATTCACTGGCATCTCTTAGGTCAGAAGGAAATAGAGGAAATAAATTACGACTTCAAAGCAGCAGCCACCTGGGATTAGAACTGTGGGTGCCAACAGGGCTCCTATCTTCTGATATGTCTGAGTTCACACAGTCCAGTAGTGTCTGATTTTCTTATCTTGGCGTTATTGGCTAACTTTATGCACATTTTGTTAAATTAAGCAAGTTCATCTATTCACTACTGATTAATGCAGAGAAAATCCAATGTCTTATTCCTGCACTATTATCCAACATGTACATTGTTCAGATGAGAATATGTTTTGAAAGTGCAATACATATATATTTCTTCCCTATTGATAAGAAATTGGTCAGTAGAGTTAAAATAGCATATGATTGTATAATCTGTTCCACAGGACAGTATTACTCAGAATTCTCTGTTACACTTTTCAACTCTAAACACACCCAGAGCATCCAAAACAGTGGGCCAGGTCTAGGAGTAGGGAATACTCAACCAAGACCTGAGTGGCACCCCCCACCAAGAACTCCAAAGCCCCTGGTTGCTCTCTAATGTTCCTGTTCTCACTCATGCATAGGTGTTATATCATCATAACCTTCTGGAAGATTGATTTATCTGTCTCACTGAAAATTGCTTACTTGTCATGATCTTGGCAGATAATCTGCTACTAACCTTGTGTGAAAAGTTATGGTATCATTCACATAGAGAGTTGCAATTTTTTACACTAAAACAACAAAGAGTAGGGAGGTACATCCTGCTGCAGATATGGGTTGAGAAATACACTTATTCACAAAACAATTGTAACAAATTAATAATACTGCCAAATCTCCATCAAAACATCAGCCCCAAGTCAAAAATATTCTGAAAGTTGTCTAACAACATACATCATGTCTCTCCTCCTAAGTGCTGTTAAGGGGTTCACAGTGGTTTGAGACTTCTTCCCAAACCCAGTGAGTTCTCCCAGGTGAATTTCACACTCCTCCTCTGAGCACGCTGTGAGTTTCCTTTGGCTTTTGCTGTTGGATGAACGGCATGATGACGGAATGAGTGAGTGAATCCTACAGCAATGAGGTTGCTAGAGCTATTTCCCTATGCCTGATTGGTCTTTTCTCTCAGTTCCATTAAGGGCATTTCTCTTTGTTTGTAAATGATCTGCCAGACTACAGCCTCTCCTGGATCTCAGCAGACATCCTCAGCCACTCCCGCTTGCCGCAGCGCTGATTTATGAAGCCCTTATTGGGACAGACTCAATCCATCAGAGGAATTGTTTTTTCCTCCCAGAACCCAGAGCAGCAGATGTGATAAAGCACCTGTATAATGGGCTCTCTCCACTGCTGCCACTGCAGGATGTGCTTTACCACACCGAGTGTGAATTACAGCTTACACCTGCAGCCTCAGTGAGCCTGGGCAGGGAGAACGAATTACAAAAGAGAATTGTGGAGATGACAAACACACGGAATATGGAAGCTCAAACTCTTGCTAAAAAGAAATTAATTGTTTTTTGACAGCAGAAAGCAGAAGATTAAGCTTGTGTTAGACTGTCCAAAGCAAGTAATCCAGTACAGTTAAACACTGAGGCAGAGACCAGGTGCCTCTTCATAAAGACTGGCTTGTAATTATTTTTTCTTTTCCTACCTTGCCAGGTAGGTCTGAGAATAGTTGCTGCTGAGATTGTCCTGCTGCATTTCTTTAGTTAGTCTCCAAGACACTTTGCCCATGAGACACTATCAAAACTTGCTTATGTGAAAATTCAAGGACACAATTTGGTCCTGCATTAGACATTGCATTGTTTGGCCAAAGAATAAATGTGTGCCACTTGAAATATTTTCAGGCGCTCCCAAAATATTTTGATATTCCAAGATTCAGCAGCAATTTTTTTTTCAACATTCAATTGCCTACATAAATTTAACATCAATAAATGGTTTACACACTGTTTCCATCAATTTGCCTTCACACTGTACTCTTGGTAAGTAGAGTTTTTATTGCAGAAGATTTGTTTCTTTCTCATGTGAAAAGACAGAGACATGAGAGAAGTTAATTTGTTAATAGTTCATCAGATTAATTAACCTGAAATACCTGATCATTGAGATATAACCTACTTCTCCATTAAGTGCTGCTTCTACTACAGAACAGGAGTTACAGAGAAATCTTTCAACAGTAAGGTATTAAGTTCCATAATTGGCTTATCATGTTTTCAATTCTACAATTTATAAATAAGGTGGCAAGCATGACAGATTAACCTGCAAATCTGCCTCCAAAGAAGAACTCTTTTGAAAAGATGCAAAATACATTTGCGAATGCCTCTTCTCCCTGTCAAGAGAGAACTGTAGAGTTCTGGAGTTACAGCCCCAGTTCTTAGTGTTTGAGAGCTTCCAGCCAGCCAAAAAGAAATGAAAACCAAGATCTAACAGTCTGAAATGTGTCCGAGTGAGGAATGGGAAACAAATTGCTGCCAATTCATCTAAAATGACACATCACAATGAATCAATTCCAGACTTTGTAAGGGGAGAAGGAAGTTTTGCATTTACTACCTTCCTCCTACACCTTTGGCCCTGTATCAATTCAGGCAACTGAGAAAAATACCACCAATGTCAACTTCTTCCTGTAAGTGTTCATCCATTCAATTCAACTCCTATGGAATGAGATCCAGCAGTTTCAGGAATGAGATCTTGAAATCAAATATAGCCTGAAAAAGACACCTTATGCAATTTTATGCAGTGTATTTACCATCTCTATTTAGCATTTCACTGAAAACTTACAACTCTGTAGATGATTTCCTATTTATTACAATCCTCTCATTAAGCTTATATAAATTGATACAAAAGTATGTAATTGTCCTAGGGTGACGTTATGATGTTTGTATCCCCATTNAGTAAGTGAAAATGTGGTAAGACCAGTAAGGGAACATTCTATCTTTGGCATGTAGTAGAGAAAAAAGCAAAAGGAGGTGGATTTGGTAGCTAAAAGCCATGGGCAGAGTCAGATCTATTAACAGCTTCAGTTCATTTGTTTGGATGGAACATAATTGGCTTGAATGTGATTCAAATATATCTGATCTTTTTTTTACCCATTAGAAAAAAACAGATGAACTTAATTGGTGACTTACACATGATTTCATGGCTTATCACACTCAAGGGATAACAGAATTTCTAAAAGCTTAAAACCTCAACTCAGTTAATTGGTTTTCCAAGCACATACATTATTTTTAAGAAGCTGCTGCTAAGACGAGTAGCTTTAGAACAAGCTTTCAGAAGTACCAGAGTGTCTAAACATGACACCACTGGTGGTGGATGCTTTTCTGGTTTTATCTTGGAATACCCTGGACTTTATTTGATGTGTTCTGCAGTCCTGCTATCGCTCAGTGTTTTGGCATGGTTGAGCACAGGACACATAGCAATGATGTATGTTCTAGCTGGTTCTTTCTTGAGATAGAAATCTGTTTTTCTCCACTGACAGATCTTTAAATCAATACAAGACTTTTCCATCAAGATGGAAGAGAAAGTACAAGCAAATCTGCTAGCATCTGTGCTAGGCTATACAGATTTATCAAAAGAAATAGTGTGCCAACAATGAAAGAGAAGAAAGTAGCATTAAAAAAAAAAATAACACCCCCCACCCCCCATAATTGTTTGTATTTTTAACCAAATTTCTGCAAGAACCAGAGGAAATGCTCGTTATACTTCACAAGTAGAATCTGATTTTTTCGTTTAACTATCATGGTTTTTTGCTCAGAGGGTTCAAAGGAATTTAGGAATCTGCACCAACTGAAAATACACAAAAAGGCAGGCAATGCCTTACAAAATAAAAACTCCATCAAATCACCCACACCTTTGAAGCTGTTCCTCTGCCTCAGGTGTTCAAAGCACTTGGTACTGGAGAAAAAGATTTATTGCTAGAAAGGTCTGTGTATCTCCATAGTATACAGAACATTAGAGTAAATGAAAACCTGACCTTTGAGACCAAGAAAGAATACTTTGTCTCTTTGAGGAAACAAAGTGAATCCTGGCTTAGGCAGAGGTGAGAGTGTTTGGAATCATCTAGGCCTGACAGACCTGAAGGGAAATGTCACCCTCGTTTTTCAAGTTTTCTGAGGCACTTTCTAACTTGATGTTTTTCATAGTTCTTACTTCTTTCTCACACATGAGTGTTATTATCAGAAATATGTTTTTAATATGACAAAGTTGTTTCCACACTTTCTCTTGGTGTAAAGAACAACTGATGGACAGTTGTCTTGACCAACAGGATGGAAGAGGTATCAACCTTCTCCAATCCCTTGTCTGTGTAAAAATACTATTAATATAGAGTCAGATGTTTTAATAAATAAATTTTTACAATCTCACAAGAAAATGTGTCCGTGTGTGTCCTCGCGTGTCCCATCAGCGACAGGGAAATACAAAGTCTGAGGTTTGGAGGAAGGTGTGTTCCTGCTGGCTTTTAGCTCTCTTCCCTGCATGCTGCCTCTGTACAGACAATTTACTAACAGAGTCTTTTGAAGACAGCATTTGATAACAGTTCTTTCACTTGCTTGGATGCAGCTTCTAGAGCAAAGTCTCTCACAGGAAACTACAACACAAAGGTTCTCCTGGAGAAAAACACAGTAAACTCCCTACCTGAGAATTGCAAATGATGCTGTGAAGTCTGTGGGAGCAGATGCCCTTTTTGCAAAGGTATTCTTGAGAAAAGCTGAAAAGAGCTGGTCTAGCTATACCTGCTGCCACATTATTGTTAAAGTACATGGAATTTTTCCTTTCACTGTTGCTTAGATCTGGTCTAGATAGCAGAGTAAGGCTATCCAAAAAATACAAATATACTTGGTTAGGTTTGACAGTTGACCTTCAGAAGCAATAGGAACTAAACCATCTCCTAAATGGGGAAGTTCTGCTCTGTACACCTCCCCTCTGCATGTAAAGGCTGGGTGACCTTATGGACAAAGCACCTTTTTTCACTTTGGACTCTATCCATCACATCAGTACTCTGGCATTTCACCACACACAAAACCAAGCAGGCTGCCAATCTAAACTCAGTTGCTCACTGACCTACTCAACAGAAAGGTCATTCATCCTCCTCAAATCATCTTCATTTACACATCTGGATCACTCTGATATTTATCAGGAGTTAATCATGGCCAAGCAGTTGAGTTATTATCCATGAATTACAGCAGCACTTCATAAGTTTCATGACTTTGACTCCTAACTTCTCCAAACTTTCCAAAGTATCTGTGTTTTTTTCCTATGTGTTCTTTCATACTTTGGAAGGTCTCTTGGAATTGAAAATATCTAAGAAAAATGTTTCAGGGAAACATACAGCTTTATTTTCTGTAAGGGATATCTTAAACAAAAAAAATCTTTCCACATTAAAAGTTCTAGCACTTTGTGTACAGATCCTCCACATTCCTTGCTCTGTTCTGCTTTAGTTTTTTTGGGGCTACATCATACTAGTGGTCCTCCTTGCAGAGATTTGCAAAAGTATACCATGATCCCACATTTGACCATTTAATTTCACTACTTCATTCTTAAGGATTCATTTGTGTCTGCTAATATTTATTCTTTTTATGTAGTTGTAATTTAACATAGATTTAATTCCTGTAAATGCTCATATTTCTTTACCACTCACAAAGACTAAAAAAAAATTCTAAAAGTTTTCAAAAAATATTGCCAATTGGAAGTTTATGCTATAAGCATGATTTTCAACACATTTTATCTAGCACTCTTATTATCTGAAACAGCCATTTTATCTGCCAGCAATGTCTTGATGTCTCTGCAAAACAAATTAGAGTTTCAAATCATATTCTTTACTCCTTTTATTAGCAGCAAGAATTCAACTAGATATAAATGTATGCATTCACTTTTCTACAACCATCCAAACAACCCAACTTACCTTTAAGTGTTGAAAAGTGCAGACTGGAATATGTATGAGAGCATATATACTGCCATTCAGAAATGGGAAATCCACATTTTTCTCATACTCACAAAAGAATAATTATGTTTTTTAAGTGAAGAAAAATGATTTAATGATAGTCTCAGCAACCTTTGCATCAAGCAGTGCCCAGTCTTGAGTTGAGCTCCCTAAATAAATACATGAAAATGGCCATTATTATTAGCCTTGGTTGATTTGCCTTTGCAGATCTGGTTACACTTGTATCATACAAAATCAGCATTTCCATTTTTATATTTCAAATGTTTTCCACAGGTTTTTGTTTTCTTGTGAATTGGGTATTTTTATTCCACTTAAACACTTTAAATATCTTCACAGACTACACATTTATTTATCTGAAGGTGAATTTTCTTCAAAGACTACTTTGCTTTTCTGAATACATAATTTTCTCTGTTTTTCTATAAAGTAGAACAGTATTAATCCAGACAAGAGAATCAATTCCTTTACTACCATAGAATTGTTGCTGTTACAAAAGAGGCAATAAAGTTTGGTGTGGTGTCTAAGTGCATTTCACATTTCATTTAATAGACACGAGCTATGGGCATACAATTTAAGAGAGTGTTACTATGGTCTGAACTGAACCTGAAAGCCAGCCTCAAAGTGCTCAGCAAGCTAAACCCAAGACCAATTTCAGGTTTCACTGATTGTCTTTATTGAAACCATCTTCCCTGCATAAAGTACATCATATGATGATATTTATTTGGTTACTTACTGTCAGTATACACCACCATAAGTTCTCAGGTCAAAGCATTTTAAAAAGCCCTTTAGAAACCCCTCAGTGTACATTCTAATTGGCATAACAGAACCAAAATGGTCTAATCATATGGCAGAAGCCTCAGCATGGATCTTTTTGAAGGATCCAGATTACAAAAAATAACACACACCCTCACAAAAGGCTCATGTGCCCTCAAACAATCTGGCTCTCTCACAGAAACACTTGGAGGAGCTGTAAGTAGGACAAAGATAGATAGACATTGATGTTATAACTATCACTTCCTTCTAAAGTTCTCTGAAATTATCTTCCCACACACACCAATCCTACAAAGTGTGATTAATTTCTTCCATCAATTATTATCTGACTGTAAAAACACCCTTCTGCCTCAGCAGCAAGCTAGATTCACCTCAATAAAACCTGAGTTCAGCCCCACAGGCAGTGCTTAGTGCATGTCATGGATATTGGTGGTATTGTAACATCATAAATCATTTTAGCCACATTACTGCAGTAAAAAGCGAACAGAAGGTATTTTGTAATGCCTCATTCTTATTTCTTGGTGTGTTTGTTGCTGTCTTATTTGAACAGTTTGGTAATTCATAATTAGTCTCTCAGCCTCAGAGAGATTTTACCCTCCAAAAGGGTGAGTGATGAGCAATGTAAATGGCACCAAATAAATACCAACAGCAGAGGGACATAAAAGGAGTCCTGGTGATGTGGCTGCTGGAAGGGGTTATCTTACTAGATTGGGCCTTTCTTACTTGGTATTTTTCATGAGTTATTTTAGAGTCTGGTCTCAAAAATTTTTTACTGTAGCCAATCTGCTATCAACAGAAGTGAGCATCTCCCCTCCCAGAACAAGCTTTAAACTTTCAAGAGTTTAGGTTTATTGTAACACTCACAACAGAAAATTCCAGTGTAGGTAGATGTTGTAGCTGCAAAAGATAAATGTTTTATAGATCTGTCAGCACCAGTTATTTAACAGAAATGCCTGTCAGACACTACAGTTTTATGAAAGCAATTAGTATTTGTACAATGGTATTATATACAAACATGAAAATATTTCTCATAAGCTCCTGTGAATGGTTATGAATTACCAAACACAACACTGCTCAAATACAGGCAGCAAGTTCAACTGCAAAACATTCCTGCAGCGTAACTTTACGAGGTAGAAATTTAAAATAGAAAAAAATCCAGACATCTTTGAAAGGTTTATGATTCAACCTCCTTCAACAAGAAGCCTGAAAAGAGAGCTGTCCCACTTTCTTAAATCAATTAAGAAATCTGGGATTTCCATACAGACAAGTCTTGATTTCAACTATGATGGCACTTATTACTTGCAATGGCAGAATAGCACTTGTGGTGACAATCTAGGTCTCCTTGGAGTCCCTGTTGATGACTGTGCTGCCAGGAAGGACAACAGAGAAAGCCCAGAATGAGCTCCCCTTCCCAAAGAGAGGACACATTGATTTTCAAACGAAATGTCCATATCACATTTCATTTCACCAACTCTTCAGCATTCTTGATGTATACACTTGCTTCTCACATGGTCATTGTCAAAAATAAAAACATTTTCTGTAATTATTTTTTTAAATAGTCAAGTCAAACTAATTTAGAGACTCCTACACATCAGTATTTTACGAATAAAACACTCATGATAGAAACTGTTAGACTTGCTGATTTGTTAGGGGTTTTTGAAATGGAGAATATCGTCAGGTTTTCACTCAGTGCATATGAGAGAAGACTTCCATAACTCAGGCCTGAGAATCACATCCCCACCTGAGCACCCCCAGCAGTAACTGCTCTGCTCTGCAGCAAACACAGCCCAGGTGTGGCCTGAGAGGCATTGAGTGCAAGCAGCCAGGTGAGCACAGCTGGGCACACACAGCCCTCTGCAACACCAGACCTTATGGGAACACCACAATTCCTAAAATCCCTACGAGTCCTGGTCTTGACTGGCACATCCAGATGTGATTTACTGCTGAAGTTAAAAAACCCTCAGGTGTAGTCTCTACAATCTCTACTATTTTCAAATACTGGAAACAGTTCTACAGTCTGAATACTCCAACTATTTTCTCTTTGCCCTTTATTTTTCCCCTAAACTATTTTTTTTGCAGATTTCCAAAAGAGCAGCAAGAAGCTGCATCAGTTCAGACATATTTCCTTACAAAAGTCTGATTTAGCTGTTTGATGTGGCAATGTACTCTGAGTTGAATTTCTTCTGCTGCTTATCTTATTTAAATGTACCAAATGAACTGTTTCTCATCTATTTTTATAGAGCAAGAGAAAATAATGGTGTAACTCTCCCACTGAATAAACTAAATAATAGCAAGGATAAAAATATAAATGGCAGATGAATTAGAGACTGAGTGAACCCCTTCATTCTAACTGAATATTCCCCTGATGAGTCACACCACCTCTTCCCAAGGAAAACCCCACAAGAGGAGAACAGCAGGCCAGGAGATCATCCAAACAGACACTGCTCTTGGCAGACAGTTCTTTCCACTCTCCTCTCTCTGGAATGGGAATGAAACAGCTGTGAACTTTAGATGATTTAGAAATCTGCAGTTTAAATTTTTTTTTCTTACAAATAAGGTAAATCATCTTTGCCCAAGCAAATAACAAGTAATTCTTTTTAGGGTTTTTTTTTTCTGTAACTGTTTAAATATTTGCAGTTCTGGTATGCCACTCTTGTTCCTTCTTTCTCTGTTCTCCTATTTCTCTCTTAAACTCTTTTTTATCTCCTTTGGCATAACAAAATGTGTAACAATATTGGAAATTCAATCATATTTTCTTAATCAAATATTATTGCTTAATATTAAAATACTCCTTTAAATAATTTACAGCTTTTACAGAATAGCAGTAGATGATCTGAAGACTTAAAATCACAAGGTTCATACTGAGCTCTACTGTACAGTTCTCTTGAAGCTACAGGGTTTGGCAGATTTAACCACAAGCTTCAAGGGAAGCAGCATTTGCCTGAATATTTATGGAAGGCTTTGGTTCAGACCTATTTGATGCCCTATTTAAAACACTTATCTCCAGGTCTGTGCTCTGCTAGCATCTGCATTAAAACAGAAAATGACAAACAGCTCCCCCTACACATCACCACTTCTGAATTATTCCCAGTTAAACCAGGTGCATTTCATGAAAACTCCCTATATTCTAGAATAAATTTTGGCAAGTGTGTTGTTTGACACCATCCTGAACAACAGAGCTAAACTGCAGGAGGAAAAAAAAAGTGGACATTTATTAGATGAGAATATCTTGCTGATTTAAAAATGCAGTTTTATCACATCCTACACAGAAGGAAGCCTACCACTGAATCCTGCTAGCTTCTGTAAATACCTCTGATTATGCAGGATTCTCATTTTACCTGTCATTCTACTCCTCAACTCATTCCTGAGAAATGCTGTCACAGTGCTGCCCGCTGCTGTGAGAACCAGCTATGGTGTCTAGGACACTAATCCCTTCTGCCTGCCATTTGTCACCTCTACACTGAAATCCTGAGTCTTGCATCTCAGAAAGGCACAGTTCCTACACGGAACAGCTGCAGACCTCCAGGAAAGCTCCAGCATCTCAGAAAGGCACAACTCCTACATGGAACAGCTGCAGATCTCCAGGAAAGCTCCAGCATCTCAGAAAGGCACAACTCCTACATGGAACAGCTGCAGATCTCCAGGAAAGCTCCAGCCTAGCCTGGCATCCCCAGGGGCAGCTGCAGGCATCTCCTGCACCCCTGGCTGCTCCTGCAGGGCTGCAAGGGAAGCCAAGGTGCTGCCCTGGCTGAGCTGTCACCCCAGGTATTGGTGTAAATTCCAATATACTGATGGTTGTGCCTGAGCTGGCTGGCCCGTGCTGTTTGTGGTGGCTCTGTGGTGTTTTCACCCCAATGGTCCCTCAGGCTCGCTGGATGTTGCAGCTGAGGGCTTGGAGACAAATCCAGGCCTGCAGGAGCTCAGGTTTGCCTTTGGCAGAGAGGCTTTAAGGCCATGGTGAAGAATGGAGTCAGTTCTGATGGAGGGTTTGGATTCAGAGTTTTATTCCTGGCCCAAAGGCCTGTGAATCCAGCAACTGCTCCAACAGAACTCCTGACCGCGTGGTCTGCTGCCCTTGGAACCAGGGGAGAGGGGAGGGAAGGGACACAGGTGACACCAACCAGGGACAGGGGGAAGTCCTGAGGGACAGAGGACACTTGGATGGCCCAGTGTCTTTGCAGGGGTGGGAAGCATCTTTTGAATCCTGCCAAGCACTCTGTGCCCTTCTGGAATGGCAGGGTTGGCAGGCAGCACTCATCAGGGGTCAGGGTGTGGAAAGGAGGAATGATTGACACACCTGGCAGGGAATCATCTGGGAGGGGCCTGGGGTATCTGAGACAAATCATGACATCACACCACAACACCCAAGGACACTGCTTTGGCCATTCAGCCTCTCCAGGTGCCCAAAGGCCAGCAATAACGCACTGGCTGTGACCTGGACTCTGTCCCAGGAGACATTTTGTAATGGCTCACAGCTCTGCTATGGGGGTGTATCCTTCTTATGTCTTGCAACTATAGAAAACTCCTTACTTTTATCTTTAAAAGTAAATTAGTAATAAAGAAAAACAAAGAAAGCTATTTTCAAAAAGTTTATGCTCAGAATGCATTTTCTTTTCCAAATGTAAAAGGCCACAATCTGGGAATTAAAATTAAACCGTCAGGCTCAACTGAATGGCACATCTGCATTTGAAGTGCACAGATATAGAACTTCATTCATGCTCCTTTGGCCATTTATATGCACAGTGCAAGTGAACAAATGTCAGGAATTCTTTAGGGAACTAATCAATGCTGCTGCACAATCTTTGTTTCAGTTGAGATAAATTGTCCTTCCATTTCCTCCCTTTCTACTGCAGATACCTACTCACAGTTTGTTTTAGGGGGGGCTTTTTCTCAAATCTTTTGAACAAAAGCCTCACATCAAATGGGCTTTCTCAATTTCTGAGGAGTTTTACCCATTACTGAAAATCCAGAATTCGAAATTTCTTATCCAAGTGTTAACCAAATTCCCTGATCAACTTTCTCTTTTCTCTCAGAGTCATTCCCTTTCCTTTCTTATTTTTTCTATCCGAATTCCATTATTGTATCAAAGGGATGTGAAAACAGAGTTCTTGCAGTCTCTTTCTCATGCCTTTGCAGTAGAACTGCAGATGGCTCTGATTCTGCTAAAATAATAAAAGGTAAATTGCAATATCCACATA
Organism: Thryothorus ludovicianus; assembly: GCA_013397245.1. NCBI lineage: Eukaryota > Metazoa > Chordata > Aves > Passeriformes > Certhiidae > Thryothorus > Thryothorus ludovicianus. The sequence goes on from VZTB01007044.1 coordinate 108,521, forward strand.
ACTCCATATGAGCACAAAATGGCAGTTTTGTTTGCTTCATTTACAAACCTGCTGGTATAATTTCACATGCACACTGATAATTAGGTAATCCTTTTGGTTTACATCTTTCATAGCTCTTCATTGTTTCATCATTTTCATTGAAAACAGCTGGTAATCTCCATCAATGAAAATTGTGTTTGGTTTATTATTGTTATTATTTTCTGTCCAAGAGGCTTGCTAAGATATTATGTGAATCATTTAAAAGACCTGTATAAACCAAATATATTGACATTAAAATAAAAGCAGGACCTTTTGCTACAGACTGCAAGGTAAGGTAATTGATTTACTGAAAGGTTTAGTATGTATGACAGCCCAAATCAGCCAAGAGAATGAAAACAAATTGTACTATATTGTTTGTGAGGGGAGCTGACAGAGTTAAAAACAGTTTTACATGACGGCTGTTCAAAAAGAAATAGATTAAAGATTTGGTCAATTAATCTCCATTGCATTTTGGGTCTTGTTGTAGCAGAGACACAAATGTAAGGGCAAACTGGGAAGGCCAGAATAAAGGGAATGCACTTAGAGGACAGTGGACTCCACTGGCCAGGGGAAGAGGTAAGCCTTTACTCTCTTAGATAAAACTCTCTTAGATTGCTGTTGCTCCTGCCATGATGGAGCAACAGTGAAAATTCACGTTAAAAATACACTATTTTACTTTCTAAATGATATGCACTTCTACATGCAATTCATAAGGCAGATTCTATGCTTTTATGCAGAAGTTTCTATTTAAATTCAGAATGCTACACTTTTCTTTATCATATCCATCTCCTAAACTATCTATTGGTAAAGAGCTTAAAGAGATGTTATAAAAGGTAATCCAAATTGAACATACAGACACACATATATATGTAGTTATGCACACAGTCCAGATGTAAAATTCTGCCTCCCAGTTAATAACCATGACACTCTTTAAAGGTTTTAACCCCAGGAAGATGTGAGATGTCTGCTGGGAGCTGGCATTCAAAGAAGGGTGGGTAAGCACATGCCCATGGGGCCAGCTGCAGCTATAGCAGGTGAAGAGGAGGGAGAGGGTTTCTAAAGGACAGGTGAGCTCCTGGCACCACTCCCTATCTCAGTCACCACCTAACGGAGTAGAGAACCGTCTGAATTCCCTCTGAGGAGCATGACTGAGCACTCCAGGGAGCTGACTGACCCACCCACATCCCCCCTCTCACCTGGGAACGAGGAGAGAGGTAGCTGCACTGAAATCACCAAGGAGGCACAGCAGAGGAGGGCCTTTCACGAGCAGCCATGAGAACCCTTCAGTCTCACTGTGGCTATTACACCAGGAGTCTGAATTAGGATAGTTAGTTTGCATTAAATAATAAACTCACTGTATTTGCTCCTCCTCACAGCCCACTGCTTGATAAGCTTTACTCACATGTGAACTGAAGACAGACTCTGAGTGTAGGAGTAGAATGTGATGATAAGGGAGGTCCTCGCTGGCACCTGCTCTCAGCAGGGATGAGCAGAAGCACCAGATGCAGGCAACAGAATCAGACCCATGTGCTTTGTGTATCTATTTGTGGCCTGTCCTACTGAGAATATTAACATAAATTTTTTCTTTCTCAAAAGTGAGAATACCAGTTTTTTGGGGGGCTTTCTTTTGTCTTATCAATCACATTATTACTCTAGGCCAGTGCTTCTCATATGGATGCTTAAAAAATCTTTGCATTACAGTTCCACAGAGGAATATAAACCTGCTTATGAAATTAAATATACCTAAGGATTCTGTATACTTGCTTCTTTCCCTGCTTAATTGACAATTCTTTTTGTTGTTTTCCCCAATGAGATCTCAACACGTGTTTGAAAGAATTATTTTGCTCTGCTCATACCAGCTAAAAAGCAAATGCATCTGTCTCTATGACTTTTGTTCAATGTCCTCCTTCCACAAAAATGTGTTGTGAAAAATAAAACTTTTTCCTACTGTTTCCAGAATCTCACTCTCTAGATATGTAAGGGGAAGCCACAATGAACATACCTTAAGTGCAAAGAACTTGGTGTACAAAACTGCCACATTCCTGCTAGATACATCCTCAGAGTCAAACTCCTCTGGCACAAAGCTGGTACAGCAGCCCTACTTTACCCCTTCCAGATCTCTGGGCAGGAAGAGCAAGCTCCCTGGGTAGATGATCTATTTTCCAACTTTCTGAGCCTCTAGCTCAAAATGTAATTTGTGAGCAAACTCCTCTATTTCAAGAATCTATAGAATCACAGAGGTGGAAAATGCCAGTTCCCATTTTTTCTGGGCAGTCTGCTGCCATGGAAACCTGTAACACCCGAGAATTACTGAGTTATCAGCTACATGTTGGGTAAACTTCCAACAGGTATTTGCTTAGTCTAATCCAGCTCAGCTTCTTTCTCCGTTCAGCTGAACACTGTTTTCTTTCTCTCTTTCCTGCTTTTATAAAACCTTTCAGGGAGTTCATGGTTAATAAAACCCACTAGTGGCCATGAGTACATCTCTTCTTGCACACCTAGACTCAGTGTAAAGTTTAGACTCATCAGGTCTGACCAGCTGCTACCGAGGGAGCTCAGCAGCCCTGTCCCACACCAGCCTCTGCCCAGGCTGTCAGTGCTGGGCACGAGTGCCCAGAGCTCTCCTCTGGCCAGGGAAAAGTGCTCCAATGTGGGGACACGGCACAGACAGTAGCAGCAGGCAGGGAAGATGGCCCACAAGCAATGGTGCTGCTTGAACTTGAAATTTCCCTGCTTTATCTTCTTTCCAACTTCAGGCTACATCCACTGTATACTTTGAGAGGCTTTAATTACTTTGTGTAAGGCAGGCTTTTGTTGCTTTCTCTGGGATGAAGAAGGGGAGGGTTATCTTTTCAGCAGTACTGCTTATCTCACAAATATATTAAACTACTAACTGTGAAATTGCTTGAAAAAATGCATCTTGTGTCACTTAGGAATCACCCTTCTGGTGTGAAGGAAAAGACAAGTGGTAGGAAGGGTGTTGGAGATGCCATCTCTAGAAAATATTTCACTACAAAATGTATTTTTTTACCAGAGGAGAGGACTACAAGAATTTTGTTCTGCAAAAATCTGCCTGAAGCAGAATTTTTTGTGCTGCAAGAACGTCACAAATGTAGACATGGATAGTCAGTAAAAGACAGGTTTTACAGGAAGAGAGGGAGAGGCCATTTCCAGAATGGCATTGTTGCTTAGTGAAATCCAACCTTCCTGCACTATCCTTTGGAAGAGGCTGGCTGTGTTTCAAGCTCCCTCCTCTTTGGAGTATCTAATTCCTAAATCACACCTACTACAACCTGCCCCGACCCTTTGCAAGGGTTGTGGGAAGGGAAGGGAAGGGAAGGGAAGGGAAGGGAAGGGAACAGGGCATGGTGCTGGACACAAGGAAGGATAGTAGCAGAGAGAGAAGAGGGTATAATATTTGGACCCTGGTTTTCAAATGGCCATAGACCTGTCTGGGCCTTTCTGGGGAGAAAAAAAAATTGCTTGCAGAGAGAAAAATTTTAAATGGATTTCTTTGCTTCCAAAATTGATCCGGATTTCAGCAAGTTTTCAGATTTACAGTAAGTACTTTGTCCTTCCATGAGATGCAAAAAAAGCTAAGCTAAAACTAAGCTATAGTGCTATCCCTGTAGCAAGATGGGGACATCATCTGTTTCTCCTTTTCTCCTATAAATAGCCACTCAAGGTAATTTCTAAATTCTGAAAAATTTTATAACAGCAATGGTACAGTATAAATTTATATATACACACAAACACACATTGTGTGTGGGTAGAGAGACCGTGTAAACATCTGATGTTCATCTCACAGCTGAAAACTAGAATATCATAAAACTAATATTATTAAGATGTGAGATACTTGCTTCTATTGCACTGTATCATGAGAAAGGGGGAAAAAAAAGCTCTGGTGGAAGGAGCCAGATACTAAAGGAGCTGGGTGGAGAGAAGAACAACTGTGCTTCTTCCTGATCTGACAGCCCAATGACACAGTGCCAGGCTCTGGTGGCTCATGGCCCAGGACTGTTGGAGAACAGATGCAATAAAGCAATATGTTCCTTTCTGAAATTAAGGAAACTAAGGGAAAAGGAAAGCAAAAGGAAATGAAGCTCAGACCAGTACTTCCTGACCTGCATTTTGTCCTCAGGACTAGGTCTTTGAAATCTACAGACAGAGTTCTACTAATTTCAGAAGGATTTGATTCAGAGCTTAAGCAGAAGGAAAAAATGGGTGGCGTGGTGCAGAGCTTGCTGGCATCACAGCTCTGCAGAAATGCACAGAGCTTGGCCTGGAGCTACATGTGCTTATCAAATGTTCTCCTTCCTTGGATTGCCCTTGAGACATTTTCTATCCAGCAGGACACATGAAAAGATTTAAAATATGCTTTAATTTACACATATTTGACAGAGAACATAAATGTTCTTCCAGAAGATTTGCGAGTCAAGTAGTGCTTTTTTTCTCCCTATCTGGAATAAAAGAATATTTCCTTTTCATCCTGGCAAAATGTTCCTGCAAGAACATTTTATCAACTCTGCATATTATTTGAAAATTTTGTGCTGTCTTTTTTGTTTTACAAAATACAGTTAAAACAATCAACATTTCTTTCCTCTTTTAAGACTGGGCTTGCTGTTCAACAACCATTCCCAGTATCTCCACAACTCACATTCATTTCACTGTTTCATAGCTGGAAAGCATTTAATTTTTCCTTCTAATAGCAATTTACTTTGATATTAAAATGTCCCTCAAAGTCTCTGCAACTAAAGTTGTTATGAAGTTCCCAATATTTATGTGACTTGATATCAAAAGAATTTTCACCAAACAAAAAATCTCATTCAACGTACCTCTTAGTCCAGTTTTACATTTATCATATGGTTAAAATAGCTCCCTGGAACTTCATACCTCATTCTGTCTGGAAAATAACCCAGGAATACTCCCTTTCCTCCCTCCCCCAGAACAACCTTTGTGAAATACATTGAAATAATAAAATATGCACAGAACCCATTGAGCATTCAAACCCCCCAAGCTCTCTCTCCCATGAGCAAGGTTGTAAGGGGTCCTGTGTGCATCTAACTTGTGATGCTTCCAGAGGACACCACGCTGCAGGCAGTCAAAATACAAAATAACAAAATACAGAGTCAAGGCCAAGAAACCACAAGGAAAATTTATAGGTTCAGGATGCATTTAAGTACTTGCAATGGACGCCATAGTAAGGTACTAAAATTTGTAACCTTCGTTTTGACAAAACCATTAGAGAAGGTTTCTACAGTTGGCAGAAACTCCTCCACTGCCTAATCTGAACACCAAGTGAAACAAACCAAGCAGCAGAATTATGCACACTGTTGAAGACGTGCAATGGAAGCAGAGCAGAGCAAACAGCATGGCTTCCTCAGCATTCCTGCACAGACTAACATCTCCCATGGCAGATGGACAGGCAGCGTGGGCTCTGGAAGGGTCCAGGAGGCTAAAGAAGAAATTAAAGTGCCGTATTTTACAAATGTGACAAACAAAAAGGCTTGACCAAACCTGCTGCTATGGCCTGCTCACACATGAAGTTGAAGTCTGGGCTAAAGGAAATCAAATGCCTCCAAGGCTACCAGTGAAGCAAAAAATTACATTAGCTGTACAGCCTGAAGCATATTTGTTAGTATTTAACAAATTATGTGCTTCATTTAAATACCGTTGCTAGTAGCCAAATAAATTAAAATCACCTCATTAGGCTTTACATCAGTTAAAAAATTAAAAGAGGCTTTTCTTACCTTCTGTCTAGGTGTCTTCCTGCTTGTACAGTCAGTTCCAGTAGGGACCTGTGTCACAGATGCCTTTTTCCATATCATTTGTCTTTGGGCATCCTGAACCTCAGACAAGGCACACATGTGATTTCAGAACATTGCCACAATTTCACATTCAAAATTATGATCATTGTAGTATCTGAAATGGACCTGCCTGGAGCACTTGCAGCTCTGCAGGCACACCTGCTGTACTCTGGTAAGAAGCAGGCACAGGCAAACCCCCAGAACCGACCGTATTTCACCAGGAAGCTGCAACAAATATGGGCTGGGTAATGCATGGGGGGAACAGGGAGGGCAGCCCTTCTGCTCTTCACTTCTCCACATATCTTAAAGCATCTTTGGGCAAGCTGTTTCATTATGTGTGGTGTAACTAATGGCTTTGTAACATGGAGACAAAGACATTCTAGGCCCAGATTCAGATCATCTCATTTTCCCCTAAATTCCACTGTAAAATGTTTTTCCTGATACACATTTCTGAAGATCTGTGGCCATTCACAGATGCACAAAAACTGAAATAGGAAATAGGTTATTTGAATTTAAGTCTTTAGTATCTTTGGCTAAGTCTTCAATTTATGGAAAAGAAAAATGTAGTACAAGCCACTTGTTGCTGCAAGTTCATATGACCAGAGTTAGAGTGTCAGCCTTGTATGTGTCTCCCTAAAGGATAGCCCTTTTTCCCTCAGGATAGATAGGAAACAAACACACTCTGTAAGTATTTGCAATATTTGACCAACTCAATTGAAGAAATAATAGAAAATCAAGGAAAGAAAAATTGTTTTATTCTTATAAACAGTTCATTCTCCCTGTAAGGCAATTTGGAAAAACTAAGACCTTTGAAATGTGCATAGTGCAACAGGCATTTCAGAAAAAAAAAAAAAAATATATTTTCTAAGTGAACCACTTCAATTTCTAATTTAAAGTGTTATTTTAGGATCAGGTTTAGCTCATTCAATTAAAAAAAAATATTTAACGATGAATAAAAAATTTTATTCAATCAAAAAATCTTTCTTTGCTAACTTCTTAGTATTTATGTTTTATCATGGAAACAAACATTTTCAGTTCAGGTCATCCAGTAGCAGCTTCTGTAGAATGATTTGCAAATCCCAGCTTAAGAAACATTTTAAAACTTGCAGAAAAATTCTCTAAGTGCACTGCAGAAAAAAAAAAAAAGAAGGCCGCATAACACATCACATATAACTACTACCAGTATGTCTCAACATTTAGAAAATATTTTAGATTTTCTATTCCTAAGTGCTGATTTCCTGTTGAAGCTAACAGAATCATTTGCATACTTCTGATTAAATGTCTTCCTAAAGGCTTTGCCAAGTCAAGGTACATGAAGTAAATTATAATGAGAGAAAGCTGTTGAATCACTTGACAGTTATCAAAAACTTCTTTGAATAAATTACAGGAACACTTTTACCTGTTAATTCCATTTTGGCATGAAAGTATTTATTTAAAATAGTCCCTCCTTCATAATGAATTTGATTTGTGATGATGATTGGTATCTCCTGTCCATGCATTTTAGCCTTCCTCTGAAGTGGCGATAACCACTAAAAAGTTCCTGATCAGTCTGACACCAATCCAGTGGTGAGCAATAAGGGACACAGACTTCCACCCATCAGCAGCAAAAGCAGTCAGGCAGCACAACATTTGCAATAACAAAAATCAGTAGGAATAAATTAGCTAGCTATACCCTCAGTGATTCCAAGGAAGGTAAGGCAGCAGCGTTAACTCCTTGTTAGTTTACTGGTCCAGGTGCATGCAGTTGTTTCTCAGTAGTGGAAGTGACAGCTGCTGGCTAGAGTGTTGGTGCTCTGCTTGTTCCACTGTGGAAACCCGTCGTAAAAACACAAGGTATAGAAATTTTCACACCACTGTGGTGTAGAATTAAGTTCATTATGGCTTTAATTAGGCAGTTTCTGAAATGATACTGGAGTTAACAATAATGTGTTATAGATCACTCTCTTTTACACTTTACTGCAGACATTTGAAGTGTAATAGTGATGTTGAAAGAGTCACATGTCTATTAAATATAACACCTCCCACAGTATGTTTAATTTTCAGTTGCAATTCTCTATCTTAGCTGCTGTTTGGTGAGTCTAAACTGTCCCTATCCAAAGTACCTATACAGCCAATCCCATTTCAGCAGAATTCCACTGGTACGTTATACAAATATTATACAAATATTGATTTTGGAAACATTATTGATGTTAGTCGTTTCTTTGGAATATTGCATTCACAACGGAGCACGTATGAATAACTAAGCACACAGTATCAGCACATGCTGTGAAATTACTCTTGTACTAAAGGAAAACCTGGTGCTAAGTCAATGATGAAATCTCTTTTCTCTTCTTGCTTCTAAGGTCAAAGGGGAAAAGCCACGGAAGCAGCACTGGAAGATTTGGTAGGAAATAACTCATCCCCATGTTCTTCAAGGAGTGATGGCCAAGCTGTCCCCAGAGATTACCCTTTCATGAAGCTCTTTCAAGCTGCAGCTCAGAGCACATGCCCTCTTCTTACCCACCACTCCCACCCTGACCTAGTGACCTGCAGAACTTTGCAACCACGCCTCCAAAAGCCACAAGTCCTCACCCTTCCCTTTGCCAAGGCAACACTGGAAAAACATCACAGATTTTGGTGCATTCAAGCAGCATATGTGGGATAGAATAAATCAGAGTACTTCCCTCTACATTCACATTGGCAGCACTCCCTTCCCATCTGGCAGGGAGACAGCCATTACCCAAACAGTTACCCTGGTTTGGGGCAAGACTGTGACTGCAGGAGCACTGATAGCCCCAAGAGATGCCACAGGCCTGCTGTTTATTTGTCACCACAAATAAATGCAATTAAGGAACAGCATTCTTTTCCCACAACAGTACAAGTCCTTCCTAAATTTATTTTCTCATTTTCCGGCAGCCACCATTTATTTGGTGAGAAGAGCTTCTCACTCTGTACACAGCAACAAAACAAGGTGTCAAAGAGGAAAAGGTGAGTCCCTAGTGCATGTGGCAACAGAAAAAAGAATTTAATCTGAATCACACACTCTGCTTAGCTTTACACACAGACAGAAATGAAACCAAGAATTCTGGATGGTTTTAACCAGAGAACTTATGAATGTAACCATAAATAGGTTCGGGGCAGAGGAAGTTGGATCTGCATTGCTCCAATGTGCCCTCAGGATCACAATCACAATCTCTATATCCCTACCAAGATCTGGGGTAGAGCTCTGAGCTGGGTTTGCAGGGTGGCTTTAAGCAGCACCTGGCTCACCACCAGAGCTGTGGGGCTGTCCCAGCCTCCTGTTCTCCCATCGGCCACCTGCTCTGCTCCCACATCCCTGCCAGGATGTACAAGAACCTCCCCGTGTGTCCACAACCGGCCAAAGACTGTGCACAACTTACAGAGACCACAGTGATGAGAAAAAAAAAAAGAAAAAAGGGACAAAAAGGAAAAAGGTAGAAAAGAGGAAAGGAAAATAAAATAAAAAGAAATAAAATAAAAAGAAATAAAACAGGCAAAGAGATAAGAGAAAATTAAAAAGGGAAAACAGAAGGAAAAACAAATCAAGGAAAAAAGAGAAATGGATAGGAAAAAAGAGGAAGGAGTAAAGAAAGGAAGCAAGAGAAACAGCAACAAAAGCAGGCCAACATCCTTTCAAACACAGGTAATGAGAGGTTAACTCTGGAGATCAGAAGGGGGGAATAGAATAAAACAGAAAAATTAAAAATGAAAATGCAGTTTATTTCTAGTAGCAAATGCAAAGCAAACACCATTTTTCATGCTCCTAAAAAGACAGATAAACTCATCCCCAGCGGCTGCTGGAGTGAAAGAAGGGCAGCTGGACTGCAGAGTTACTATAGCCATTAGCATTTTTGCCAGTTGATGAGAAAGCACTTCATGGTCAGCAGAAGACAAGCATTTAACTTACTGCCTGATTTTCATCTTTCATTTCAATGTGCTGAATTATTAATGTCATCCTAGTCAGTGGCTAAATATTTATTTTTTTTTAGTCTCTATATAATGTCAAGTTATTACATAATCTAAAAGCATTCAGGGCTCTGTTGCAGCACCCCTCCTAAGGAGGCTTATTAAAACAGGCTACCTCAAGTGCAAAATAAACTTTTGCCTCAGGCAGTTACCATTCAGCACCAGCAGAACTGCAGACCCATTCCTGCAGGAAGCCAGTGTAGGCTTGTGGTGCTTTGAGGCAAAAATAGTGCTCTGGGAAGTGTGGGAAGAGGGAAGTGGGACACACCGAGGGCAGTGGGTGGATTCAGCCTCCCCAGAAGGCTGAGATGCAGATGGAGACAGCTGTCTCTTGAGAGGAACCTTCCTCCAAAGCCACGGGTTTGTACAGGGAGGCCGGGACAGGGCAGTGTGACAGCAGCAGCTGCAGCATGACTGAGGCACTGGAGGAACTGACTGCACTGCCCTCACTAAACTCACTGCACTGCCTGCACAGCACTGCACTGCACAGACCGCACTGCACTGACCACACTGCACTCACTGCACTGCTCTCACTAAACTCACTGCACTGCCTGCACAGCACNTGCACAGCACTGCACTGCCCCACACTGCACTGAGTACACTGCGCTGACTGCACAGCCCCACACTGCACTGACCGCACTGCACTGACCACACTGCACTCTCTGCACTGCCTGCACTGCACTGCACAGCACTGCACTGCCCCACACTGCACTGAGTACACTGCGCTGACTGCACAGCCCCACACTGCACTGACCGCACTGCACTGACCACACTGCACTCTCTGCACTGCCTGCACTGCACTGCACAGCACTGCACTGCCCCACACTGCACTGAGTACACTGCGCTGACTGCACAGCCCCACACTGCACTGACCGCACTGCACTGACCACACTGCACTCTCTGCACTGCCTGCACTGCACTGCACAGCACTGCACTGCCCCACACTGCACTGAGTACACTGCGCTGACTGCACAGCCCCACACTGCACTGACCGCACTGCACTGACCACACTGCACTCTCTGCACTGCCTGCACTGCACTGCACAGCACTGCACTGCCCCACACTGCACTGAGTACACTGCGCTGACTGCACTGCCCCACACTGCACTCACTACACTGCACTGCACTCCCTGCCCCACACTGCACTGACTGCACTTCACTGCGCTCCCTGCACCACACTGACTGCACTGCACTGCCCTACACTGCACTGCTCTGCACTGCTCTGCACTGCTCTGACTGCACTGCCCCACACTGCACCACCCCACACTGCCAGCCTGTGCTCTGCCTGAAGCATCCTGCCCCTGGTTCTGGAGGCAGTCCCCTGACTCTGCTGATGGCTCACACCCAACCACTCTGCTAAACCTAGCCAAAGGGGCTGGGGAAGCCTGGGCAGGGTCGGAAGCTGATCAGGCAGTTGCAATCCAGGATCTTTACCCATTACAGAGAACAGTAAGTTCTTTGGTTTAGGGAGCAAAGACACAACTGCAAAGAGTGGGAGCTTAAGCTCTATTCAGAGGGTTACTGTTGCCATGTCAACACACAAAAAAAATTTGTTTACCCTTGGCACTGCTTAAAAGGCTTTTAAGTATTCAATGCTGAATAAGACTACCTATTTATTTATTTATTTGTTTTACAGATTAGCACAAGACAAACCAAATATATAAATTTCATTCCAAATGAAAAATATTACATGACTAGAGGGAAAGAATCAAATGAATTTGTTTACCTTAACTCTGCAATTTGAGAAAGCAAACTTGAGAAGAATGATTAAAAGCACATGAAATGGGAAGTGTGCCCTTTAAATACCAACTTCTAATTGCAGTGATGTGAATATGTAAATCTAATTATGCACATTTAAGGATTAGGTATTTTATTAAAACTGCCTTGATTTAAATTGCACAATCGGTCCTTTTATTAAGATTGTTCATCAATTTTCATTCTGGTGTTTGTTAATAAGAACTAACAAAATACCAGAGACTTACCATGCCTAAAGCCATTGCTGCAGTGCTTCTACAGTACAGCTGGATGAATACCCTAGTGCTCAGCTCCAGCATACAGTAAGACAGTCCATGAGAGGGCTAAAGGAAACTTAATTTTAGCTGCACAAAATAATATTTCTAAGAGTCTTAAATGCAAGATATAATCTCACTCCATAGGCTTTTCAAAAATGCAGCCTTTCTCTCTCAGGTGGCGGGCACAGGTCAGAGCTAATTCCAGCGCAGTGTCCCACTACCCAGGCTGAGAGTCCCCATGTGACAGTGGCCAAGAGCAGGGCTGCACCTTTGTCTGCACTGCACTCACCCCCCGAGCACTGGGCACACGGGTCACCTGCACCCACCCCCCGAGCACTGGGCACACGGCTCACCTGCACCCACTGCCTGCCTGGCTCACAGGACAGCTCACCTCCAACAGCTGCCCCAGCAGGGCTCACCGCTTGTGCTGCAGCTTCTGGAAAGGCAACTGGGCTTCAGTGGGCAGAGCAAATACACCTCCAACCCAATGCTGGTTGTCCCAGGGCCCAGCCCGGCTCCACAGCTATGAACAGACTGTAACATGCTTGTCTAAATTGTTCTCTGAATTTGACTTCAGCACCCAGTCACTGATCCTTACAGCACCCTCCTTGCAAGATCAAACCACCCTTTAATGCTTACTATTCCCTTCTCTGAAGACATTGATGCACAGAACAGTTCAGGTGGAGAGCAAAGGAGACACTATATTATTTCAGACAAACAATGCCCATTATTTTGCTTTACAGAAAATAAGCCCAAAGAATGTGCCATTTCTTCTCATTCCCAACTACTGAAGTGCAAGAGGTCTGCACCAAGAAATTTGAAAACTAATTGTTTCTTCCTCAACACCGTGTCTCTTCATATTTAAAAGCATTTGAAAACAAATGCTTTCCCTCTATTCTTTCTGTGGCTTCTTTTCATTTTCCAGAACAAGACAAACTGCAGCTTTCTAATGAAAGCACAACTTCCACATGCATGCAGACCCATACAGGCAGTATATTTTTGTAGACTACTGGCAGCATTGTAAGCTTTAGCAACTTAAAAGGAATATTGAGCCTACTGAAGTGCATGGCAAAGCCTCAGTACAAAATTTAGGAGATTGCATGAGGATTTGAGCTTTTACTAGAAATTACATGTGGAGAACCTATACATGCCAGAAAAAAATGTACTCTAAAGTAACAAGGAAAATGGCAGGAAACATAAATGGGCTATTTATGGTACGTAAAATTTCAGTTTGTAGGGCCTATTACCATCAGTCAGGACTGGCTTTTGAATTCTCAACATTTTCTTTTTGGCAATACTGAAAAAAGGTATATTATTCAAACTGAAAAAATATCTCACATGAGACCAAGACTAAGATACATACTATAAAGGAGGGGTGGTGTGGAAATATAACAGCAAAATAAAAGCTAGATTGTGTTTATTTCATGTTTGGAAGGAAAAATTGGGTGCATCTTAATTCTATCGAAACCATTTTGCCTCTCTCAGAAGAAAAGGCTTAAGGGCAACCTTTCTGAAAGTTAAAAGAAAAAAGATTTCACAGACCGTTAAATTTCATCTTCTGAACATCTTTTCCAGCATGCTACACCAGTAGAAATCCTCAACTTGCTCTTTCACTGAATTAATTACTAGTCATATTTCAAGCATCCACACACAGTTCTTTGAATCAAAGGTTCTCAATAGAATTCCACAATCATTCACATGAACAATTCATCTTTCGCAGTCACATTAGGTTTTATAGAAAGGTACTCATTCTTACTCTGTTATTTAACTACCAGAGCCCACAAAGAAACTGTAGACAAAATCTGAAATAAATCTTATTGTTGACTATTTTTGACAGTTAATGCACAGACATAGTTACCATGTACATTTCAAAACTGGGGGAAAATATCAGTAAGATCATGCACTTAAACTCTTGGTGTGGGGTTTTCTCTTCACACCACAGGAACACAGGGTGATAAAGAAATGGAGAAGGGACCAGAATCAAGACTGGAAACATGAAACACACAGGGTCCTAGTTTCTGCTAAGGGACAAATCTCCACATAAAACCCAGGCTTTACTTCTCAAACTTGAGGAACTCTGGCACTTTGAAACCCATGGGACAGCAAAAGAAAAACACCACGTGGAATGTGCAAGCACAGCAATGAGACACACATCCCTCCCCAAAAATTTGCACATCCTTTGAAGGGTTTCAGAGCATTTGGCTCAAAATTGGCTGTGGATAAAGGAGCAGAGTAATGCCTGTAAGACTGCCCTTCACAATGGCTCCAGTTCTAAGTCAAGGACAGGAAAGCTCTGTTTATATCTCTGCATTATCTTGAATATCTTGAAATGCAGAAATTTCCTAGGAGACCTGCTGCTAAAGTGGGTCCTGATGTCCTGCCCCAGGGACACTGATAGCTACTGGGATAACAGGACATGGGAACAAAATTTCCCTTAAGATCCTCAGTAATACAGGAATTCCAAGGTTAAAACAGAATACAACATGGTTTTGTAAGGAGATCATTATTTGGAGGTTTTATACCATACTAGAAGAGATCAAGAGTTTGCTTCTTTTTGGTCCTCCTCATAATCCAACAGTTTAGGAAAAAAAAAAAGACTGGAAATTACAGATGTCAGGTCAGGAGAGGAAAATTATTCTGACTAGGCCAGAATTCCAGATCAGAAATAATATGCTAGAGTTTATAAGTTGAAATATCTGAGGAAAATAAACAACCCTCCAACCAACAGCTCAACTTATCTCACACTTTACTTTTAAAACACTGTATTGACCAAATTTCTTCCAGAATCATACAGAGGGCAGATACTATCCTATAAATTACAGCAGCACCAAAGAATTCAGTTCATATTGATTGGATAAATCATTTTTGCATGCATATGAGCCCACTGCTTGGCCCACTAAGTTTGCATCTTCTACCTTCCAAAGACACATGGCTGCTGGAGGGCAGCTTTGGGTTTTGTTTACTCCTGTAGTCCCTTTTCCAGATGGTCTATCTGAATCCAGGTGGTGGGTGGGAACTTTGCAGCTCTGCTCCTCCATTGCTGTTGGTGATACTCTGGCCTCTGGAGACAAAGCTCCCCTTTATCAGCATCAGAAATTTTGTTTGAAAACATGTGGACAGTTCGGACGGGACAAAACCCAGGAGTTTTGGTCTGAAATCTGAAAGATTACCTGTACTTAGCGGTTCACCAGCAACCTTGGTTGCAAAAACAACTGGTTGGGTGGAGGAGTCTAGCACAGTTTTGTCCCGAACAGAACTGTAAGAGAGGCTTGGGTGGAAGGTGTTTTAGGTGCCTCGTGCAGCCCTTGCCACAATGGCACCAGAAGAAGTGAAAGGTGTTGGCTCTTGAGGGTCAGGGTTAGGGCCAGCAGTGTCACACAGCTCCCACTTCCTGCAGCTCCTCTTGCCTTTCTCCCTGACCTTCAGACCAGTGCGCAGCCACCACGCTGACATAGTTCTAATTCAAATTTTTACCCAAACTGATTAGGATATTCTCAATTCACTGCCCTCGAATGCAGCTGAATTAAGACACCAGGGTAATAAATGGGCTACCATATTAACAGTGATGTGTCTCCCTGTTCCACAGAGCCAACATCAGACTAATTTTCATGTGGAAGTCATACTGTCACTAGACTTCACTGCCATTAAGAACCAGTTAAACATTAATTAATAGGCATTTAAACTTACTAGGACATGTTTTGTGAAAAATTCTCCATTGGCAGAATAGTAATTGGCTTTCTAAATTTCACAGTTCTCTTAAAAATGATTTTTTCCGTCTGCATGGCCCGTTTCTCCACCATTATAATGTACAGTTCATTTGGTAATCATGTACAGACAGACAACTAATCTATTTCTTCTGATGCCTTGTTTGAAAGTTCCATTTAATGTGATCACTTCCTAAGAGAATGAAGAATTTAGCAGGAGAAAAAAAAGTAAACGGGAACATTTTTCATGCTTAAAAGAAATTGTTAATATTCAGAAACTCACTGACATTCCAGTAGTAGTAGTCATTTTCATGCCCTCTCTCCAGGAGTGAAAACATAATGGAAAATTTAAGTCTGCTGTTCCCTTCTTCATGCTACTGTATCCCCTTATTTTAAAAAATCAGTACAGGCTATTAATCATTTCACCCCATGTCCAAAGAATGTGAATACCTTTAAAGGTGAGCTGTAAAGGTGAGCTGCAAAGGTCTGGGAAAAAAAAAACAGAGGGGGAGAGAAAGAAAAAAATCAAACCCACCATAATTAGGAGACAGACGTTTCAAACTGATATTTAAATTATACACTGTCTCCCACCTTCCTTTTTCACATGTCAGCCTCTTCACTCACTTGAAACACACAGCCACAAAAGAGTATGATTATTTCTGTACCCTTACTGACCAGCCCAGGAGCAAAGGAAGGAAAGAAAGGATTTTATTCAACAATACGGAGTTCTTCCTTGTCCTTTTAATCTTAGCTTTTCTTCCCCTTAGCTTTTATATACAAGATATAAAAATAAAAAGAATAATAAACCACTGAATAAAGTCAGCTTCCTTTTGCCTTCCTGCAGACCCCATTTCCCAGGCTCACTCACTCAAGACACAAATGTGCCACATCATAGCTCTGAGTTTAGGGCAGAGCTGACCAGAGGATGAGCAGCTTCAAGAGCCAGGAGGAGAAATGGCATTCTGTGCCACACCAAATTCTGCTCGTGTCCATTTCTGACCCCTTGTGCACCTCACACAGGCTGGGACACCCAGCTGATGCCCACAGCAGGTCACAGTGCCCCCCCAGTAAAGGCAGACAGCACCAACCCCACTGAGCACAGGGCAGTTGTATCACTTCAGACCACAGTGATATTTTCATTACAAACATCAATAACTAAAGACTTTTTTTTTAATCCTGCTGGCCATCTGTCACTTTGTAAGTGCATCTATAGAAACACTAACCTGGACCTTGTGGGATTATTTCACCTCACAAGTTTTCACCACCAATTGAATCCAGACTCAGTGACCAATACCGCTGCTAACACGACCATCAGAGAGCTCCCAACAAATTTTTCACAAGTGCTTTTATGAAAGAGCAATATGTGCTCTTGAAATGTTGTATTTTCTGAAATTGCACCAGGTTCAACAAGAAGCCTTAAAATAACTGCATTTCTAGTGCCTACCTTTACTGATTTTCAACACAAAACCTACTTAATACCAACAGGAAAGAAAAGGCCACTCCATTAAAAAGGTGACTTGCATATTTACAGAGATACCATGACCTCATCAGAGGAGCATCTTTAATTTAATGCTGCCTTTACTTTGCATGTAACACCAGCAAATTGAAGCCTTCACATTTTAAACAATTATTGATTTGTCCGATTTATGAATACAAAAAAAAGCTAAGTAGTCAAAATACTATTTGGGCTGACTGAATTTGGTCTTTAGCTGGAAATGCTTCCACTCAATACAGGCAAAGCCTGCCCTCTAGGGCACTCTGTCCCTCTTTGTGAGAAACCCGTCTGCACCAACCGACTTGTACTCGGGATCTATCAGAGAAAAGTGAACTTGTGTGATTGCTTCAGTTCTTTCTCACATGAAAGTGTCAGGTTTTCAGTTACAAGTATTTGAGTCTTGGAGCTAGAAAAGTTCTCAGGTTCAAGGTTAAATCACAACAAATCCCCAGCTGCGTGAGAAGAGATACGGGCAAAACCCAGTGCAGGAACCCGAACATGCTGCTTTAGTTCCACTGGAGCCCCCTCTGCAAAAGAACAAAAGGAACTTCCACTCACCAAAGATGCCATCCACTCTCCAGCAGCCAGATATGTGCAAAGAAAGCATAAAACTCCCACAGATACAAAACCTGTGCACACTGCCAGCTGCACACTGCTGGCACTTGCTGCACTGCACACCTGGGCAATGGCTCTGGTTGTTACACTGACAGCACAGAGCAATGGCACTCAGTCCCACCCCGAGCTGCTGCCTGCACTGGAGAAGCACTGCCCTGGCTCTTGACAGAATAGCCTTGCACCCAAGCAAATCTGACAGAGCGCATGAGAAGGGAGGGACAGACAGGGATCCTTGCTATGTCCTTACCCCACTGTACCATCCTTTGTCAGAGTAGCAAATTCACATCCACATGCCATGAGCAGCTCATGGGGAACAACAGCATAAGGAGAATCTTTCATCCCTTTCATCATAAACTTAGGGATATACAATGCACCTGCCTGGCTAAAGCCACAGTCTGACCCAAGAGTGTACCACGGGAGACAGGAGTACACAGATGAAACTCATTGTCTGAATTCCTGTTGTCTTTGGGGTGGTTTCAGACACCCTTTGAGGATTCTAAGTGGAATACTTAACAAAAAAGTACATGGCATGATGTAGTTCACAAAAAATGACAGGCCAGATTCTCCAGCTGCTCCAGAAAACTGTATTAGATTTGCCAACAGGAACCTCCTGGCCATGGTTTGTCGCCCTGATTTTTCAAGCTTTTCTTAATGCAGTTTCTAACTGGT
This sequence comes from Thryothorus ludovicianus, assembly GCA_013397245.1. Lineage (NCBI taxonomy): Eukaryota > Metazoa > Chordata > Aves > Passeriformes > Certhiidae > Thryothorus > Thryothorus ludovicianus. The sequence continues at coordinate 126,806 of VZTB01007044.1, forward strand.
TGTTTTTACTGTAACTAGCTTCTTTCTCACACTTGGAAGTGTCTTTATCAATAGTCTGTTTGTTAAGACGAAGTTGTTTTTCATACTTTTCCTGTGAGGAAACAACTGATGGACAATTGTCTTTACCAATGGGATAGGAGAGGTGTCAACCTTCTTCTCCAATCCCTGGTCTTTGTAGACATGCTATAAATATTAGAGTCAGATGTTTAATAAATACTTGTTCTCAACTTTCTCAAGAGAAAGTGTCCGTGTCATTGTGTCCCGCACAGCGACAATGGTTCAAGACACCTGGATGCTGATATTTTCTACTCTGGTCCACTTCTATGCTTTTCTACACCTCTCAAGAAATGCCACTGAAAAATATATCATGAATGTGGTGAAAGGAGGGTTTGTCTCAACTTATTTATATCAACCAATCTTAGAATTTCCACACCTCACTGAAAAAGCTATGGAAAAATCTTGGGTATGGAAGAAGAGTGAAATCTTAAGCCACATGTAGTAGAAGCAGGAACCAGAGTGCTGCCCAAGGTGACTTACCTTCCTTCTCTGCTTGGATTCAGCTCTTCACCCTTACTGGCAGAGCAGGGAACCAAGCTACAGACTGGTGTGGGAGGGAGCAATGGTTTGGGGTTTCCTTACGGAGAGAGCCTGCAGCTCGTAGTGATGTACCAGAATGTGGAAAGAACAAGAAGGTGAAGGAAAGGTGTTTGTGGTAAATGTCAGTGAAGGTTCAGGGCTGGGCAGACAGATGGAGGTTTGCATCAGTAAGAATAGGCAGAAAATGAGAGCACCTTCATGGCATATTTAATTTTTGTAAGCTTGTTTTCTTAGGCAACAACCTGAGCAGCTGCATTCATTTCATGCACAGACATCTCTAAGGATCCTCTCATATATGGAAATCACAGAAATCACAAATGAAATACACCTGCCTCCCTGATGCACTGCAAGAGCCTTTTCACTAGGCACAGCTACTCAGTGCAGCAGACTCTGAGAAAAAATAAGCAACAACGCACAGAAAAAAATGCTCAGTTGTGTTCCTCTGAGGCTCTAGGAAACCATAACTAATTACTGTTATTTAGAGAGGAAATGTAATTAAACCACTTGGGGTGGACAGAGCTCTGATCTGCTGGGAGGAGGGCTGTGTAGTCACAGCAAAGTGTGGTACGTGAAAATATATGTTTGCAGACCAGCTGTCAGGTATCTTCTCTGCCCACTTCTCACTTGTCAGGCGAACATATTCCTGCAACCTGCCCCAAATGTCATAATCGCTTTCTGTCAATCCTCCCAGGGGTGTAAGAGGATCTTCTAACGACCAAAGGCAGGAAAAATCTCACTCCGATTTTGTGTTCAGTAGAGAGCACAACTGAAGGATCCCCCTTTCCTGCCACTAGGAACCAGGTGAAGGAGGCAGCACACCCCAGACAGCCAGCACCTCCTGCTCCAATGTGCTTGCACACCCCAGCTGACAAAAACCAGACAGCACACAGTGCCAGACAATACACATGCAGCCCACCTGCCTTTTTGCTGTACTTGCATGCATAGCAGTATTAACTTTTCTAGTTTAATTCCTTATAAAAAATTTTTTTCTGCCTGTTTTGGGAGCTGGAAGATTTCTACTGCATTAATATGCTTCAGTCCTCAATCCCATCAGAAAATGTATGTTCCTTGGACAGAATATGAATCATTATAATGGACTAACTTAGATTCCACTTCTACATACTAATGTGAGAATTAATGCATAAAGTATCAACAATCTGATATGAACACTTAATTTACATTTGGACAAAAAGAGAATGACATATGCAAAGTATTTGCCTTTCTTAAAGTGTTTCTACACTTCTGTGAGCTTTGTTGATGTCATTTCATGACATTTCCCTTGCTGCTGGAAAGGCCACCTTGAAAGTAACAATGATGCTGGACTTTGAAGATTTGAACCATAAGACAGTGACAGAAAAAAAAGACATATTGTGTTTATCTAATCCTTGCAATTCCCATCCCACTCGGATTTGGAAATCAGGCTTTTAGCAGCAGAGGATGGCAGTTCTGCAGAAGTAAATGTCCATTCAGTTTTATGGTTTGCTCAGCAGGGCCTGATCTTCCTCAATGTTTGTATTGGTTTTCTTTCCTTTTTTGCCTTCTTGACTAACTTGAATGTCTAAGAACATTTCCATACTAATAAAAATTGTATGACATTTTCCAAAATGCTCATAAGGTGAACTGGTAAAATAGCTGAGTGATAAAAGCTGAGAACATTCTCACTGGATAATTTCACATAAACTATCACTTTTGTTTTAGTTGCTGAACTTTTGATATGCTGTTGCACTATTTAAAGGGTTAAATAATTACTAGATCTAGATGAAACCAGTAAAATGTGATGGCTAATTTTTCCTGAAATTTTCAAATTTTCAGTGACCTGTCCCTGGCATTAGCAAGGAATTTCAGGAATTTCAGCTTCTAAAAATGTCCTTCCAACACACAATTTTCCTATGAAAACTTTCAACTGAAGTATGAGTTCCTTTTTGAAACTGGCTTTCCAGAGCAGCTGTTACTATTTCTCACACATACTAATTAAGAGACTGTGTCCAGTAGGTCAGGGACAGTGGCAGACTTGGAAAGCAGAAAATTCTCTGAGCTCTTCAACACTACCCTGATACTATTTATCCTTTACTGTGGAAAATAGCATTTGACTCGAGAACCTGAAGTGCTGAGGCAGGCACAATCACCTTCCATGCACACCTTACTTGCATCTAACAAAATAGTGATAAGCGAACACAGAGCCACATCCTCAAGGAAAATTAATTTAAATGGTTATTCTTTACTCATCTGAGCCCATATCACATTCAAGGAAACACAGTGAGTGAGATAAATGCCATTCAAGAAGTTTTGAACATTCAACTGTGTAGCTGTATTAACAAATACACTAAAAAAATTAAATTCTGAAATATTATTTTCAATGGAGTAGTCTTTCTTGAATTTAAAGTGTGAAACTTAAAAATTTCAGCAGGAATATTTCTCAAGTTAGATCTTCTGTAAGAAATAACAATAGAAAACACAAGGCATGAAGCCCAGATTAATGAAATTAGGACTAAGTCTGAAAACAGACATACATTCTTCTGACACTGACTCCTATATGCAAATCAAGAGAAAAGAATCTCAGCAACTTTCCCAGCTAACACAGAGCTCAAACTCAGTCATTGCATTCACTTTATTAAACTGATATTTCACCCTAATTATGCATGGATGACTTAGAGTGGAGGAATCACAAGCTCTGTGCTCTGTGGGTTTCAGTACCATGAAAGCAGAGTCCTGTAGAAAACCAGCAGCCGTGGAAGTTGGCTGGAAGAGGATCTTTCAAAATGAATATCATTCTGCATTTATGGTTGGCCATAACATTACTTCCACTGTTGCCTAAGCTGCAGATGCCTCCTTATCAAAAATCCGTATTTTATGTAATATTTGTAATTAAAACAAACATTTTCTCTGAGACACAGAATATTAACTTGCCAGCTATGTTCTGACTCTATTTCACACCTCTGCAGTATAAACACAGGTTTAACTCATAAAAAGAAATTGGCTTGGTTAGTAGCTGAAAAATATTTGACAACATTAAGAAAACACATTTGGCCATTTGTTGTGGTAACATAAGCCTGAGAGAACTAAAAAATAAGACATTTGAGATGCTTTGTAGTGAACATTTTTCTCAAAAGCCAAATCTCAGAACACAACAAAGCCAAAAGCCTGCTCACTGGCATTTTAAGAAGCCTTAAATTTTGAATGCACCAACATCCACAAGCTTTTTCTCTCACCAAGCCAGGCAAGGCAGAAGAAAAGCTGGCAATCAGGTCAATAACCCCTCCAGCCCCGAGCTCATCCCCAAGGGCTCTCTCTCCACCAGCTTTCCGAAAATGGGAGGAAAGAAGACAGCACAAAGGAAGTGCCAAAGCATGCAGTGGTATACAAATCTTCTTGGCTTTTCATCCGATGCAGCTGGAGTAAACAGGAGGAAAGGCTCATGAGCACCAGCCCACACAGCAACACTGCCACTACCCACACCTACCCTGCTCTTCCCTATCACTCCACATCTTCCAGCTCCACTGCAGGAACACCAGACCTGGGATGCAGCCCCCGGGTAGGATGAACATTGGAGGTACTTGTTGCTCTTGTAGTATTTGCCAATTTATCAGTTTCATAAGGTGTAACAAGAAGAGCACATGATTAGTCATCAATTTATTAGCAGGGGAAGTGAGCCGCCTCCAGAAAAACCAGGAGAAAAGTCACTTCTTATGTACCAACCTTTGGTCTTGTACTACATGTAAGACCTAAAAATTAGGGAATACATAAAAGTCCAATTATCAACTCTAAAGCTCAGTTTTTGCAAGAAAGGAATTCAGGGCCATTGACTTCAAAAGACAGCCAGCCACATGAACAAGGAGATTTCTTTCAGAAAGCTCTGTTGTCTTTGAACAAACTATTTTTTCCACAGAAACTTACGTAGGAAACATGGGGAAGGTAAAGCTGCATAAGCATATTCACAATCATGTGGCTTTGAGGGGAGCAGGTTCAGAACCTCAGCCAAACTAGCAGGGATTTTTCCAAACTGAAGTCAGCCACTCCATCCTTAAGATAGAGGACCTGACAGAAGGAAGTGAAGGTGGAGGAGGTCTTGACTTCAAGGCCATCGCACAAAAGGCTCAGAAGAGAGATTCAGACAAAGGACTGTGTACTTTCCCACAAACCTAAAACTTTCCTGGACTCTATGAGGGAAAAAATGTGAGTGTGGAAATAAAAAAAAAAGAAAACAAAAATTCTTTGCTATGTTTCCATTTCAGTGTTTGACATCATGTGTTGTATGAAAAAAAAAACAGAGCTTATATAAGTTGATGGTGAATGAATCCAAGATGCCGCTCCCTGAAACAAAGAACCCAAAGGCACAGAATCACAGAATATCCTGAGCTGGCTGGCACCCATAGGGATCGTGCAGAGTCCAACTCCTGGCCCAGCTGTCCCAGCTGAAAGGGAGCTGGATGCAGAACCTGGCCTGGGGACTGGCCACAGGACCTACCCAGCTAAGTGGCACTCAGCAGAGCAAGATACCAATGGCAGAACCCTCTCTCAACAGGCCAGACTGCAAAAGTGATTCACATTTGGACACTAAAGTACAGCTTATCTGCTCCATGACTGCAGTGGAGAATGCAAGGGGCATTTCACCTCCACTGCTGCGGGAACAGTAACATAATAGAAATTCATTCGGAACACAATCCTTTCTGCAGGAAATTAATTATACAGTGCTACTGCATTTGGATTCTAGCTATCCTAAATGTTATTTTTAGGTCTAATTCTTGCCCTTTTCATGTAAAATGAGAACACAGTCTCTTGAAGGCACTGTAATTACATCTGGTCAAAGTGCTACAGCAAGAAATTCAAGCCATTATGAGTACAGGCTGGAGCCTGGGTAGACACTCAGCAAGCACAAACCAGAGCAGACTCACTGCCCTGCTGTTTTTACAAAACAGCAGAGATTATATTGTTAAATTCAACTGAAGCTGATCCAGAATAGTTTAGTTAGGAGGTCATAGGCTATGCTGGTGCCATTTTCTAGGGGATAAAACTGCAATTGTAAAATTCATTTTTCTAAGTTCACATCTTTAAAGTAAGATTGGAAGGGCAGAATAAACATCAATATATCATCATGCATACCATGTATGACATTCCAGAACTACTGTTATGCTAACAAACTTAAGGTATATTTATTCAGGAAAAAACACTACAGCAGTTGTACTATGGCATAATGAAAAACAAAGAGGGTCAGAGATGTTATTGAAAAGTATTAAAGCTTCCTTCTAAGTACAAATCTATGGATCTACAGAACTTTCATGTTTTATAGACTGTAGATGTGATTCTTCTCTTCCTGAGAACAACTTCACATGATGGGAATTAGTAACAGTTACTCCTGTCTCACATGAAAGGGAAGCCAGAGTTTCGATACTCTAGTGAATGCTGAGATTCTCTGATCCTCTGAAAGAGCTCACCTGAGGCATTAGGAGAACAAACCATTCCCATCTCATGCTATCTCTGGGTGCAAAGGTTCGTTCTTACTGTGTGAGTCCAGTCCTAAAAGGTCACTTCACAGGCTTCCATCTTAGTGAATTGCTTTTAAAGCACTCCCATAACAAATCCTTTACTGATTTCAGTGGTTACATATGGGTGGGTTTTTTAAGCAGGAAGAAAAGGAGTGTTTTTTCTATATGTTTCCATAAAGAAAGAAAAGATCCTTTTGCTCTTGTTCTCTTCAGCTACTCAGAATGAGCTTGGTGAGACCACACGGATTAAAAATGCACAGCATCTAGAGATGCTTTTTAGGCAAAGAAAAGTAATGAACAAGCAGAAAATAATTCACATTCAAGGTTGAGGTTTATTTAAAAATGCAGACTTCTCTTGTAACAGTTCCATTTCTAAAGCCAAAAAGCACACATTTCATCACTACAAATAGTAAAGGAGAGGGAGAAGGAAGTCTGAGCCACTAAAGGATCCCACCTGTCCAAATTCCTATTTCTTTGGGACACCACCGCTACCTTGTATGCTCCAGCAAGCCAGGGAAAGGGGCAGGAGACTGGTTTCAAATGAATAGGACTCTGTAAGCCAAGCTTTCTGCATGGAAGAGAGCTCTCCATGGATATTCTGGTAAAGGAAGCCTTCATGTCTAAAAATACCCACAGAAGTTACAAACAAACTCAAAGAGGACAAAACTGATTAGCAGATTTTGTATTCGATTTTAAACCATCCTTTAAACTGGAAGCGACATTTTGTCAGAAAGCCAGCTTTGCAATTCCTTTTATTTCATTTTTGTGACAAAACCCAGCAGCGTGTCTTTTGCAGTTCTCCCTTATTTAATAATTCCATGAATAAAGATTTTTATGGTGATTAACTCACCCTGACTTTTTTGCCACCAATCCTGCCCTTTTTATTCCTTTAGGAAATGGATTTCCTTCCAAATTTAAATGGCAGCTCTGAAGAACACTTTAATGATGGCATTCTATGCAAGTGGTACCGTCCTTTCTTGAGGAGCTGATTTACCTGCCTCAAGAAAAAAAACAACAGTGCTTCAATTAAGGAATTTAAATTATTCATAAGATAAAAAATTCCATGTCTTGGTCAAATGTTGTCAGTCCATTTCCTTAGATGATGTGCATGGCATGGGAACAATAAAACAATACCATTTTTTAAACCAGTTAGCACTGAAGATGAGAAGAATTGCTCGTCACAGCAAACTTGGAGCAACCACAGTAAGAATTTACAGAACTCGGACAAAAGGCACCTGCTTAGCTTGAAACAATAGAATCCACTTTGTATCACTCTAAGACAGGAAGAGACACCTTTCTCTAGATCTCAGCACCCCAATTACCTTAATCACATCAAACTTTCTCATTTTAACAAGGTAACTATGCTGAATATCCCATGGCAAAATGAAGAAATCATGCCCCCAGTGAAGTCAATGACAAGACACACAGTCAAGAGATCCAAGATCTCAGCCTAGGTTCGTTTTTCTAAATTGGGTGATCAACTTTTCACACACTATTACTCTTTAACAATGCAGAGTTCAATTCAAACACCGGTAGCCAAGAGCAGCCAGTGCTCTTCAGATCAATGCACAACTCCACAACAGACAACTGTGGAACAGCCTGACCATGTGAAAGTTCTTTAAAATCCAGCACTTTCTTCAGCCTTAAATAAGCTCTAGAATGAGTTATTATCTATTATCAAAAGCCACAGGAATTGATGCCAGAAAACTCAAGCATAAAACATTTTTCTGTGCAATAAAATTGAAGTAAGGAATTTATCACCTTCACTCTCAACTGAAAGTCAATAGACTCTCAGAGTCTGGTTCAAAAACACATTCCCCTCCACGCTGGGTGAGAGAAAGACCATAGAGTTCCTGCCTGAACAAATGAAGAGAACAGTCAAACTGGAATCCCAGAGCTGCTGGTACTCCCTATTGAACTCACCATCAGGGAGATTTCTGACAGGACCATGCATGCAGCTGGTTCATATTGCTCTAAGCAGCATTTCAGCTCAGCTTTCTCCTTCTCTTCTTTCCAAAGAGTAGGGTTAGCTATGGACCAGGTGTACTTTGATGGGGTAGGGAAAGAAACCTGGGGACAAAGAGGAAGAGTTCTGGCACTAAGTTTTCAGCAAAGTAATATGCATCTTTTGTACACTGATGTTTTAAATTTGTGCATCACATAAAATCAAAGGATGACAACAAAGTAAAAAGACAAAGTCTATACAGTAATCCTTGTCCTAAAGCAAATGATACAGCCACTGATGAAGTCAAACTTAAAAGAGGAAAACACACTGTAACAATGGCCACTGAACTGAAATGGAAACACTTAACTTTGTCACACCCATCCCTATGAAACATGTAAGCAAGCTCACAGCTTCCAGCTGTGTCTGTATCATCAGAAAATGACAGGTTTGTACTTTATTTCTTTCATATTACCAGTTCAGAGAGAGCACTGAAGCAATCTTAAACATGATTCTGTGCAGTAGCAGACTTGGAGGGATGCAGTGTGTGCATACTGCAGAAAACAAAGCCAAAAAAAAAGACCTTTTAGACTTCAGCTTTGACATGTTCCATTTACGCTTGGCATCACAAAATAATGAATGTGAGTTCTAACAGCAAAAGAAACAAGAGATGTCATTCCCTATAACCTCTGCTGGTGCATGGTGGAAGGCTTAGGTGAGATCCTGGTGAATGCAGCACTTGTTTTAGACAACAGTGCCACCAGTCCAGCTTCTCTTCATAAGTACTCAAAGAGCCTCAGAGTGCCACATTCCTTCAATTCAGGTCTTCCATGAACGTGTGTCTGTTACACTCAAGCGCCTCCCAAAGCAGCACACGAGAAGAGCACAGATGACCCCAAGGACATGGGACACCGAGAATCATGGCCAAGAAAAGAACAAGTCACACTATTTCAGACTTCTTTTCACAGAAACATGGAATCATTTATGTTGGAGAAGACCCTTAGTATTGCTGAGTCCAACTGTAATCTACCACTAAGCCACATCTCTAGGTGCCTCATCTACATGTCTTTTAAATTCTCCTGGGGATGATGACTCCACTGCTTTCCTGGGCAGCCTATTCCAGTGCTTGACAACCCTTGTGGTGAAGAAGTTTTTCCTGATATCTAGTCTAAATCTTCACTGGTGCTGTTTCTGTGACTTCATCTTTCTTTGTATCTTAAAGCCAGAATCTTACGGTCCTGTACATGCAGAAAGAAGGAGCAAGAGATGGATTTTCACAAGCAGTGAAATTCAGGATTTGATGGTTAGAGCATCAATTAGAGGTTCAGCTTTCACTAATCGAGTGACATATGTAACTCTAGACAGGAGGTTGCCACAGCCCTTCCACAGAAGATCGGGTCACTTTTGACTTCAGGTATCTTTTTGCACTGCTACAGAATGCAGACCTAACACAGTCAGCTGTGGAGTGGGTATTTTAAGTCCAGGTAGCTAAGTGAAAGATGTGGCACCACATTTGTCATATCCTGGTTTTACACATGCTACTACAGCAACCTTTGTAACTAGGACAAAGGCCAAAATGGAGCGAATGTGAGATAAATATTCATTGAGAGAATAACTAATAGGGTTGCATAGGGATTAAGTCAGGGAATTAGAAAACAGAGCAAGAGAGAATATATTATTGAATTAGGCATTTCAGCTTATGAATAATATAAACTGAAATTGATAAACGAAACTCTAGGTACCACCAGCATTATGCAAAAAGAAAAAAAAATTATAAACTGCACAATCATTTTGTTAACAATGGTAAAGACATCTTCACCTCAATGCTTCAATTTTATTTTACCTATTATGTAATCTGTAGGTGCAAAAATATTATTAAATTACACTCCACAAACACTCCCAGGAGATGATGTATCAGCATAATTTAAAGGATCAGAATTGAAAATTAACATTTCTTTTTCTCTTATCAGAGCTTTGATGGCTCCAGATGAATACATATCAGGCACTGCAAGAGCACCCACTAGTTGCTGTGGATATCCTTACTGGGCCCAATCATCAATCTACTCCCTGTAACAAGGATTAACCTCTGTTCCCATGCTTCTGAAGGCACAGGCCAGAAGTGGGTGAAAGTATGAAACACCATATCTATTATTCTTACATCAGAGGCAATTTTCCCTCCAGAGATTACCTGATGCATAACAAGATAATGAAAAATTAAGTCCTCCAGTGTAATGTGAATTTAAAAAAAAGCTTCTAATAATCTATCACCTGTAATTTAGAATTATTGAATATTTGCAGCTCTTATTCACCTGTTCTAATCCTAACCCTGCAGATATATGGTCAGATGACTTTCAATGGGCCCACAGGGCACATTTTGAACAGTAAGTGTGAAAGAAATGAGTAAGTGCTAATGGGATTTTCAGAACCATTTTCAAGCAGGAGTTACATCCAACAAGACTCTGACAAAACTCACTTAGCACCTATCTGGAGTGTTAACTTCTTAAATTTATAAAAAGGTCTGCATGAACAAATTTTATATGATACTTGTTATATACTTAGCACATGTATAAATTCCAGTGGAACCTACAACATCAGAGTATGTATTACTGATTAATTACAAAAGGCAGTGAACCGTGAGCCCAGGGCCAAGCTGGAAAGGTATCACATGAAAAAGGCTCGTTTATTTCTTTGCTCAGCCACGGTATTTTAGGCACAACCAACAGAAGATGGGGCAGCGGTGATTAAAGGACTTCCATCCTGAAATGGTAAATTGATTTAGGGCTTCAATTTTCACTCTCACAGTATTAAAACAAACTTTTGCAGATTTATCAATGATTCCATGTTGCGGTGTGTCTCAGATACCCCAGGCCCCTCCCAGATGATTCCCTGCCAGGTTTGTCAATCATTCCTCCTTTCCACACCCTGACCCCTGATGAGTGCTGTCTGCCAACCCTGCCATTCCAGAAGGGCACAGAGTGGTTGGCAGGATTCAAAAGATGCTTCCCACCCCTGCAAAGACACTGGGCCATCCAAGTGTCCTCTGTCCCTCAGGACTTCCCCCCGTCCCTGGTTGGTGTCACCTGTGTCCCTTCCCTCCCCTCTCCCCTGGTTCCAAGGGCAGCAGACCACGCGGTCAGGAGTTCTGTTGGAGCAGTTGCTGCATTCACAGGCCTTTGGGCCAGGAATAAAACTCTGAATCCAAACCCTCCATCAGAACTGACTCCATCCTTCACCATGCCTTAAAGCCTCTCTGCCAAAGGCAAACCTGAGCTCCTGCAGGCCTGGACTTGTCTCCAAGCCCTCAGCTGCAACATCCAGCGAGCCTGAGGGACCACTGGGGTGAAAACACTGCAGAGCTGCCAGACAGGCAAACAGTGAGGGACAGCCAGCACAGGCACAACTTCCTGGTAATATTGGATCGAACACCAATAATTCCATAATTGATCTCAAAGTAGCTGCTTCATAATCACAGATTGTGACTCAAAGCAATTACAAAGCCATCAACTGTGTAATTTCTGGCATTCACCACCACCTCAGTTTGAAAGGTTTTCTAAGAAGTCCAGGCCTCTTCCTAAGCATTTATTTTGCTGTTACTGACAAAGGAAGTATACAATAATGTTTTAAGAGAAGATTATCAGTTTAGAATTTCCACTGGTGCCTTTAAAACGAACTCTTAATATCAAAAACCCTGTTGGATTATTAGCAAACTTCAGACTAACAAAAAATTGTAGCTCCAACTGAGCCCAAGATAGCATCAGCTTCAGGTGAGAGCTCAGAGTACAACAGGAAATACTCCTGCCTCTCAGTCCCTCCCTCATGTTTTTTATTGGCCACATCATAAAGCTTTGCCTTCAGCCTGGATGTGAAAGGTCTCTGTATTCTTACCTTATTTAGCCACTGAAGCCACTTCAGAAACACTGCACTTGTCTGGATAGGGACTAAAGTGATGTAAGGAAAAAGGGGTCAAGATGGGATTATATAAGAAAAGTATATAGTAAAGTGATTCCTAAGTCTTTTCACATCTCCTTTTTGCTGCTCTGGCAGCCTCAAGCAGCTCCTGCCCTATTTGAAGTTACTCTATGCTATTAGGACATTGAAAAGGAACCTGTACCAGACATCATTAATTGAGATTTACCATGTTCCTAGTTCCTCAAAATAAGCATGACGGTAACTGTATTCTTCATTACAGAACTTCAGCAGGAAACAAAGTGGTAACTGCAGCACACCTAAGGGTAATTCACTGGTAACTCCCACTCCCCAAAAGAGGGCAAACATTGATTTACCTACAAAGGAAAAACAACTTCTGTTCTGCAAAAATTTTCAAAGACCACCTACCTGTCTTGTGACACAGTGACCAGTGACAGCACAAGCCAGCCTTGAGAATTGGGCAAAAGCAGAAAGTCAAAGCACTCAGAAACCACAAGTGGCTTTATAGATCTTTGTGATAGAAACTATTTCAGTTTACACAAAGGGAAGGAAAGAAAATTAAAATGCAAAAAACAGCAAAGAGAGAAGTACTGGTGCCAAGAGAACACCAGAAGGCTCAGGATGATGCACCAGAGAGGCAGTAAGAATTCACTTCTCAGCACTTGGCCTGTGCACTACAGGGCTTAAACAGCACAAGTCTCTTTATGGGATCTCTGCACTCATTTGAGCCATCTCCTCCTTGACATGGGTAAACAGTGTTCTGGAAAACATACTGTACCACCATGGTAGCAGGGCCACGGTGACCTCAGCAACACTCCTTTCAGAGGCAGCAGTAAGACACCCATACACACGTTTTGTTCAGAAGAGCCCCTGCAAAAGGCTTTGACAGCATTCCAGAGCAACAAAACCAACAAAGTTCCTCTTTTTCACTCCTAAAAAAGCAGGAACCACAGAAGGGTCTTGCCAGTTTTCCTGGGCACTTGGAGGAACAAAGAAATGGTTCATTGCCTCTTGTTGCACAAACACCAGTCAGTTTTTGACAGTGTCAGTGCAGCTTCCAACTCTCTAAGCAAGAAGAGGCTTTATCATCTGCAGCTTGAGAAGGATGTCAGGATTCTGCTCATGACTAATGACTTCATGCTGTAATGCTTCAGGACTAGACCTTGAGTTAAATAATATCAGAAAATTAACTGAAGAATCACCCAAGCAAGAAGAGAGTGAAAAGCTTCAGGACTGCTTCCTGCACTCCTAGATGGACATCAATATCTGCCCCAATGTCTCTCTTCAGCTTGTAGCCCCCGGTGATGTGAGGTGTGGACATGGGAGGGAAGGAAAAAAAATTAAGGGGAAAAAAGGAAAGCAAACATCTGAAAAGAGAGATGAGTAACTGGGGAAATCACAAAGCTGGCTTGTGCAGTAAAAAGCCCAGTATATAGAATCAATTGAAGCTCAATACAAGGGAACAAGGGTCTCATTTCAGTCTAAGATCAGTTTAGATTCACAGCCACAATAGAAAAGGCTATGTTCCATGGCTTCACCTCCTGATTATTAAGAACAGTTTCTACTCATGAGTCTTTGTTTCCTTAAGATAGATTCACACTTAGTGATTTCTCACCTGATGAGCACTATTCAGACAAAATTCACAATCAGACCTCATAATAACTTTCACATATTAGTTGACTTCTATGTCAACAATCCCCATGGCTCACAAAACCTAATCCATCCAGGAAAACTTCTCAAAAGCATATGGCCTCAAAAACAAGTCAAACAGAAAAAACAGTTCCAACTAAAAAAAAGGAAGGGAAAGTTTAAGGAAAGATCTATAGTTACAGGCATACACAGTTTACAGGACTAAAAGGAATACAAGCAAGTAGAAAGAACAGCAAATGCTGGTATTGCCAGAACTGCAGGTTATCTGTAACTTGTCCTAACTCACCAAAAAGTCAGGAGTTGCCCATCTCTGATCCCTGCACACCATCAATGGCTGACACTAAAGCATAGCATTACCAAAGACTGCTTGTGTCATTATATCTGTCTCCCATTTATCTTCTCTGCCATCGTGAACTTGTTTGTGCAGATCCCAAAAGAGAATCTGGCAGAGAAACTGAAGCAGAACTGAAATAGTCAGAGGAATAAATTTCCCCCCTTTCTTTTGGACAAAAGCAGGCAGGGAATAACTGCTGAATTTTTAGGTAATAAAGGAAAGTTATGGTTGCAGTCTCCTCCTTCATTCAAAAAACCAAGGATTAATTTCAGTTGCTCTTAAGCAAGAACACAAAATGTGCAAATGCAAAATCTGTGTAGTAGAATCTATGTTGAAGAGTGTCAAAATGGGCAGTATAGTATTTTCTTCAAACTCCATATGGCCAGCCTATTGTATCAGATCCCCATCTGATTTAAACTACAGCACTGGTGACATGGAGAGTAGGAGCAGCAGCAATACACATCATCCCACATGCTCCTTCCCCAACACATATGGCTTACTCATTTACATGGAGGAAGCAGAAAAAAGCTGCAGGCATGTGGCTTTGCCAACAGTTAATTAATGAAAGGAGAATTTCTCCTTTCTGGGGTGCAGAAATCACAGTTGCTCTTGATGCTGGGACCAACATAGACATTCTCCCCTGTAGCCACAAAGGAAGCAAAAGTAAGTTCTCCTGTACAAGACTTCCTCATGGTGGTAAATGAACACCCACACTCTACTGCTGCCAGCCACTGAAGCTAAAAGACTGGCCACCAGGCCTGACAAAATCTTTACAGCTCCATGATCATTGTGTGCACATCTCAGTTGCTTCCTTTTGCTTTGCACTGCTTATAAGGGACAACGATGGACTAAATTTGCTTGAGCTCAGAGCTTAGTGCATGTGTGGTGTATGATAAGCCACAGACCATTGGAATGCATGGTGGCCCTTCATACTTAGGGAAGACGTTAGTGTCTGCCACAATCAGTCAACCCATTCTCTTTCCCCTTCTCTCCTGGAAAAAGGAACAAAGGACACATGGAAAGCACATATTTTTTGAGGATGAAAACAAGAGGATGGATTTCAGCAGCAAAAATGCTACATTGTGGTCTCTTCTCTCAGGGCATGTGTAAAGAGTCCTGAACACTGACCAAAGACACACATCCCCTTTAGCATCAAACAACCAGCATGTGCTGGCCTATTCATAGAGAAAAATTACTCATCTAGCTGTAGGT
Source organism: Thryothorus ludovicianus (assembly GCA_013397245.1). NCBI lineage: Eukaryota > Metazoa > Chordata > Aves > Passeriformes > Certhiidae > Thryothorus > Thryothorus ludovicianus. Next base: position 141,951 of record VZTB01007044.1, read on the forward strand.
TCCCTATTGTGACCCCTGATTCTCCTTAAGGGTAAGGGAAATTCATTCAGAGTTGATTAAGTTCTTTCTGGTGAAGCCCTGAGAGCAGACTATGGTGAAACAGCAGAACACCCAGCAGGACTGTCAAAGCAACTGCGCCTGACAGCAGAAGAGGGTAATTCACCTTTCAGCAAAATCCACACAAGGCCAGACCTGTGAGTCTTTTTAAAGTGCGTTTAGGGGTGGAACTCTGATCAAGAAGTTGCAGAAAAAATCTAACATTCCTCATCTTCACACTCAGAAGATGAGGAGATTACATCTAAACATTGTAAATTCTTCCTGCACAACACCTCTTAAAATATCAACCTGCAAGATCATGTAGTCCCAATCTCCACCTAAGCTCTCATTCAGTATTCAGCAGCATTCTGGAGATATCCCCTTCCTTGTCTGACACATGCAAAACTGTGTCCTCACCTGTCACTGACTCCCATCGCACTGTTTTTCTACTTGTTCCCACATTTCTAGCACAGATGCATGCTACTTGTTTTCACTGTCAAGGCCTTGGCAAAGCTGTCCTTTCCCTTGCCATCAGCTCTCACACAAATAACCCAGACTGCAACCAGCAGTCAAATGCTCTTCAGTAGTGTGGGGGTGCAGCAGGGCCAGGAAGTGAGCACCCTGCTCAGGCCAAAGCTGGGACACTTCCACAAGCACAGCACTGACAGTGTCTACTAGCTGCTTCCAATGCCCCAAAAGGTGACTGGGCGATGACTTGCAAATGGAGTGAGAAAGCATCAGGTCTGTCCTTGCCCTGACAACTCTCCTGTTGTATTCCACTGTGGCTATTCCTGCCCAAGGCAGAGTTTTTGCCATGCAAGACCACTAATAAAATCTCTTTTGCTGTGTCTGTAGCATTCCCTCAAGTTTTCATCCAATGCAGTCATAAATCCGTCTGATATTTCTCCCTGGGTAAGATGTTAATTACCATAGCATTCTTCCATAATTGACCTTGTTTCTTTGAGTTTGCAGCAATAGACCATAGAGCAAATTCAGGTCTCACTTCTCTGTAGCATACAGACCATTTACAAATATGCAGCTGTTAACTAACAACTCAAGTGAGGCAAATGCATTCAGCAATTCCATATTTTACCTCTGGGGCAAAGAGGATGAGAGGGATGGCAAGGCACCTCCCAGTCAAATAAATAAATATTTAAAATAACATTCAAAAGTCAGACGTAAAATTCTGGGGAAAGTCACAGGTAACAGCAAGGCTAAAGTGTTATTTGAGGCAGCAAATAACACTTTGTTAACATTTGCCATAACAACACAGATAAGCAACTGGTATAAATGGCTTTTTTTTGTAAAGTCTAGGAGTCTAACATTGCTAGACAGGAAACTGATCTTGACCCGAGGAAAAAGAATTTTTGAGTAATCATTGACTTGGGAGCAACAATCACATCTGGAAAAAGACAAAATAAATGAAAAAAAAAATTGTGTTCATTTTCTCACTTGCATTATGGCCTGAGATAGCACCCTAATTTTCAAATTCATCCAAAAATATCAACTTCTGTAACATTCATCTACACAAGTATCAAAGTTCTGTGTTAAATTCAATGAAGCTTTTTAAAAGACATTTAGTAACCCTCATTCAAAAAAGTAATATAATTTCAATTCTATTCTCCCCTTAATCCTCAGGAGAATGTTTGAAAGGCGTACCATCAATAAAAAAAATAAATGCCATGTAGTTCTTTTATCTCAAATAATCTGTGCAGACTGATCCCAGTGCTGTATTTGCCAACATCTCTATAGCAGTTTAGTGTGAGCAGTGATCACAGCCAAAGCCTGAATGTTGGTTTTCTGGCAAATTTCTGTTTCAATGCAGAAAATGCAGAGGGCTCAAATGAAGAACTGCTACACTTCATGTGGATGTACTGTTTGTATTCTCAAGTTTTGATTTTATCGTTTTAATAGGCTTTTCTACAGCTTTAGTAGGTGATAAAATAACTGCATAGCTTTGTAACAGTCTAGACCCACACACCAGTCATAATACTGTTATCTAATATTCATTTCACTTACTGTAACAAGAAAAGGATTTGACTCTTTTTTTTTAAATTAGTAAAACCAAAACCGCTCAACAACTCACATTAAGTTCCTGGTGTGGGAACTACTGTAGTAAAACTTAACAGTGGGAAAAGAATTCTATGAGACTCAACAAGGGAGAATGATTTTGTTTGAAGTAGCTGGATAAATTAATCTTTATATTTCATAGCAAGTTAATGAATGAGGAACAAAGCACATTTGTCTGGGTTTCCCAGCATGGAGAATGTATTGGCAAGCAGTTGTATTACTGACAGCACTAGAAAATTACAAATTTCAAAATGAAATGTGTCTTACTATCACATAACAGAGTGATACCACAGCAGCGAAGACACTGTCTCAACTGTACTAACAGATTTTACTGATATCCTATTCAGTCTCATCCATGAGCTGAACGTACAACAAAGTTTCTGAAAACCAAATAGCAACTCCATCTCGTATCACTGTTCAACAGTTGCAAACTAGGAATTTAGGGAAACTTCTGTTGCTTTTCCACGGAGCTGAGAAGAGTCTAAAAGGGAACAAGTCATGGTGTTTCACAGGCAGAGCAGGAAATTCTGACCTGACTCCCAGGAGACAGCTGTCATCTGTGGTGGTGAAGGGCAATGAAGATAAGCATTTCTGAGGCATAAAGTTCTTAGTTAGAGCTGTTAGTGCAGAAAGCTCCACTGACAGAAAAATGCAAAGTTGTTTTGGACCTTGCAGTTATGCCCAAGAGGGGTACAACAGCCTAATTAACTGTATTTAAAGTATAGCCAATATAGAGGTTTGAAAAGCCAAATCAAAGCTCATAGGACCCAGAAGGAAGGACTGCTCCAGCATTCACTGAATAACCTTTGTATTTTCCAGTATTTCCAGTATTTCCAGGTTAACAGCCACATCAGTGCTGCTCACGCCTCTTCCACAGTTTGTGTTTCCAGGGCAAGAGCAGATTTTATCCCCCTTTACAAGGCAGTCACTTGGAATCTCTGCAATATTCCCTGTGAATATATCTCTCCACCATCCCAACAGCAGAAAGGGCACTCAAATTTGTCTGGGTATTAGTGCCCTTAGAGAGCTGACAGCACTGCTCTGACTCCACATCACATGAAATGCTGTAGGTAGACAACAGGAGCTTCTGTATGTGTGCTACATGCAAATGCAGTTGCAATAACCTTCTCTTTTTATCACTTGACTGAATTCAGTGACTCACAGAAAAACAGAGGACTTCACCTGTTCCCTTTTGTTCAGAGGCTGTCTTCTCTGAGACACAATGCACAGAGGGCAATGTCTGTGGGGTAACCCAGAGTGAAGAGTGAGTGTAAAACAGGTGTTGTGTGAAGCTGTGTAACAGCTTTACATCCTCACCACAGCCAACATATCTGGCTAAAAGGTAGTTCAAGTACTATAGCAGTTTAGATGAAGGAAAAGATAACAACTGGAGGAGTAGCAGATTCTTTTGTTGGACTACCCAAAATTTAGCTCTATCTAGACTCTCACAGCATTATTCTAGGCTGGAGAAAAGGAAGCTTCAGGTTCTCAAACCTTTCTATTTGGTAGCACTACGCTCTGGCCCATGCCTCCTCACTTCTGAGGTACTCTCATGCCCCAGAACAGTGCAGCAAAATACAGGACACTTGCAATGCAGATGGATCTGGCTGACACACAATCCCATTTGTTCACAACACTACAAGAAAACTTGTGCCACTCTGGAGCTCCACCCCTCTGGAGTTCCCAGCTTCAAACCTCAGACTGACGTTTGCTTTTCTACAGATAGTTTGTCTCCCCACACATTGCTTCTGTGGCCCTGCACAGTATTAGCAATGCCTACAGCAAATAAAGCAGCAAGATGAGGCATCACTGCACTGCAAACAGACTCAGGACCCATGCACACACCCCATAACTTTTCCCCACTGTGTTACCAGCACTACAATGCAGCTGACAGTCTGGGTCAGCTCTCCATTCCTGCTGAAAGGCACAGGATGACAATGTTAAGGTATTCACAAATGGATTAGGAACCTAAAGTGAAATGCTGCTGCTTACTTCTGTGACTCCAGACAGTTCCTGCAGACATCTGTTAAAGCACTCAGCAAGCTCTGTGCTGCAATAAACAGCCATGAGGTACAAAAATTAAACCTTACAGGGATATCATCATGATGGACTGCCATAAAAGAGTATGTGCAAAAATCAGTATATTAGGAAGCTGTACGAGAAACCAAAACCAGACAGCATGTCATTTTATGTGATTATTAATAAGACTTGATATCAACACTGGGATCTAAGAGAAGATTTTTTTCAAGGCTTCTAATATTTTCACATACAACTAATAAATAAACTTGTGCAGGATTCTACTCTATACTATGCAATCTGCTGCAGAAAACATGATTTTTATACTATCTTGCTTTTACTATTGCCAAAACCTGTATTCTGTTCCACTACTACTTATGAAGATCAAAACAAAGGTAATATTTACAGAAATAACAGAAGAATTGTTTTGTTGGCTGGTTTTCAGTAAATTACAGATCATTTCTTTTGTCTCAATCTTCTACCGAAAGATAAAGAAACGAGTTGTAAGGAAAAATTACTTGAGGAAGAAAGTAAAACAACAAACCAACCCCTCACACCCTCTAATCCACTCGTCTGGCTTTGCAAGATGCTCAGTTGTGTTATACAGTTCTGCATGTTTTGAATGAGTTTATTGATTTATTCTGGTCTTCAAATTGAATTATAGTTCTGAAGAAATACATGTATAAACAGGCTTCTTTTTTGTTTCTCAAACACAAATCAATCTGCCCAAGCACAAGAGAAATTTGCAGGACATAGAAGTGTTCAAAATTTTTAGGCGAAAATCAGACCTTTTAATATTAGAGATACTCATATCTTTCACACTACAGTTGTCTGTAGACATTGCTCTTTTCTGGTTATTCATGAAGTTATTAAAGCTGCCACTTGCAGTCAGTGCAAAGGAATGTCTAAAAAAGGACTTCAGTACAAATACTGTGAAATACTGATGGAACTACTATCTAGACAAACTAAGGAGCAAAGCTAAAACTTTAATACAGCATTTTGGAAGCAGTTTTAAAATCTCAGTAACTATCCCCACTTCAAAATCTTTAGTTAAAAGTATTTTTCTCATAGCACATCTCATGGAAACAGGAGCATTTCCATCATGAAGCGTGGCAGGAGTGTAGCATGAATTGGTATTAACTTAGATTTGAGTCACTTCTTGGAGACGTCATTTCATTGATTTCAACTAAATTGCTTCTGATTTGTGCTATTATAAGAAAGAAAAAAGAGAAGAGGAAGAGCTTTCAACTTGATTTTGCACCAAAGAACTCAATAGCGTTTACTCCCTTGACTGCAGTGAGTGCCAGATTCAACTCAGCACCTGAAGAATCATTTACTCCCCTCCCTGGGAGCAAAGACCCAGATGGCCAGTTTGTGCTACTTTTTATTTTTTTTCTGTCCTCTACTTGGTCTGAAAACATTAATAATGAAGGGTGAGTTTTAAAAACGAAAAAAGTTATTTTGAAAATGTCCCTCCCACTGAGCACATGAAGAGTGGAAGTGCTGATGTGGTTCCTTCACCAGGCACTAAGGTCTGTGTGGGACTTGATCCTGAAAACACCACATGGTAGTTTTGCTTTTATTGCCTACTAGGAGAGGAATTTCATAAGTGAGAGTGACTTGGCTAAGTGCTAGTGATGAACCCCAGAATCCATGTGGTGAGAAGCAGAGACTTTAGGTAATAGTGCTAGAGACAATTGCTGGGCTTATTCCCAGATGTGACTGTGGCTGAACAAGACTGTGGCTCTTCATGTGGCTGCTTACTGTGAAACTGCTAAATCTTGAACTATTTAGCATGTAGGAATATCCATTTTTCCACAACAAATAGAGAGAAAAGCAGCATTTAAACAATCATAAAATAAACTGAATGACTCAGCCCAGTGTGTTTTCTGGATTCTTAACAATTTGCTGTGGCTAATGGTCCTTGCTTTCACCTCACACCATTAATTTTGGAAGTCATCATTAATCTCCAAGAAAAGCATTGAGCTTTGATTATTACTGCTTAATTACATGGAAAAATAGACAGACTGTCAATATTAATTTGCTTTACAACAGCCCAACTAAGTTATCTTCAATTCTCAGTACATTCTACAGCTGTCATTTTATGCCAGGTAATGATCAATAAAATTATTAATTTAAACAAAGCTTTTTACTGAGGAGATAGAAAATCCTTAGCTGAGCTTGGATTTGATTGAACACTTGTATTTTACTATCTAACTCCTATTGCACTTTGTTTACCATATGTGAGCCCCCAAGGTAAAGCCATTGCTATCTTTACCTTGACATTTCTATGTAAATTCCTTGAAGTTAACGCATGGAAATCTCATAAGACAGGTTCTGTCATTCGGGGAAATGGGAGAATGTTCTAAAGAATCAAAGGACAAATTTAAAATCAAGGTCATGAGAGTAAAGGTGGACTTGAATATTTAAATCAGAGAAGTCTAATTTCTCAGACAAGGATGGAACACTTTGCATTTTTATGCACTTGTTTGGAAGTCTCCACTACCCCCTCAGACCAAGGTTTTCCACAAGCCTTCAGGGTAAAGCTTGGATGAAAGTGTCCTGGTTTTCTAATCAGAACAAAAACCTTTTCACTACTTTCTACAGCTGGTTACTGAACCACTTACGGCCAAAGAATTTCTGAATGAGCAGAATAAAAGGCAGTTTCTGCAGGTACTTGTCAGCCGAAGCATAGTAAATTTTGTTGGCATGTCATACCTGCATTAAGGTCTTCTTTTGCTCCTTCACTCTGAAGCAGGAAGATGTGAGGCTTGAAATACTCAAAGTCTCTAAATTTAAAGAAGTCTCCTGCCTAAGCACATGAAGTAGGAAAGGAAGGGGGAAACAGAACATACTCAACTGCATTTAGCTGGATTTCTTCTACAGTATCAGTAGCAAGGGTTCCATAAAAGATAAGCATGGACATTCATACAATGGAAGGAGAGCAGGAGGGCATTAAATCAAAGTCCTCACAAGAGTCAGAATTGGGTTTTATACCATTTATTTTTTCCCACCATTCGTGCTTTACATATCATCTAAATCTCAGAAAAACATACTGAAAATGACTTCTCTAGACTCCATCATTGATTCAGTATCAACTAAGTTGAAATCACCAGATACTCATCTGCCATGCTCCTAAAACACCTAAGGGCTCATACAACTTCCCCAGATAACCTCACACCCTTTTAAATCTACCACGGAAATGAGAACATTTTGCTATTTCATAACTGAAACAAATTGAGCAGCACCACAGGTCTAATGACTTGTTCCTCAGCCTAGCAGTAACACAACAAATTCTGTCTCCAACAACCACTTAAGTATTGCTAAGCTTCCCCCTCAATCCCCTTCATGCCCTTCTCTTTAGCAGAAACCAACCCCATTCATTTATCCTTCATAGGTCATGTTCTCTAAAACCCTTATTACTTCCCAGCTGTCATTGCATTTGAATCATCTCTCAATATGTCAAGATTGATTTGTCAGCCTTAGTGAAGGCTGTGAGACTGTCCTGGTGAGACACCATGAACATGCTGACCAACAGATTGCTGCTTTAGGCATCAGTCTTCCAAGAGAAGCAACTGAACAACATTCTCCTCAAAGCCAGGCAGTGTTTATACCTGAGTGGTTGACTTCAACATATAATAATGTTATTAATTTATTATATGTTAATCCTTGTTTAGAAAATAAGATAGGATGAGGAATGCTATTGATGAAAGCTCTGCAGTGGAATATAGACTAAGATTACAGATGACTTTCTTTTTAATGAAAATATTCCTCTTATTTCTTTGAGGTTTCTTTCTTCAAATGGGGAGAAATTGCTCTTTCCTGTGATTGCTTTTTGTTCTCATATGAAGTACACTTTCCTCCCTCTCATTATTGAAAAGTACATTCAGTTGTATTTTCACTTTAACTTCCTTCAGAGAATAAAAGATAACAGCAGCAACCAGGGAGCAAATACTACATCAAACCAGAAGCCAGCCGATTTAATTCAGGTCAGGAACATAGGAGATTTGAAGTGAACAATTTTTGTGACACAAGGAGTAATGAAAAGTTGACAACATGAAATGGAATTCTTTTACCATTACAAGCAAGTGACAAGTTTTTGGGTCACATCCTATGATTTAGATTGACTTTTAGAGGCAGAACCCCAAATCTTTGTCACTGAGGAAGAAAGGGTATACTTCACCTTCAACCAAGTTCCCTAGCAGAAAAAACCAACACAATAGTTAAGTATTCTTTGGCAAGATCTCTAAACCCAATCTCACCCACTGTTTATCACTCTATAACTTCTAAATTGTTGATGTATGACAGTAAAATTCAGGATCTAAGTGTTTTCATAGCATCACAGTTTAATATATATTACACGTGGCAAGTGAGTAATTTCATAATTATAGTATATAAAGCAAAGAGACCCAAGGGAAAGCCAAAAGCATACTGAGATCATACTGATGTATTAGTATTTTATGAGGAAAAGTGAGAAAAGAGAGAGATTTCCCTCTCTTCATTAAGTTTACTCATGTATCATACCAAAATAATAAGCACCAAATTAATTTTTATTCTAAGGACAAAAACTTAGGTTACATTCACACATCAGACTCTTAGTGAACTAGTATTTTGTAATTCTCCCCTGAATTTCCAGAGCTGGATGCTCTTCTCCTTTCTTTCTCTATCACTGTCCTGCACCTTCCAATTCTCTAAGCCTTACCACTCCTCTGAAGAATCTATTTATCAGTTCTCAGAGCCACAGAATTTTGCTGTTTAAATGGCAGGAATTTGTCTCTCAAATGATTCTAAAACAACTAGTTCTTTCTCCTGATTAAAATCCTTGACCTCCAATAGCAATGTTTTGGCCAGTCAAATAGTGACAAGAGGTAGAGATTGTGAAATACAATTTAAAAGACAAAGAAGAGAGTTAGCAGAGGGAGATGAGCCAGTTTTGAACTCACCTCTGTCACAAGAGCCTCGATGATGCAGATAAGCACTGTCAGGGGCATCTGCCCCTTTGCTGAAGCACTGCTATGCAGTGATCCACTGTGCTCCATCATCCTGCCACCCTCTGCTAGCCCCCAAGCCCAGCTGGCAGAGGGAACTCTGCTCCCAGTCCAGGGCTCAGCAGGGGTACCAGGCTGCAGAGCCAGAGCTGGGGAGGGTGAGCCACATTACAACTTAAATCCCTAACAAACTGTATTCCTGTATTTACAATTAACTACTTTCAAGTCTTCTATGCACATCTTAAAAGCCACAGCAGATTTGCACACTGCTGTCAGCCCATTTGTTCCTGTTCCATTTCACTGCAGCATTTTTTTCATGCTGCCACTAAGATATTGCTGTCAGTCAGTCTCAAGCACAAGGGCAGAGCTAGCTCTCTCCATTAGGTCAACAATGACCATACCCAGCTTCCTCAATCTCTGCCCCTTCACAGATCTCTATGCACAAATACCAGAAATGTAATTCTCATTTACTCTATGCTCCAGCAATAGCAATAAATTATTCTCATTCTTATACCAGCAGCTCCTGCAAAGGACAAAACAAGCCCTTTGATTTTTTTTAACTTAAATAAATCAGCTAAGTGGTAAAAATAAAAAACATTTCCCATGCCTAAAAGGAAGCTGAAAGGCCTCAAGTGGCAAAGTAACATGTACATTTGCAGAGGCAGGAAGGACACCCAATCAAATACAATCCTTTGTTTCACTGGCTAGTGCTCCTCAGCAACTGCTTCACATCCTGAAGACCACAGGAAAAAACTGAATGAAAAAGAACATAGAACCTGGTTTTTCATTCAATTTTTACTGTCATTTAATTCCTGAAATTGGTCATGTTCTTCTGATCCTTTTACACTGCTATGTGAAGTACAACAAGAACTTCCATTGATTCAAGTGATGCAAAACAAAGAATCAAACAGTCAGACATGGTAGGCCTTCTGCAGACTCTGAATCCAGGAAACAGTAAAACCAGAGAGGCAAAAATCAAATTTGTCTTTTCCACTAGCATGGTTCATTTTACTACTCTGGACATCTTCAGGGAAGATCTTTCCAACTGGGTCCTTTCCAGATTGCAGGCTGTCATGGGTTGCAGTGTAAAATATAATCAGGGATGTGTTATTCTATTACCATCCATTAGAACTGGGATGGGAGTAGTGATGTAATTTTCTGTCCATGGCCCAGCTGATAAGAAACCATCAAGAGCAGTTTCCTTATCTCTTCCATGACCCATCCTCCCTCCAGGCAGAGATCTTCTGCTCATGGGCCAGTGAGCCCCACTGATAAAATTCCATCATCCCACTGGGAAATGCTCCAGCCAGGGGGAGGAGCCAAGCATCCCTACCTGGATAAAAACCTGAGACTTGGAACACAGAGTCAGCCTTTTCCACTGGACTCCCAGAGGAAGAACAGGCCCATCCATCCCCACTGCACCTTCAGTGGAGGGCTGAACCTTTCTCCAGGATCCCTGCTCCAACAGAGCCACAGCTGCCACTGCAGGAGGGCTGCAGCCACCATGGAATGGGACTGCCACCAACACCCTGACCAATAGGGTGTCAGGTTGAATTCTGACTCTGTCAGTGATTTTCTTTTTCCTTATTACGTATATTTGGTTTCCTTTTTGTTTTATTTTCCCTTTTCCTAATAAATTGTATTCCTGACTTGGAGTGTCTCACTGGTTTTGCTTTTCAAACCAGAACACAGGCAATACACCAGAAAGTAAGAGCCCAAAGTGAAAGCATTTGTGAAAGTAGTCTGCAGAAAAGAACAGCTTTTTTGACACTATGCTCTAAGCCCCCTGAAGAGCAGCAGGATCTCATAAGCTGCATGTGTCTCCAGAGAGGTCAGCCTGACCTTGCACACAGTGCTCATGATGCTCTCTCTGCACAGCCCAGACCACCAGAGCTGTGGAGTGAGCCCACCCTGGCACAGATCTGGACACCAACACCTTCACCCACCTGAGGCTTCCTTTGTTCTCCTTGTTTGGTACATCACAGCTCCTTTAGAATATCACCCACCACAAAGATGCTGTAAGTCATGGAATTCTTTAGCTCTCCTTTCCAATGAATAATCTGTGATGAAAATAAAAGAAGTAAGAAAATATAGCACTTACAACACTGGTTTTTGACATTTTGGGCGAATTCTTTTCATGCTGCTTACAAAATAGATCAAAAGTATGTGCTCTATTTTGATCCTAACAACATAAACCCTATTATATTAAATCATTTCCCCCTGAGAGAATTCAATATATATGAAACTGTCAAAAATGTCCATTATACACATAAAGGGTACTATGTTATTTACAAAAATAAAGTAAAAAAATAGTAATATAAAACCTACAGAGAAGTGGGAAAGATAAATGGACATCTACTACAAGGCTGGGAAATTCCAAAATGGCAAAGGGTCAGGAAAAAAATTGTCAGGTTATATTGTCTATTGTTCTATTATCTTTGTGACTTAGTAGAGGACAGGGACTGCTATCAATAAATGTCCATATGTGCTTTATTGTTTGGCTCACTACCAGCCTATTTCAATTTTCACTGACTTGTTGAAGAACAAAGCAAAAAAAAAAAAAAAAACCAAACAAAAAAGAAACCAAAAACCAACCTGCCCAAAAAGGCAGGCATATCAGCTACATAGGATGAGTCTATTAAACAGTGCTCCATACATTACCTTCAAAAAAACACAGAATTTACACTTCTGAATTCTATATGCACAGAAGTACCACTACTTTCTTTCATGAGCTAATAAAGAAACCTCAAGGAAACATAAACCATATGCTAAGTTAAGCACATGCTGGGACATAAGTCGTGACTTTGTGTTTCTTCTTAGAATTGCTTTAAAATATTCATGTCATATAATCATAAAGCATCTTGAATTTTAAAAAGTTGAAAGGAAAAACAACTGATCCTAAAGAGTATGCTCCCCTTTTCCCAGTACAAGCCTGGATCCATGGGGGTCTGCATTCTTTTGCTAGGTCCAGTGGTCTCTAGGCTGATTTGACTGCAATAGTTACACTGAACAAGCACCAGTGGATCATAACTCACAGATCATAACTCACTCTGATCTCTTTGCTTCCTTTTCTCCACCCTAATTAATCTTACCTAAAATAATGCATTTATTACAGGGGTCAAAACAAGCCTTGAATTTTTGACTCAAAGTATTTTCCACATTTCAGCCTATAACATTTCACGAGCCCTGCGGAATCCCTTACAAAAAGTGATACAAGGATCACCTACGCTTACGGATCTCTTTCACACTTGTAATAATCAGCATCATAAAACGCTGTCATCGTGACCTCTGAGACAGCTGGAACATACACAGACAAATGGTCTGAAGGGCATCCCGCAAATCCCTAAGTAATTCCTAGGTTTACACCTCCAAATCTTTTATTGCTTAACTTCCTGAGGATATTTCTCAAACTCCGTGGTCCACTAATAACACGGATATTTGTCTTGTGTTACCAACTTTTCTTCTCTCTCATCTCTTACTAAACAGGACTGAAAGCAGGAGGATCAGACCACCTCTACAATCAGCATTGGATCTTAAACCAGTGAGAATGGTGTATTTACTTCCATATTTTTCTGAGCCTCCCCCATCCCAGATGTTTTTCACATAGTTTTCAATAGCAATCGTTTAGGATGGTATATTTGCACACCTGTTGAGTCTCTGATTTCTGGTTGCCCACAAATACCCATAAAGCAGACAATAAATAAATCTTTATGGAAAAAGCTCTAGGAATTAAAAGGAAGTGCTGTATTTTGCACATTTTCAGACTATTCCAAAACAGTGCATTAAGCCCCATGCTTTTACCAATTCCACCACAGAAATTTTGAATTTTGTTATTATTTTGTAGTAAACATTTGCCTTCTGTGCCATTCTTTAGACTAAGAGGTATTTCCACACCACTTGTCCTTGTCAAGTGCAACTCCTCCAGAGTCTGACCGACAGAGCTCCACAAAGCAGCATTTAATTGCAGGGTCTCATTAGAGCTCAGGAAGATGCAGACCTAGGCATGAAAGTGGTTTCAGTTAGACTCCTTCCAGCTGTGTGACAGGAGAGGCACAGAGTCTCCAACACAACAGTCAAGATGGCAACTTGTGACCCAGCTTCAAGAAGTCATTATTTATAGCCATGGGCTAATTTTTCCACAACTCATTCTGTACAATGGAAGACCAGCTCTTCCTTCTCCCTGTTTGCAACACCCCTTGCTGCACTGCATCACTGCATGGTGGAAAAGAATTCACTACAGAAAGATACACCTCCTTGAGGTAATGACCCACAGCTTCCAGCCAGCTCCCACTCCTCAGGCCTCCCTTTTATCTCAGGGGGTAAGCATGCAGCAGGCTCTGAGTGAGCCTGCCTGGCCAACAGAAGCCATGTCAGGTGATCATTGAGACACAATTGTTCCTGCAGTGTTGTCAAAAAGCTCACAGCTGGATGACAGTAAAGTGCATTAAAAAATCTCAGTGGATGCAAGCAGGTTTCAGAGTTAACATATGCACTAGCAATTCCCTTGGTGCTCCTCTCTGCTTCGGAAGTCAGGGCAACAATACACAAGGGAAAACATTACTTTTTCTTTACAAAAGAGAACTATAACCTTTTTTGGTTTTAATCTAATGAGAAACATACATAAAAGCAGAAACTCTTGAGAAAGAGAAAAGTCTACATTATAATAGCTAAATTTAAAAATAATTTAAGAAAATCACACAAAAAGAAAGATAGGCTTGATTAGGCAAAGTTACAAGCATTCCATCCTTGCACTTACAAACCATTTCTGGCTCTTCTTGGTCTTTAAATTCATGAGTATTCCTCATAGATCCCTGCAGAACTAGGTAAATGCTTAGAGGTATGTATGTGCTTAAGTGCCGTGCTGGGTAGGAATTACAGCAGTTTAAGCTCTGCAGAATCAAGGATTATGTTTAAATCTTCTGTGTCTGGTTTTATGCCAAACTACTAGTGTTTACCTGAATGTCTTATTCTTCTCTCATTCCTTTCTGATAAATTCAAAATGCATATGGTTACATTTAAGACTAAATATTTTCTCTTATGAATCACAGTTAGAGACTTCATGATAAAGGAGAAAGAACATTTTATAGGGCTTGGAAGTGCACATACCTTGACCTGATTTCCAGTATTAAAAGCTGAAAGCTTTTTGCCACTGATAGAATTAGTGCACAATCCCTCTATGATCTTAGTTTTCTAGCAGAACACTTTTACGAAGGAGTAAAAATGATTCCATTTCTAAACATGAGATAGGATCAACTGATATGCTAATTCCTTTTCCCACTTTCACTTTCTTTCGTGTATACTGATGCTGAAGATGTATCGTGCCCATGAAACACCTAATTTTCACAGAAGTCATCCATGTAAAAAGAAATGGAAATAGATGTTTTCCTCTGCACAGCAAGGATGGATCAGATGGTTGTTTGATAGCTACAGAGCTGAAGCACACTTTCATCTCAGAAGGAATTATTCCATAGGCAACAGAACTACTGACAGCAGCACTCAGCTACTTACCAGTGCACAAACAAACTATATGCAAGCAAGGAAAAAGCCACCACTGATAAACAAATCAGTCAATAAATCACATGAACAAAAACAGGCAAAGGAAGCAACAAACCTGCTACTACTCTGACATTGCCTTTGTATTGTGTGTACATACTCACTTTTCATATGTAGTTTTCTTCTGAAGCCTAAAGGCTCTGCTAATTGCTGAGGTAGGGAGATTTAGAAAGAATCCAAGTTATTTTACCTTAACATCAAATAAACACGCAGGCAAAAGCTTATTACCACGTTATCAGCCCCCAATACAAATTCCTTTGTGTTGCAAAACATGGGAAAGGGTTGTTTGTTTTTTTTTGGGGGGGGGGGGGGGGAGGTGGGGTGTATACATGTGGACTTAAACAACTAATTAGCTTGTTTCATATAAGAGGTTGACAATTTTTTCAATATCTGTAAAGAGACACTTCCAAGACTAAAACACTCCAGGAAAATAAAATGCAAATTCAGGTCAGTGTGATCCTTCAGGTCCTTAATGGGTAAAAAAAAATATTTACACAGAAAAACAAATTCACTCCATGCTCTAATTTTTCAGCATCATGAGGAATGAACAGCAATGCAGTCAAACAGTGTCCATTTGTTAAAAATGCACACTTGTCACATTCTTACCTGAGGGTGGGGTAAAGAAATTTACTGAAAGTAGGTCAAGCTGGTGCCAAAGTCTGCTCTTAAGCACAAGGTTTGAATAAAAACTTGAGCAAAAGGCCCAGATGTGTGAAGCTGGCCAAAACATCATGCAAATTCCTATAAACTACATGCACACTTAGAAGGGATGCCAACATTAACCCGCACAGATATCTGAAAACACTAAAGGACTGAAAACATTTAAAGCCTCTTTTACTTACAGTATTCCACAATGTTTTAATTCTCAAGCAAAACAGCTGTTCAAAATGTCTCTGTAGCCTATTTTCCATGAGCAGTTCCTGCAGAGCCAAATATGCTTCATTCTTCGATGGGATTGCAAGTTTGGCTGATAAAGACAAGAGCAGAAAAGCTCGGACTTTTGTAAGGTTTTTAAGGCCCTAAAGTATGGATTTCATCTAATGGATTAAAAACTGACAAAATTACCTAAGAGTTGAAAATAAGAAGAGAAGAAATACTAAAAACATCTGTTAGAAATCATCATGACACAATAGAAGTCAGTCCCACTGACAATAGAGTACTTACATTTTGGAGGTAAATATTGCATCCCGCAAATACAACTAAAAGCAGAGACAGTAAGAACCATAAACAACAAAGAGGAGAGAGTATTCAATCAGAATGGACCTATATGGTTGATAAACTGAGCCTACACACACAAAAACAAACCCCAGAATTTGTAATGCACCCCAATGTAAAGCTATGAATAAAGATTGTCAACCACACCTACAGAGGGAGGGGACCCTGCCTTGCACAGCTGCAACTCTGAAACCAGAGCTTGTTGCAGTTGATGCCATGATTTGTCTCAGATACCCCAGGCCCCTCCCAGATGATTCCCTGCCAGGTTTGTCAATCATTCCTCCTTTCCACACCCTGACCCCTGATGAGTGCTGTCTGCCAACCCTGCCATTCCAGAAGGGCACAGAGTGGTTGGCAGGATTCAAAAGATGCTTCCCACCCCTGGAAAGACACTGGGCCATCCAAGTGTCCTCTGTCCCTCAGGACATCCTCCCGTCCCTGGTTGGTGTCACCTGTGTCCCTTCCCTCCCCTCTCCCCTGGTTCCAAGGGCAGCAGACCACGCGGTCAGGAGTTCTGTTGGAGCAGTTGCTGGATTCACAGGCCCTTGGGCCAGGAATAAAACTCTGAATGGAAACCCTCCATCAGAACTGACTCCATCCTTCACCATGGCCTTAAAGCCTCTCTGCCAAAGGCAAACCTGAGCTCCTGCAGGCCTGGACTTGTCTCCAAGCCCTCAGCTGTGACATCCAGCGAGCCTGAGGGACCACTGGGGTGAAAACACCACAGAGCCACCATAAACAGCAAGGGCCAGCCAGCTCAGGAACAACCATCTGTTTATATTGGATTTAATACCAATAAGTGCTGAGTTCCAGTGTAAGCCTTGGCTGCACAGCAGAGAAGCAACGAGATCAGGAAGTGGTTCTGCTCACCTCTGAAGCACTGTTGAAACCCATAATAAAACACTGCACATAGGGCTTCTGATGTTTTAAGGACACTGAAAAATTGAGAAAGATACACAGAATAGGTTTTTGAACCAAATCAAGAGACAAAGAATAAAAATGAAAAAAAAGCTGCCTTGATTACATTTTTTTTAAGGAGAAAATACCTATAATCATGGCTCTTAAATCCTACAGAGTAAGTATAATGAGACCTCAATGACAAAAAAAAGTGAGGCAAATTGAAATTAGATAAATCTTTTAATAGCAAGAATGATAGACTGCTGAAGTAAGAAAAGAAGCAGCATGTTCCCTGTTTCCTATATCTTCAAATGATTGGATGCGTTTTTGTAAATGATGAAAGATTGCCAGGTGAAACCATGCCCTATATTTCAAGGAGGCTGAAAAACTGATCTATGGACCTTGACACGAGAAGCAATTTCATCAATTTACAGCCAGCAACATGAATTTTCTTGTTTATGTCATCTCTACAATTGTTGTCCTGTGGGCAATTAGAAAAACTGCCACCCAAAATTGGAGTTTGAACTAAGTAAAAATCTTCTCTGTCTCCTTAACTCCACTGTAACAGTTTCTCAAAGCTCTCCAAAGCACCAATCCACAGCTAGATAAGAATAGTAGATAGAAGTACATTAAGATTCTTCAAACTGAGCATCACAGATGAAGTCTAAAATTGAAAATGTTAAGAACTGGTGAAGTCTATGCGAAAAATAATAATCATTTTATTTATTGCAATATACTCAGACTGATACCACAAAGGGTCTCCCAATACTCTATTTTCTTTAATCCTAAACAAATGTCCAGTTTTGCATACTCCTATCCCAAATATTCCCTTTTATGCTAGCCAAGACCAAAGTTGTCTCAATCCGGCCAATCATCACAGAGTTCTTATCTCTGTGCCTTGGTTTTTCCCCACAAATGCACACCAATAAGCCAGACCTAATACTAATAACAATCCAGATAACAGAACTTGACTTGCGAGTTTCTTGTAGAGAAAGAAATACCTCTTTTCAATACAGCATTTGCAACAACTATTGTATAAAAAAAAGTTTAATTGTATGATTGTAGCTATCATGATTTAAAAGGATTTCTTTTCCCTCCTGGAGCCATCTACCAGTTGAGGGAAATCCAGAGACAAAAATTACTTTGACACAAAGAAACAGTGTCTGACTAAGGAGTTTTTCTGAAAATCTCATCTGACTTCAGATGAGACTCCCCAGGTATTAGACAAAACTGTATGTCTCAGAGTAAAGATGAGCTTATTTCCTGCCTGATTTTCAGCTCACAATATTTGTTGGGATTCTGCATGCAGTGACTGCATTTCAGACTTCTTCAGGGGAGAAGGAAGAAGCAGGTGCCACCCAGGGCAAGTGACAGTGCACTGCCAGCAAAGAACATTAAAATATTCCCCAGGGAGCAGCAGGGCACTGTCTTCCCCCATCCCACTGGGAGTTTTGCCATCTCTTCCTCTCAGAAAATGGTAGTGAGGAAGCACTTGCACTGCACGAGCTCTCAGATTTCATAGATGTTTACAATCTAAACTTTATTCCAGGCAAGGAATGGGATGTTACATTGTCCAAACAGATGGGTTATTCTTTCATAATGCCCCGAGGAGTAGATGTAGCTTTAGCACACAGCCTTTCAAAAGCAGTATTTTCAAACACCTGTGAGTCAGAATAAGCAACAACCAGGCACCATTAGGTTTTGCACCTGTTTGGGAAAAGCCTTCAAGGGCAGTCCCACACCCAAGCAAACCCAGACTAGGCCAGTCACAACGGGACAAACCCTACAAGAAATCAATTATAAATATGGTGCCAAGGAAAGAAGTGAAGGCACTGAGGCTGACGTGGCACTTGGCTTTTTGGGAGTATTCCAGACACCTGCATTCACCTCCCACACACCGCAAGCAAATTTGACTCTCCCATGACAATGCTACACTCCGCGCCATTCCTCACTTGACATTTTCTTCACTCATTTATTTTCTGTTCATTGTGCCTCTTCTTCTCCTGTTATCCATTCCCATCTTCTTCCTGACTTCCAACAGCCTCCTGAACTTGTGCCTTTCCTCTTCCTCCCCCTGCAGTCTTACTGAAGCAACATACTTTATTCTCTCTGCTCTTCTCAGCAATTTCTTCCTCCTAGCACATTCAAAGGGGTTTCACACTGTTGGATCAGAGCTCTTAACAAAATATGGATGTGTAGTTATTTGTGTGTGATTCAAATTTGGTTTAAAATACGGACAGGTGACACAGCATCTCCATTCAACTAAGTGCCTGTTTATCTTCATAGATCAAGAATCACAAGATCTATTTGTAAAAAAGAGTACTTTCAAACCATAGTTCAGTATTTTTTCTAAATTTGTGTTCAATTTGGTATATTTTATTCTCAATGGCTTTACCTTCCATTCATTTGTAAATTATATGATTGTTTTACTATTATGAGGTGGTCCTATGGGAATCCTTTTGATTCTCTACTAACTTGTGAAATTAAGCCCAAGCCTGTTAGAAAAACAGAACAAAGTTTTAGTGTACTTATTTTCCCTTACAGCACTCAATAGCTTGAGTGACTACTATTTATGGTGGAAGTGGAACAACGTAATGTTGAGCTTTTGGTAGAGATAGACCTCAAGGTACAAGAAGTAGAGTCACCAGTACAGCCTTTCCCTATGAAGCTTCATGATTTCCCAAGATCAGTCACTCCATAATGTTTCCCTATGGCTGTTCCTCAAGGAATTTCCTTCTGCTTACATACATGATGGGTCAGAGAGCAGCACAGAGCTGCCTCTCACTGTTTTCATCACCTCTTGGCTGTCACCAGTCTCCTGCTCTCAGATGTTGGAAGCACTGTTTCCCTGAC
The DNA here is from genome assembly GCA_013397245.1 of Thryothorus ludovicianus. Lineage (NCBI taxonomy): Eukaryota > Metazoa > Chordata > Aves > Passeriformes > Certhiidae > Thryothorus > Thryothorus ludovicianus. The sequence continues at coordinate 161,579 of VZTB01007044.1, forward strand.
ACTATGTCCAGGTCACACACTGTCCCCTCAGGGATGAAACCAGCACCTCAGCTACCTCCAGAAAATGGCCTCTGCACACAAGGCACCTCAGGCAAACAGCCACCTCATGGCCACCACACATGAGGAGCCTTGGGGAAACGGCTGTGTGGGGCAAATGGCCACAATGTGTGGAGAACCCTAGCAAATGTCTGCGTCAGGTCAATGGCCACCCCACATGGGGCTGTGCAAGCAATCAGCTGCCACATGAGGATCACCACCAGCAAACAGCTGCCTCAGCCCAAAGGCAGCTGTGGGCACTCCTATTTCCACCTGCGGGCCTGTCCTGGGTTGATGCTAAATTGTATCCCCATTCATCTGTTTAGTTCAGAAATAAGTGTTGTACCTTTAAAAATTGGATCTGAGAGTGAAGAAGACACACTGGAATTCCTGAGGCAGTTGTTTTCAAAACATAAAGATAAGAGTCTGCAGCTTTTGGACACACACAACCTGTGTGTTGTGGGCAGCACAAGAGAGCTCTCCTTTGCTTTTTGTTAGTTTTTTTGCTGGCCGAGGCAGAGAAGTTCTCCGAACTGCGGTTTTTTTCACTTTTCTTGAAGCTATTTGAACCTGCTCTGGACTAAACACCCCAAAGGACACCAAAAGCTCAGCCCTTGGCCACCAGGCCTGGCCTGGGCCCGGCCTTTCCACCAGAGGAACCAACAGCAACTGAGCCAAGCTACAGCCACGAGAGAGACTTTCTGGCGTCTCTGCAGAGCGGCAAGAGGTTTTTTTTGTTGTTCAGGTTTGTTCCTTCATTTGTTGGGCTGGGGAGTGTTTTATTTGTTAAACAAACAATTTTTTCCACTTTCTAACAAGGAAATTTTTTTCCTATCCCGATTCAGCTAAGGGGAGGGGTGGTTCATCTAGAGGTTTGTTTGTTTTCCTTTCTTTCCCTCTCCCAAATTTGCCCTAAACCAGGACAGGGCCCTGCAGTACATAGGGCTGCAGGGGAAACCGAGAGCAGCCAGCCCAAAAGAGATAAGTTTTCCTGTCACACCCTAAAGCAGGACTTGGAGTGCTGCAGTGGGGCTGCTGGATGCAGAGACCGGCCATCTCTGCCCTGCTGTGGGGCCACAACAACCCCCAGCTCTGGGCTCGCTGCCCTGTGTGGTCTCTCCGCAGCTGCATTGTGCGCTGGGGTTTATTCAGAGCAAAATGGTGACAGGGTTCCTCATGCACTGCCTCTCCATCACGTTCCCAGCTAAGGGCACAGCACGTGTCCTCACCTTCCTCACGATCGCCCTGACACATCCATCACCAGCAAGCTTGTGGCAAACCACCTCTGTCCGGGAACTGAGCCCAAGAAATCTGCAGTGTGAAATTGAAAATGGAGAAATAAATTGTGGAGGCACACGCTGCTCCTAGAGGCTAAGCAGCAATCATGGAGAAGCACAACCCACATCAGAAAGGAGAAGGGGAGCTGTATGCAACAGAACTCGCCATGGGCAGCACATCCACTGGGCTGGAGGATTGAGGGAGGCAGGGGAAATCACATTCCCTTCTCAGGCCGTTTTAGTTAACACCTGCTGTGACCATATGTTTGCTCATGAAAACAATCTCTGCATCAAATATTAAAGCTTTGCCAGGGAAGTGTCTAAGTTCTGTACTTAAAGGCACGCAATCTTTTTTGTTCATTTCATCAGTCCTTATTAAATAATTAATAACAGAGATCAAAATGATCTTTCACATGTACACAATTCCTACCACTGTTAAAAGAGCAGCTCTATCTCATGCCTGCCGCATGGGCACAAGTGAAGCACAGTGCCAATTTACAATTTATGTTTGTTTTGAGCTAAAGGGCAATTCTTTTCCCTCGAGCACAGCTCAGACTTTCCACCTGAGAGTGCTTTTAATGGACTCTCCACCCCAGGGACCAGTGCCTGGAAAGCCATGGGTATCTCAGCTGCCCTCAGCCATCTGGTGTGAGGCACAGCTGGCTCCTGAGGCTTAACCACCTGCTCTGCATGTCCACCCAGGCCTGAAGCCCCTCTCCCAGCCTTCTGCATGCCCCCAGTACAGTGCCAAGTCAGCAGTCCAAGGCTGCTTCTCTGAAAGCCTGCTACAGCCATTGGGACAGCTTTCATCAGCTCCTGCTACTGCTTGTCCCAGGCTATTGGAGTTTGATCCAATATTGCCAGGAGGTTGTTCCTGAGCTGGCTGGCCCTTGCTGTTTGTGGTGGCTCTGTGGTGTTTTCACCCCAGTGGTCCCTCAGGCTCGCTGGATGCTATAGTTGGGTGCTTGGAGACAAGTCCAGGCCTGCAGGAGCTCAGGTTTGCCTTTGGCAGAGAAGCTTTAAGGCCATGGTGAAGAATGGAGTCAGTTCTGATGGAGGGTTTGGATTCAGAGTTTTATTCCTGGCCCAAAGGCCTGTGAATCCAGCAACTGCTCCAACAGAACTCCTGACCACGTGGTCTGCTGCCCTTGGAACCAGGGGAGAGGGGAGGGGAGGGACACAGGGGACACCAACCAGGGACGGGGGGATGTCCTGAGGGACAGAGGACACTTGGATGGCCCAGTGTCTGTGCAGGGGTGGGAAGCATCTTTTGAATCCTGCCAACCACTCTGTGCCCTTCTGGAATGGCAGGGTTGGCAGGCAGCACTCATCAGGGGTCAGGGTGTGGAAAGGAGGAATGATTGACACACCTGGCAGGGAATCATCTGGGAAGGGCCTGGGGTATCTGAGACACACCGCAACACCAGGCCCTTTCTGTCATTCCACCTCCCTCTTTACCTTGGCAACTCCCCAGAGCCTGCTCCACGCCATCCCCTCTCACAAACTCTCCTCATGGCTCTGTGCAAGCCCCTTCCTCTGGCCAGCAATAAGCCCTGCTGGGGGAGTCCCCAGACAGCTCTGGCTCCTGGGGAGGGACGCCTCGCTGGCCCCCTGCACTCCAGCTGGTCCTGCCCTACTGCAAGCGCAGCACAAGCGCCTCAGCCATCCCTGTAGCCCATGGCAAACAGCTCTGAACTCATGCTTACAGAGTAGCCCAAAATGTATTCAAGCGTGTTGGATACACCTGTGAAAAGAAATCAGGATCGCTTTGGTTCCCCAGTCTGCCAGTGCTCAGATATTAACATTCAGAGTGCCATACTTAATATAATAACACTGAATTAATTTAAAATGGGTCACTCTACCCCAATTAAGCAGAAGATATTTCCAAAAGGAAAAGGAAATGATAACTGAGATATGCCACTGAAAATCTTCCCCTTAAATCTTCATTTTGGCTTTCCATGCTTTTGATGTTGTTGATGGTGAATTTTGTAAAAAGTATTTATACCTTAATTCAGTTACAGAAGTTAATATGAAGGAATAAACCTATATTTTTCAGCATAAGTGTAAAGAGTATTTTTTTCTTTTCTTGATTAAAATGTCACAGAATTGAAGAAAATGTTATTTTTGAGAAAATAATGCTAATGCTCTGCTCCAAGCAGAATCATGCATAACGCAATAGGAAAGATGGTGAGAAGTAATTCATGTATCCATTACAATTCACTGATGGGTGCTTTTTTTAACCAATATACTATCTAATGGGCACAATAACTGGAATATGAACAAAAAGCCATTTTCACATCAAATACACTTTACAGTAATGCTTTTGAAATTTAAGTCTCATTCTTAAACCATTTTCACAGGCCTTTACCATAATGGAACAAAATGAAAGTGACCTCAGGGACATTATCTCCTCTCCATCAGAAAATACAGGCAAGCTACATGAACTCCAAAATATGTAGATTTTTACTCTTAAAAGGGACTGTCTCAGTGAGAACACAGAGACATTTTATAGCTACTGAGGCATAACTATATATTTACTTTCCCAGCAGTTAATTTACAACACTGCGATTGGTGCTGCAGTTGTGGTTCACAAAATCATACTACAATTATTCAATGTAGTTCAGTTTTCAAAATCCTGTCAGGCAATTGGTGGATAATGATTGACTCAATCCAAACAAAGCACTTTCAATACTAATTTCATTACATTTTCTTTCAATTACCTTAACAGTTAAGTATAAATGTCTTATCTCTGAGCAGTTCACTTGAACTTACTTAAAAATGATCACCTTTTCAAGTTAGAAAAATAACATAAGGTTTTCATTCTCTTACAGTGAAACACAGCAATTTCCAGTGTGACATAATAAGAAAGAAATCTAATAGGCATTTAAATGGGAGAAGTAGTTTTTAAAATTTTCATCTAACAGCTGTCATTGAAAAGCAATATTATATTCTGTCATGCAGGAAAAAGGTCAAACCTGCTTGCTTTTCTTTAATTAAAACTACATGTTTCAGTCATACAAAAGAACACATGAGTTTTTCAAGCCATTTCACTCACAGAAAAAAAGCCTGTAGGAAAAATAGCATGTAGAAATAAAAATCAAAAGCATTATCAATAATTTCAGAAACATACAACTTTTGCTTTATATAAACACATGGTTATGTTGATGCAACTCCTGCAAACCTAAAATAAAGAACATTTTATCATAAAATTATGTATTTTCTCCTATCTTAATTAGTAGAAAAATCAAAAGCAGCTGTTACAGATTGAACCCTTTTCAAGGTGTTTGTTATCAGCTGAAAAAAGAAATCTTACTCAAAAGCTATACTTAAAAGACGTGTATTTTTAATCTTTAAAGAAAACCTTAATACTTTTTTTCTTATTTTCATATGACTGCCTTTTGAAAGGACTGAAGCTGAGCTCAGGAGTTTCATACTCATATCTACTATCTAGAAATAATTAAGTAATTATTGCAATCCAAGAGCTTCCTGGGAAAAAGGAACTGGTTTGTGAGCTCTGATTAGGGGAGCACGTGCTGTTTACATCCCTCTCTCTTCCATAATTGTTATAAACCTTTTACTTAAAAAAATTACCCTTGACCACCAAGCCAATCTTTTCTTCTCTGAAAAACTAAATCACAAAGCCCTACACAGGTGCTGCGGTGGGGTAGAAAGGAGAGGAGGCTACCAAACTCATGGCATGTATCAGAACAATGTTCAAGCGTACAGGCTCACCCCATTTGTGCTTTTGGGAGAAGACCATCCCTCAAATATTGGATGAATTTTCACATCATTTTTCCAACATTTTTCCTCCAGCCTCAGAAGAAGTAAGATTGTGTCCCGCTTCTCACACTCAGATTCTGGATACTAAAAACAAAGAATGGATTCAGCCCTGCTGACAATCACAGCAGAGGTGTGGATGAATTAATGGATGAATTAATGTGCACAAAGACTACACTTCCCTGTTTAGATTTTAAAAATCAACATGCTCCCAGTGAGCAATGTCATTTCTACATCTTTGCCTGTGTGTTTGTCTGCCATTTGTTACACTGAAGTTAGCAAGCTGAGATGAGCCACGGCAGAAAAGCAGGCCTTAAAATATGCTTCGGGTTGATGTTTGGTTAATGTTCTGACAAAGGTTATCAAACAGGTCGGGTGATTTTCATGGCCAAAGTGTTTTCATTGTGATAAGCAGCATGATGGAAACAGTGACTCAGAAAAAAGCCATTCTCTTATCGCCCTGGATAATGTTGGAGACATCCTTGTGTAGTTTTACTGTCATGGGATAAGTGATAAATTATGTATATGGTACAACATCATGCTGATTTTGAGGAGGGTACCGTGAAGGTGAAATGAATACCTTCTGCTCATGAATGTCAATCTAACTGAAGTCTTGGAAGCAGACGCTGCTGTCAGAGTGCTACAAAACAAAAAGGACAGGAGACAGGCTGTCTGGGTGCTTGCCATGGATAGCAACTGAACAGAAACGTCACTGTTGGAAAAAGCAACCATCAGAGATCCCAAAAAACCTCTTTGTTGAGTAACAGAGCTGATTTTAAAGTGCTTTGTTTCAAGGCCGTGAAACAAAATTCTCCAACCATTGGAAGAAGAAAGAAATCATCACTAGATATTAAAATCAGTAAGAGCAAATACACTGTTGGATCTGTTTTCTCTGGATATTCTGTCTTTTCCAGATTTTTCCAGCCCAAGGGCTTGACACAGCTCCTCAAACCAGAACAATGCTCTATCTGTTTCTTTCTTGGTGAAGATCAATTGTATTTCACACACAGAGACATGACAAATGTTCTGCAATTGTGTAAAATGCAATTAATTAGCAAATGCCATGACACAAAATAGAAAACAAACATAAGCAACTCTATAAAGAGGTTTATCTTGACATATGGATGTGCATTTACATGCACAAATCTCTCCCCTAAATAACAATAAACGCTATGTCCCAACTGTATTTTATAAGAATGGTTGCTCTTTGACTTTTTTCTAGTTCCGAGATCATTTCTCACATACCAATAGCTGTCATTATATGACTTAGCAGTAAATCAGTCTGGCCCTTCTAGTATTTTTAAGCAAATTTACAGATTCTTCACTGAAAATGAAAACTTTTCATCACAGAGAAACTGCTGACAGATGACATGACTGCAGGTGCTGATACCTGCTTTTGGCACAGATGAGAACATGAATGTAAATAATCCTAGTACATGCTGCCTCAGGTACTGCCTGTGTTTGACAGCTGTAACAGAAACCCAAAAGTCAGCTCTGAATGTTGGTCAGGCTGAGATTTTACTGGCAGTGTGACTCATATACAGAGCTTTACAATTTAATAGTACCTTGATTATACAACTTGATAACATACATCCAAAGAACATACCTGGAAGAAAAAAACTGTGTTAGAAAGAAGAGGAACCAAAGACAAGATATCACAGAATGACAACTTTAGAAAGTATTTAAAACTTGCTTGAGAGTTGGGCTTGAATTTAGCTTCTGACATTAACAGGAGCTGCTGGCATCATTTGATACTCTATTCTGTGCAATCAAACATAGAATTGCTGTGTGTGTGATGCCATAGATCCCTCAAGAGCTTCATCTGATGTGTCACTCATATGACAGAATTTCATAAAGGCATTTCATACTGAGCTGTGCAAACAGACCCATGAATGCATTATCATTGGCAAAAGGTCATTTTTTCTTAGTTTTATTTCCTATGCTATATCTGAGAGAGCAGAACAACCACTTTACCAATGTCAGGACTTGTCCTACATCTAGGTCTTACTATTAGAAAAAATATATTTGATTCCTTTTACCCCTTGCTACAAACAAAAATATTTTACCCCTTGCTCAGGAAATGCTCAGTGTACCTGCACTACACAGCCCTTTGAACACAACAGCAGTTTCAAAATCATCTTCTCAAAACACCTATCAGCCCTGGTTGTGTCATGTGAAGTACAAAACAAGACACATCCAGAGCTGGAAAATCCAACAACACCTGATTACACAGTGAACCACAGTGTTATAGTTCGTGGCAGAAGGTGCTGGTTCATGGCACAAGCTGATGTTGTATCACAAGTAAGCAGTTGTAAAAGAGCAGGAGAACTGAAGCTCTAACAAAACCTATAAAAAATAAAACTATGGTATCAAATGAGAGAAATCTTTCTGCTTCTTCCTTTATAAGAATATTTTTCTTTCCATTAGGAGAAAAAGAACTCTCTCCAAAACCCCCAAAAAACTAAAACAAAAACAACAAAACAAAACAAAAAACAAACAAAAAACTTCCATTTAAACAGCTTGAAAGCAAATGGCTTCCAATGGACCTCCAACATTTAAAGAAGTTTGTATTGTCTGAGCTTTGTGCTCATCTATTGCAGTCCTCCATAGGACAAAGAATTTCAGTTTTCTAGTTCATAGTTGGGAGCAGAAGTGAAAAAAGTAGGATTTAGATCTTCAGACAACAAACTGCATATCTCTTCTGCCTTACTTGTGTAAGAGCACAGGAAAGAGTGAAAAAAGGACAGTGGGTTGCTCATTTGTTTGGAGCATGCTGTCTGAGAAAGAAGAACTATCTGTCATCTCCAAGAGGGAGGGATGATGATGTCAGCATTTATTTCTCTGAACAGTACTTCTTTTAAACTAGGTTTTGAAGCTCACATTAATTTTTTTCTCAATGTACCAAAATTCAGGATCCTGACAGTTGCTTTAATGTGGAGGAGGATAATATGATGGAGCCAAGTAATTTTCAGTAGAAGACATGTTTACTTAACAGGATGCATGAAATTCTGTTTCCACAATCACAGGATCCAGTGCTATAGGCTGTCATTGCTCACAGTCTTGCCCACAAACAGGCAACACAGAATTTTTCTTGAGCAGCACAATCCAAATGACTTGTCCCTCTAGTTTTTGCTCCCTGTAATGCTCCAGATCCATGATGTACCTTGCTTTTCTCACATGTTATTTCAGTCCAACACCACCCTTCCTCTTAAAAGTGTTAACATGAAAATAACAGCTCTTTTCACTGTATGACTAAAGTCTTGCACATCCTTTCATTTTGGGTGAAGTCTGGTGGGACTTTTTGTCACTTGCTAAACAGAGCATCTCCCATGTCTATATTTTACAATTGTTGGTTTGGCCTAGCTTGTAAATTTAAAATTTTAACAGGTATCATATGAGATGAAACAGTTCAAATTTTCTGGAGCACATTTTCAGTGTTTCAGCAGGAACAGCCATCCCACAGATAAAAGAGCTCAAGTGAGAAAGGTTTCAGAGAGAATATCGGAATGGCTAGCAGAGCACCACAAGAACAACCATTCTGGAAAGGAAGACACTAACACAGAGCTTTATATATATACAGATAAGGATTTCAGTTTTACCTTTTTACCTTTCTTTACCTTTTATTGAAAAGATGGGGAAAAAAATCTCCACTAATTTACTTGGGGATAAGAACAGTCCTAAAAAAGTGGAGTCAAATTGGTACTGAAGACACCTTGCTTTTCAGTCCTGTATATTAACAGAGGGGTTGGGTACATCTCAATTCTCATTCCTAAAAATATCTGGTCAGTCTTGTCCTCAACAGCTACAGAAATGTTCAGAACTCTTCCATTTTACATTATTGCTAAACTTCAATCTGAATTTCTTTCTCCCACATGGAACCAATGTGTTACTGTTTTGTGTCAAGGATGAAAGCAGAACAAATAGCTGCCACCCTCTGCACAAAACTTGTTGTAAACCAAGATAGTTTTTCCCTGTCTATTTTCTTTATATGAAAACAGAACTACTTCTTTCAATTTTCATTCTGTGCTTTCCAAACTCTCTCTTGAGCTACCTCCAACTTATCCACGTCTTTATTAAACAATGAAATATGTGTTTTTGCAAAAATACAAACTCTGCTGTTGTCTAGTCCAGTATCTTTCCCTGCCACTTACACTCCTGGGCAGTTACAAGTCTACATTTTCCACCCCTTGTGGAAAACACTCAGCTTGTCCCTTATCTTCCTTACATACGGGACTTTTAAAATCTGAACCTGATCCTGTTGGTTTAGCCTTTTCTGGCAAATTAACAAGGTTCATTTGTATTCAAATTTTGCCTTCCATCATCCTTACAGCTTAACAGTGTAATGTCCTCTGTGCATTTAACCAATTTAACTCCCACTCCACTACCTGAGTCCTTAATAAAAATACTGAATAGAAACCAGCTTGTTCAGCCCCACTTTAAATGCCCTCTAACTCTGGCAGTGAAATACAAGTTTTGAATGGCCTCCCTCCTCTATGTGCAATGTTTTCAGGCTGGACATAATTTCCTGTGTAGTATATAAAGATATCATGACAAAAAAGCCAAAAGCTTAGTAGAAGTGAAATTACGTATCCTCCCATGTACTGCATCTATTATCCTGCCCAAGAAAGAAATTGGATTAGTTCAAAATTACTTGTTCTTAACAAACCTATAGGGATTTTTTAATCACTTCATCATCAGCATTTGTTAAATTGATGACTTAATACTTTGCACCAGAACCTTTCCTAAGGCTAAAGCTGGGCTAACTGCTCCTAGAATTTCTTCACATTTCTCCATTTTTCCTCCTTTTTTCCACCTGACATCTTTAGGTGATAACTCACCCTATTAATAAGGCCTATTCTACAACAAAGATAAATGTAACAGTCTCAGAAAGGAATCTGCATATAAATAAAAATATTATTAATTTGAGTGACCCCAAGAGTTTCACAAAGGACCATGGCTCATCCAGTGAAATTACCAGAAAACAGGAACAACTGGGACTGCTTATTTTAGTAAGAATAGGAATTGGAGGGGACATGGTGAAAGGATACATGTGAGTGCACAGCATAAAGAAGCAAAACCAAATGCTCCAGTTAATCCTCCTCTGATGCAAAACGAGCAAGCAACAAAACTGAAATACACACTTTTAATTATAAAACCCCCAAGCTCTTCTTATTTTAAAAGGGCAGTGTATGGACTCCTGTAAGCATTACCAACAGAAAATAGTGAGGGAAAATGCCTAGCAGACAGGATTAGACAATTCTGTAGATAAGAGCCAGAAGTAAATGCTGTCCCTTCCACAGAAGATGAGCAAAGCACCAGTTTGCCTTCTTGAGTCTAAACCTACAGCAGGGACACAGGAAATTGCTGCAGCAATAAATTCCACTGTCTCAGCACTGCTCTTGCTGCCCAAGTGCTGATTGTGCCCACCACCAGCTCACTCTCCTGGCACGTTCCTACACTTGTGCTTCTGCTGGCTACATTATTCTTCCCCTCTCCCCCTGTTTTCCAATCATTTCTTGACCATTTTGGAGTTGTACAGCACTTGATCAAGCTTCCTCATTCTGTATCTGGTCTGGTATTTACCTTTCCATGTGCCCATTTCCACAGCTCACTTGGCTTTCTCACCCTCTTCAAAATTATCCACTTAAATGAAATGAAACCTTCCATTAGGTGAAGGACTCATCTGGCCTGGGACCACAGATCAACTACCACACTGCTCACCTCCCTCTTACTCCACAGTAGCCCATTTTTGTTTTGTTTGATTAATCCCAACCAACTTAACGACCTTGTGTTTTAACATCTGTGCAAAATTCACCTCAGCCAAGATTTTGTTTGTATTCCCACTTACAGAATATCCCTTTCTCACTGAGATCTTTCTAGCACACTGTTCAAAGTTTCCTCTGACAACAGAATTATTAATTTAAAAAGCCTTAGGGCTTTTTGTCGTATCTGGCAGGATAATATTAGGACTTCATAAACATTAGAGGTGTTATGAAATACATGCCTTTTGTTTGAGGTGAGGGGATTTCCCGCCCCCCCCTTCCCCAGACATTTCCGGGCAAATGATTATAGGCAAAGAGAAAAAAATGCCAATGTTACAACAGAATTTTCTGAGCCAAATGAGACCCTCATGCCTGACTTTTTGAACCAGCTAATGCTACACTGTGGTTATCTGTTCAAAGCACATCTACTTGATGTGCAGCTGCAAGTCAGCACTTCTGCAAATTAGGCCCCACGGTTCATAGCAATGAATCACAGAAAAGCTGCACACTGACAAGGTAAGAATACACGGACCAAAGGCACCGAGCAAATCCAGCTCTCCAGCACACTACCCAGACCACCTTCAGTGGAAAGGCATCGTTTTGTGCCCTGCAATCTCCAGCCACACACAGCCCAGATCACTCAGAGTGCCCTTGCCTCTTTCTTTTGACCACACCTTCATTCCTCAATGTTATCCTTTTCATTATCTGCCCCAAGAAACACCTGGCAACTCATGCCCCTCCTTCATTTTCCCCACTCTGATGCTTCCCTCCAGTTTGCAGTTGGGTAGTCGAAGGCCATTTCCTAACCACAGAAACAGCGGGCTGCATCAAAATTTGCAGACGTTCTCAGCATGAGACTTTACAAATGTAATGTCTTCTGCAAGTCTATGGTCACACATGCCCATAATACAGAAGAATGAGTAAATAATCATGCTTTTCACTTTTTATTGCCTTAATAAGAACCACAGGAAGAGCAGTGCACATCCCGTGCCCTCCCTCCCACCTTTATCTTTGTATGTGCACGCCCCCAGATTACAGAGATTGCAACTTAAGACAGAGCACAAGACTGCCATGGAGCAGCTTAGCCTCTGCAGGTAGGACTGAAATTCAGATTCTTGCTCTCCACACTTCTCTTCCCCTGTTGAGGCATGACAATTCTTTTTTTTCTCCCTTTCTCTCCAGACCAATCGATAGCATTTTACCCCTAAGTTTCCTCCTCTGCTAAATTTACCACATTATCCATTTCCTCCAGCTCACTACTGCAGATTCCCAAATCAGCTATTGAGTGAAGAGACTAGAACACCTTTAGGTCACATAGAAAAGAAAGTGCTACTTGTATAGTGCCACTGTGTTCAGTGATACCTGCATGGAAACTATTTACCTGTATGGAAAATACTTCTGGCAATCACTACAACAACATTTTCCTACTACTGTAAAATTCTAAACCAGCAGGGAAAAAGTATAAAGAGAAGGTTTTTTTGAAAGGTAGAGGGAATTAATAGCAGAAGGGTTGGGGAAAAAAGACTTAAGCTTATGTAGCTTGCATTTTACACCAAGGCTGTTAGTACCAAAAAAAAACCCCAAAAAACCCAAGCAAACTGCACTGTGTCAAGTGCAAAGACTCATTACTAAGAACTACATTGCTGGGAAGTGCACGGGGGATATGCAATAGGCAGCCTGGGCTTTGGCTGGAGTTAAATGCACCCATCAGTGATCAATGATTCAGATCATTTTGTCCAACAAGCCTCCCTGGGTGTCTGCCAAGGAAAGACACTGCAGTTTGTGTTTGTTATGTTGTTTTCAGTACATTGACTTAACATCAATGTATTGTAGACAGTATATTCAGACATTTGCAGAATTTATTCTGGAGGAGATTTATTCTTTTTGGTGCCCCAATTCTAGATAGAAAGGCATCTGTGAGAGCAAATGGCCTTTCAAAAATATGCCATGGATTGTTTTGCTAAGGTTTAAGTGAAGATTTTAGTTATTCCAAGTGGACTTGCTTTGCTAGAGAAATGGGGATTTTTCTGCTTGGCTGTCAGAGCGTGTGCCCTTGAGAGATCCATGTTTTCCTGAGGAATGTGCACATTGCCTTGCTGTGTCCAGCTCAGGGTTTGTGGCACACAGCAGTGCAGCCAGGGCCCCACAGTCCCAGCAGGTGCAGAGGATCCTGTCTCCATCAAGGTCACACTCACCGTGCCCCTGCTGAGCAATGCAACCCGGCCAGGACTGGCAGTGCATGACAGCCCTGCAATATTCTCCTCTGGGATCAAGACTTCCTGCTGAAATTCAGCTGGTCTCAGACTCACACTGATAAATCCAATGAGGATTTTTCTCCAAGAAGCTGACCTGCTAATACTACAGTGGTTAAAGGTATTACCTGATTAACACTGTCCTCAAAATGCTAATTAAAAGAGATGTCTATTTAAGCAAAGGAAAAAATATAGATACATATATACTACTGCAAAACTATTAGTGCTGGATCATGATCACCTGTCTTCTATTTAGGCTTTGTGAAAAAAAATACGACAAATTTTCGAAACTTGCAGGCAAGAGAGATCACCCTACCAGGATTGCAATTACTGATATCCCAATAATCCAATGCAAGTAATAATCTCTCATCCAGTGATCTAAAGGGTCTTATGAAATGTCTGCTTTAGGTGAGAAACCAAAGAGCCTGAGCTAGGCAGTCTGTCTGAAGTGACACAGTAACTTGCAGCCCAGTGCTGAATGCCCAGGAGGCAGATTTACTTGGAACTTTATTGTGCTTTCCCTATGGTTTGCTCTCAAACATAGAATTTGGTTAGCAAAAAGGTGTTTACTGCTCACTGGAAGGATACATGATTACTCAGCAACTTGCATCACTGCTTGTTTTTATTGTTTCAGTTGTGCAATTCACAGAAGCCATTGCTTTTGACAAGTCAATAAAAAAAGCTCTCATCCTTACAGGTAGAACCCCGGCATTTGTCAAATCTATTAGAAGATAGATTCTGTCATTTACAGCACTTTTCATCATGCGTAGCTCTAAACACCAGCACCTGGATTGAGATTACCTTTTCAAAGTTCACAAGGGACCTTTACTGCAGTCAGATCTAAGCAAGACTTAAAAAATATTTCTCGAAGCAAACTATATTGGAGGGCTAGCATCTGGTGACAAATATTGAAGGAATAACAAAATCCTTTGTATTGTGGAGTTTCTTGACCTGCCTGTTTATTAATGTTCATCTTTCCTCATAACTCAAAGACACAGTTTTGTGCTTCTGATGTACCCTTATGGAAACAAATAAAATGCTGCTGCTTCTCCACATCAGAAAAATCATCTTCTTAAATGTTAGTGTTGAAGTTGTAAGCAACTATATTGCATTGCTTTCCCTGCTCTCCCTATTCAAGCTTAACTAGCAAATCTCTTCCAGCTCCACAAAAGAAGTGACAAGTCTTGCAGGAATTAAAAGATGACATATTTTTAATTTTCTCTCCTTTTTCTATTTAAAAGCTCCGACTTCTGTCGTGGATGCTATGCACGAGTTGGTAATTACTGCATACTAGTGCAACTTCAAAATGCGAGTTAGGGACCCTGGTTCTCCATATGTGCTGGGAGTTTATTATTGCTAACAATTCCAGGTTTCCCCTGAATCTTTCCCAGGTCCAGTGTGCTGCAAGAAAAGCTTCAAGTGACATTTTCTGTCTGCCCTTATCCAGGTGAAAGTCCCAACGCATTTAGGAGGGGTTTCTGCAAGATCTTGTATTTGGCATGCATAAAACAATTAAATCTGCTCCCTTTCTTGTATTTGCCCTACACGCGTTTTGACATTTGCATGGGGCTTCCAATGTGCAGGGACTGAACTAATGGGACAAAGGCACTGAGGAACCAGAGGAGTGTAGGGACAGTCCTTTGAGGAGCCTGCCCTCTTCCCAACAGGATGTTTGCTGCCTGGATGCGGCCTGAGCAGATATTTCCACCCTCCTAGACTCCAATGACTGCATCTAGAAGACAAAGCTAAATCAGATATTCTCAAACCAGCTAATAGGATTGTTGTGCTTCACCAACCTTGAAGTCCCTCTTGTTCTGTGAATATCTTACTGGGAATAATTCATCAAAATAATACCCTAGATCAAATCAGAATTAATCCCTTTGTATAACACAGGCACATAGTGAAAGCTTCCATTATCTCTGTGTTCTTACATCAGTATTAGCCAGAATTGTATCACTGCAGCACTAGTGCACCACTTACTGAGTCTCTTAATGGGCTGCAATATTGCTGCTTTCAATATAGGTTTCCAATTTGCATGGGAACCAAATTTGTATTTCTATCAGTATGTTAGAAATAATATTCCTCTATCAGTCTCTTCAGTGACACAGCCACAGACTCCAGTCTGTTACAGATGCAAGTATCACTATATTTAAAAAAACAACCAACCAACCAAAACCCCAAACTTAAAACTGTTTGGAATTCCCACATCTTCTACATTGATGGCTTTCAGTCATACAGCATCTCCCAAAGTAATCTACCAGCTGGAACCTTCTTTGAAGCAGCTAATTCTAAAGCAAGTCACATAAAATACTCTGGGACATAAAACTTTGCAACAAGAACCCAATTCAAGAAAGAGTATTACTTCCCCCCAGGAACTGAGAAGAGTAGACATGTATCAGGAGAAATGAACACAACTAGAATTTAAAAAAACCTTGTTATGTGTAATTTCAGGCAATCTGCTCCACAAATACCTGCAGATCTACTTAATTTATGCCCCCCAAATTAATCCCATTATTTTGAAAAGATGATCCTGTGGCACCAGAGCCCTCTTTTGGGCCAGTTTTCACACTGAGTTTGCAGGGAGATTCACTATAAAGCTAAGCCCCAGTGCAAGTTTTTGCAGAACCAGTTTCTCACACTGTGGGATCCGGTGTGTGGTTTGGGCAGCAGCATCATCCGGGGTCACTGGATGCCCTTATGCAAATCACAGTGTAAGGAGACCCCAGCCCTGATCCATATGGCAAAGAAGCAGATCTCAACTCAGAAGTAAGACTGGATGCTATTCTCAGTCAGGACATGGACTTGGTGATCCTCAGGGGACTCAGCTTATTTTGTTATTCAGCTCCTTAATTGTGTAGCAATACAAGCAAGCCTTTTTAACATGCTCATAGAACCCTAATAATGAAGGAGTTGAATTATTTTTAGCAATTTTTTTATGAGCTAGCAAATAGGCTTAAAAAACCAACCTCATTGACCACTGTCAGGAAATTTGTCAACACAAAGAAATAAATTAATCAAAATATATCCTATATGAATTATCTGGGTAGCCCAGGTAAATATATAACCTCTTTCCAATTTTAAGAACTGCTGCCCAACTCTCTCACATAAAATGCCAGTGATTGCATGTGCAATAAATATTAATGGCTCATAAATTAAATAGCATTATTCTTCTTGACATAACACCATTTTGCAAGGCCCCATGGAAAAGGTATAGGCAGTTTGTTGAGCAAGCTCTGTTAGAAGAAAAATATACCTTTGCTTTCACTTTTGAAAGTGCTTGTCAGAATTTATACAGTATATCCACAGAAGGGAATTAAGGCAACATTTTACAGAAAGCTACTATATCCCACCAAATAACAAAGAGCAATAAAAGGGACGTGTGATCTGTGAAAACAATTTTATAGAATTACAGGTATAAAATGCAGATACTTTCAGCCTAAACAATTTGTATAGGAGGAGCTTATGTGGCACAGAAAATTCAGAATCTTCCCAAGTAAGCTGCACTGTCCATAATATAGCAGTACATTGCTACCAAGGTTTCATTTTTGGGTGATTAAAGCCAGGCAAGTTGTCTCCTCAAATGCCACTTCGTAGAAACCATCAGCACAGACACAAGCCAGGCCAGGGTGACACACTGGGTGCCACCTGGCACAGCAGCACTACCACTGGGGGGAATTTCAATGCTAGCCAAGGAGGCATCCAGAGGAGCTGCCCTGCTGGGGTTACAGAGAGTGTCACCCACCCCAGGCAAGAACCCTAAGAAAAGGTGAAGGAGGGTGAGAAAGGCTGGTACCAGCTTCATAGCCTCATTGGGCAGCCCTGGAAGGGTCTTAAAAATGCAGAATGTCTGTGGATAGAGGGGAATAAAACGTCAGTGAAGACACACAAAAAGAGTGATGAAGTGTTTAAATTAACAAGGTAAGAAATTAACATCAGTAGCAGCATTGTAAACAAATAGAAGGGGAGTGCGAGTGTCCCCCTAGGTAATTCCAAACAAGATAAAACATGAGACAAAATTGTAATTGTGCAGACACAGAAATGCTTCTACACAGAATGTAGAATTCTGTGCTGCCCTTAAATTAGGAAGTGAGAATGAGGGACACACAGAAACAACAGCCACATTTGTAGGCTGGGCTGTGGCAAAGACACTAAGTGCTATTGTCTTCTGGGCCTAGAAAAAAAAAATGGGAAAGAAAGTGACCTTTAGCAAAGAAATGGCAAAGGATTGAATTTTGTTAGCTGAATTACTACATAGCTGTCCCCAAATACTACAACCTTAGCTTGCATCCACTAAGAGTGCAAAATACCCTGAGTTTGGTTTCATATATGAGATTTCTAGACATGGCACATAACAGGAAAAAATGTAAATGTTAGTATCATGTAAAAAAAAATATGTGTCACTGCTGAAGGTATTTCAGCTCAGAAATAAGGATGAACTGGAACGAATCTACCTTAAGATACCAGAAGGCAGTTCATTAAGGTTTAGGGTGAAAGACAACAGGATAGAGTGAGGGAAATTGATTGAAGGCTGGCTGGTTTATTTTAAGGTATAGGAGATGACAGCAAGATTGTATTTTCTGTGATGAAACCCACAAAATTGTTCTTGTTAAAATGGGTAGGGAAGGAATTGTTAATGGAAGAGCCTGAGGAACTGGGGAGCATATAAAGAATGCTAAAGAAGTTTTTTTAGTCACTCAAAAAATTAGCTTAGGGTTCCTAAAGTAAAGAGGATGGATGTTTCTGATGGTGCAGATAGAAAAATTTAGAATCTCAACCAAGGAAAATGCTGTTTTCTGCAACTGTCTGTCGCCAGGAAGGACCAAACTGGGTCCTCGGGGAAGGATCAAGTCGCCAGCAAGTTAAGCTTGATACAGACAGTTTATAAGCTGTCCATTCCTTATTTGAGATGGGACTTGAACTGGTCAAGTTAATATAGAGTAATATTATCTGGTTTCAGTTAATATAGAGTAATACAGACAGGGAGATACTGCTCTTTCCTCTCCAGTGGACACCTAATAGAGGATAGCATGTGTTTTTTCTCTCACAAATATTGATTCACTACAGACCAGCTGAGCTGGGCATCAGCACACTTGGGAATGCTTCAGGGCAGACATTTCCTCACCTTGGGGAAGCAGAGGGGGTAGTAAGGGCAGAAAACAGACAGAGAACAGACGGAGGTATAGAGATGTACACCTCATATCCAAACTGAACTCAGAAGCACATAATTAACACTACCAGATACTTATGGAGAACAATTAATTTTTTCCCAATATTTGAAAGATTTTGTTTTGCTCTGGGCATTGGAGTTCAAGTTCTCATCCTTTCCTGGGGGTTAATGAGAGGGTCTTGGCTCAGGAGGTACCTGTGGAGATGCTGAGGAATGGAAAGGTCCTGTGCAGATAGCAATGCAAAACCAAAGGATATTCACACCTTCAGTTTTTACAAAGCTACTTCTGTTCATCTAACTCCTTTATAGCAGTTCAGAAATATGGAAGACTGGAAAAGATAGTGTCAGATTTGATAAAGGAAAGTAACCCTAAATGTTAGTTATCTGGACTTTTAGCTTCAGGGTCTTGACAGTAAGTGTCAGAGCTCTCTTGGGGACTCTGGCTCTGCAGTTTTACCACGACCCCAAACTGGGGCTCCAGTACTGCTATTTTGGCATTTTTCCTTTATAAATAGAATATTTCCTTTTGAATTCTCTGCCTAGATCAAAACAGTCGCATATACAGCATCCAAAGAATCCCTGTCATTTTTTACCATCAGTAGAAAACACAATCTCTTAAGCTGAAAGTAAAGAACATAGAAGGGTAGAACACCTGCTTGCTACAACCTCAACAACAGTCTGGCTCTGAATTGCTGAAATGTGGCAATATTCAGTAATTTATAGAGCAACAAAGACAAAACAGTAGGAGGTTGCACTTTTGTGACCAACAAGTCAATAAAACAAAAGTAGGGGGGAACATGATTTGAAGTGATCAGACCAAGCAACACAGATACTTCTGCTTCCTGCAGTAAATAAAACATACTGTGTCACTTGGAAAAAAAAAAATCACTCCAGCAATGATGCCCATCTTGAAAGAAAGGCAGTGGTGAGGGAAGGTCATCTGCCACAGCTCCAGCATGTTTGATGTGGAGTTTGTTCCTCAAAAGGAGCCACTGTGGAGACAGGAGCTGCTCTCCACAACAGCCTTGTAGGCAGGTAGGGCAGAGCTTGAGCCTGAGCGAGAGAGAAACAAAACTCCAAATATTTACTTGTAAAATATAAGAGTTACTTCTGCGTATCACAGCACCATATTTCCAAGCACTGAAAAAAGAAATTAAGTTTTCCTAATGTATCCATGTGACCCCAGTAATTTCACTGTCTTTTCCTCTACACATGCCCTGCAAAGATAAGGAAGATTTTTCCCTACACTAAGCATTGTTGTTTTAACAAGCAGAAAAGCTTCCATCCCACAGTGCAGGGAGAAGGCTACTGAGTTCAGGGTGTTTGACCAATACAAAAAAGCTGGACAAGCCACAAAGGAAAGATTTCAACAGCACTCCATGAAATTTTAGCACAAAGGAAAATACAACATATAATAAATTAATATAGCAAACTCTTTATGGTTTCTTCAAGGCAGCATAAGAGAGCTTGAGCCATGTGGCATGCTCCTCAAGCCAGAAAGGTGCTCATTTCTCACAGCCCAGGAATAATAAAATATCAGAGAACAACAAGTTGGCCATCTTAAACTGCCCAGCCTTTCCTACAGTCAGGACCTTATCACTCTGCAAGGGAAATGTACTGACCAAACTACCAAAGGGTTCACCAGACTAATCTTTATCTAGCCAGTGATTTGCAGGCAGTGGGAAACA
The DNA here is from genome assembly GCA_013397245.1 of Thryothorus ludovicianus. Taxonomy (NCBI): domain Eukaryota; kingdom Metazoa; phylum Chordata; class Aves; order Passeriformes; family Certhiidae; genus Thryothorus; species Thryothorus ludovicianus. Next base: position 181,538 of record VZTB01007044.1, read on the forward strand.
AACAAGCAAACAAGTAATGAGATCATAAATTTCCTGAAGCTATGAGAAAAGTAGGTATTGTTTGCATAGTAATTACCCTGGTTCAATTACAGTATGAATAGTCTTCAAAGAAAAGTTGGTCTCCTTCCTCTGAGGGCAAAAATGAATAAGAAACTATGATTACTTTCCCTACTTATTTCCATGAGAGTTGAAGTATTTCCTGTAGGGGATGAAAAAGGCAGTACTTATCATGAAAACAAGACATTTATTTTCAAGAGATATAGGAAAGTCTACACACTACACCTCTAAAACCTTCTGTTCATTGCCCCTTATGTTCAATAATTTTTATCCAAAAGCAATGCTTCTTCCTAGACTATCTACTGCTCTCCAGTCATATTTTATACATCAGGCATGCTAATATAAACCTGTAGTCATTCTGCAGAGGTCCATGTTCTAAAAGCAGTCTTGATTAGTTTTCCATACTATCTTAGAGTAGTTTCATAGATGACACTGAGAGTCCCCATTTACGCAGTGAGAATAAATCCCTAAGATCATAACACTCTGCATTTTGAAACCTGCAGATGACTTTCCCCAAGAAATTGCACAAATAAATCACTTGAAAGCAATAACAGTGTAGGAAAATTATACAGCTCCAGACAATGTGCAATCAGCCAACGCACACTGTATATATTCCTTTGCCTTTATCATGCCTGACAAGCCTATGGTTAGAGACTGACAACAGAGACTGCCTGTTCATCAGGAACAGGACAGAATTTATAGAAATACCTCTTGAAAGAAAGCACTCCAGATGGAGTGCCTAATCTCCATGTCAGCTCCAGACTGGCAATAATTTATGCTCTATCTTCCCATAAAGCAACATTTTCTTACAAGAATATTCAAAGGGCTTTTGGAGCTGAGCACAAATGCTTTAGCTGTAGTATTTCTACTAAAATGACACAGTGCAACTACGAGGAGAACAAGCACAGGTGATTCAGGATACAGCAAAGTACACAGAAGTTGCCTCTTCCCTCTAAATCACCATGTTAAAATGGTTTAGGTCAACTCAATGGCTGCCTAGGAAAATCTGCTGCTGAAATCGTCCAGTTTCTAATTCAGAGAAATCAGATTCTGAATTCAAGCATGTTGATATGGATTGAGAAAATATTAACTACATCAGTGAAAGCTGTGTGAGGTTTTTATTGAACCCAGAGCACAAGAAATCACTGTCAGTGGCACAGGCCCACGATTTTTACTATTACTGCCAGCTGTGGAACTAAAAGTTCAGCAACTCGGCAGAGAGGCCAAGGCCTACACTGCACTCCCACAGTCATGGCAGCAATACCTCCCAGGTGTTATCTATGCACCACAGAGGACACACACTGGAGCGTGCATTGCAGTTAGGACTTTTGCCAACAACAGCTTTCCCAACAGTTGATGCAAAAGTGCATCTCTGCTGCTTGGCATGTTTTTGTTCTTGCATCTTTCAGAGCATACAGGAAGGTCTACCCTGCCTTCACATGCCCATGCTGCCATGTGTGGAGACCTTCCAAATCTGGGTCCTTCCACAATTGCAAAAAGGCAGGAAGGCTTTTACCTGGCAACATTATATGTGGGAGCACAAACGGGATTTGCCCTTCTGCAATGCCAGCAGCACTGTAAAGCAGGAAAGGACACTCAGCTCCACCAGCTTTGCACCATACCAAAAGGTATTTCTGTGGCAATTTTTTTCCTGTGCTGCTCTGACGATGAGCAGCAAGCTGTGCTTCATTGAATTTGAAGAGGAGATGTCAAGAGAAGAATAAATATTCATGTTTTGGGTCAAATACTGAGAAGTATTTGGAGCAGTACAGGGGAATACAGTAGCCTGTCAGTTAAGGAAATTGCATACTAGGCAAACCAAAGAATCATTTAAAAAGACTCAAACCCAAACTATTTGCAGACATACCGCAGAGAAGGTTGGATGGCATTTGCGGGCAGCAGTAGGAACAGCCCCTGGAGCTGTAACTGAGGGAGCAGAGGGAAGGAAGCACCCTGGGGCACAGCACAGGCCCTCCCACACCTACCTCTGAGCAGCTGCCCCAAGGTCTCTGAATTTATGGCTACTGACCCTGACTGACAGCAAAGCAGGAAAGGATTTTCCTCAGGACCTGAGCTCAGAGTGATGCATGAAAAACACCCACAGATAACCACCTTTTACAGCTGGAATTGCAATCTTATAAGAGACTTATCAACACTACAGAGAAGGGGAAAAATCCAGTTCTCTGTGATCTGGTGGTTCTGCTTACTAACTAGGGCTATTCTGTAGCAGTCAATATTTTTGCAAACTAGATGTTATTCATATGTATGTACGATATGGGTTGAGAGTGGCCGAGGAGAAAGGGAGATAATAGAACAAAACCTGTGCCTGGACAGGCCTGGGATTGGAAGAAGTTCTGAGGTCCCTCCACCAGGTGACACAATTTCTTTGTCTGTGGCAGCCCTGAAAAAGGATGGGTGACACACAGACACCATGAATTGTGCTCCCAAGGGGAAGGGTTGATAACATCACTGGTAGGTGAGGAGAGACTAGAAAAATATTAAGTCCCACCTCATGTGTTGGCAGTCGTTATTATAGCTTCTCAATATGTCATTCCATTTCCATAAGCAACAATTACATGAAGGTCCATTTTAAGAAGAAATTTTCTGGCATGCTTCAAAAGCACAAGATTCAGAAATAATTGTTTTTTAAAGAACTTAACAGTGTCTGAAAACTTTTCCATTTATAGTCTAAAGGAAAAATACAAATAACTTATCAACCTTAAACCGCATGCCATTTGATGCACCAGTACCAAATTAAAAATTAATAATCCCATGCCTAAAGGAACCAACTCTTTTTCACTTTATGTTGACCGTCATTTATGTGAATTGTGTGTATTCATCCAGATCAGAAGAGCATAACAGATACTTGCGTGGAAAAAAAAAATCTGGTTTTGTAGTTGTATCAAGTGCCCGTATTGTCACACAGACAAATTGGTTCTGTATTCCTGAGCCATGCTGCATCATGCCAGGGAAGGAAGGTACATCCCTGCCTCATTAAACTGTGGAGGAGTAGGCTTAGTGGGATGAAGAAAGAAAAAAAAGAGAAAATTGATTTTAAAAAAATCCATTCTCATCTGGATTTGTGGGTGGGCTCCAGGTTATTTTGGTAACTTGCTTGCAGAGTATATCACTGCAGTGTACAAAAAAAAAGAAATTAAATCAGAGTACTGCACCCACCATAGCTTAAAGCCTGTGTAACCACTCTGCACCCATGAGGGTGGAAATACTGGTAAGGAACTGCAACTTCCCTCATAGTAGTGATGGAAAAATGAGGCATGGGGCTACTGCAGCCCCCATGCATCTATTTATGTGTCATTGTCATTGAAATTCTTTGAGTAATTGGGCCTAAGTTGCTTTACGAGGTCACAGTGGGCACCATGGGTTGCTGCTGTCTGCTCTCAGATCCTACCTCTTTTCTCCTCTGTCAGCCAATAGACAAGGAAATGGATTTTAAGGCAAGTATGAGACCTTTTGACACCTGCATTCATGCAAGGGGTCTCCTCTCCCTTCAGCTGAACCAGTTAGAAAGAATTATCTGGTTAGTGATATCAAGTTCTGCTAAGCTGTGATTTTTNAGTTCTGCCAAGCCTTTGTTTTTTTTTTTTTTTTTTTTGCATTTGAAGCTTATGACAATTGGACTCAATTTAATACAAGTATTTCTAAGTACGGCTATGCGGCATTTCTTTCAAAGTAATTTTCTTCTATTATTATTTGAGTAACTTCTTATGTATGTGACTAAGTCTGTGTCAGCACAAGACTAAACCTTACCAGGAAAAGACTGTACCAGAATTAGGACTTTCATATCAAATGCATCTTTGACAGACTCAAATAAACGAGGAATGATAGTTTAATATGAAACTAAGCACACTTGTCAGCTGCTGTTTTTCAAATAAGCCATCTAGTACACTCAGTCTTGGAAAAGCAGAGATAGAGTGTCAGAGAAATCAAGTGTATCCCAAGGGCTTGGGTTTGAACACACACAAAAAAAAGTAATGCAATAATGTGATTCTTCCTATACAGAGATTCAAAAAAGCAGCAGTGAAAATTATTAAAGGCTTGTTTGGGGAAATTTCTACAACTAGACTACATAGAAGACAGCTCAAACCACTGAAAATTATTAACAATAAAAATGAGAGCATATATGGGGCACTCAGTTAACAATAAAATTTTGTAATTACACTGCCATGGCTGCTCCCAGCACGTATCAGCTCCAGTCTCCCCAGGAGGGATCTTCTTGCTTCCCACTGACTCAAACACAGCCACGTGTATCTTTTTTATCCATCTTAAGTTCACATAAATTTGGAATAAAAAGCAAACAAAAAAGCTGTCCTGGGTTGATGCTAAATTGTATCCCCATTCATCTGTTTCGCTCAGAAATAAGTGTTGTACCTTTAAAAATTGGATCTGAGAGTGAAGAAGACACACTGGAATTCCTGAGGCAGTTGTTTTCAAAACATAAAGATAAGAGTCTGCAGTTTNAGAGACTTTGTGGCATCTCTGCGGAGCCAAGAGAGGTTTTTGTTGTTCAAGATTGTTCCTTCGTTTGTTAGACTGAAGAGTGCTTTATCTGTTAAATAAACAACTTTTTCCACTTTCTACCAAAGAAATTTTTTTCCTATCCCAATTCAGCTAAAAAAAGGAATGGTTCATTTAGAAGTTTGTTTGTTTTCCTTTCTTCCCCTCTCCCAAATTTGCCCTAAACCAAGAAAAAAGCGAACACGGAAACCCACCTGTGATGTGCAGGATCACAGAATCAACTCAGAGCCCACGGGTGTCCCACAGCAGAGCACCTCTGTCCCCAGGCTCCCCCACAGCCACTCTCAGTGAGAGTACAGCGTTAAATGTCATGGCTTGTGAGAGGGATGCCCATGGTGGAGCAGAGAAGGTCACCCGTGCCTGACTGCAGGCTTCCCTCTGTTCCAGGCACCTCACCACGGTTAACTCTGCACAAATGGTGTGAAAAAGGAAAACCCTGAGTAAGAGAATGGCTGGGTGGATAGAGCTTAACAACTGGTCATGATAACAAAGAAAGAAAGAAGCCAGGACTGTACATGAGAAATGCCCTTTAGTCAAGTTAATTCTTATCATACAGTCAGATCAGTCAACTGCAAACACAGCTAGGGATCTCTGTAATAAAATATTAATGGTTCTTGTAGACTGCTTCCACAAGGTACTGTAGGAAAAAATGAATGCTGCTCACACATTTCCACATTTTCCCTTCTGTTACTGCTGAAACTTACATCTGAGAAAGCCAGTTTACTGTAGTATTGTTCTCTTTTCTTTTTCCAGCTGTATCTTTCCTTTAAGCCTTAGAGGATAATTAAAATTCCTTGCACAGGACAAAGGTAAATAAGATTTGGGTATGCATTTCAAATGTAGCGTTCTAATGTCATTTCTGGAATCTAATAAATCACCTCTCTTCTCTGCAAGCAGAAGAGTAAATGGACAAAATATCTGAAATACACATTTCCATTTCCAAGTCTCATACCTTCACTCTGATCTCATCTATCTACATCTCTAGTACCTTGGTATTGTAAATACAGTATTAGCTTTTTTAATACATCACACAACAATCCAATCATCTCACTAACTGCAAATACTGTAGGAATGCAGAAGCCTGCTGATACCCATCAAACCATTGCAGCCTTCAATAGGGCTAGCTGTCAGCAAAAAGCAGCCAAACATACACTGCTTCACCTGATTTACTTCATATGATTTTACAGTTTCTGTTTAGCACTGAACTGACAGAAGAGAAACGTTTTGGCATTCCATACGAGGACCACTTATTTCAACACACTGAAGCTTTGTTTTTGTACCTAACCTTTGGGTAATCTCATCTCTCCCATGGGCTTCTGACATTTACGTTTGTTCTGAGAAGCTGCAGTTTACCCTACTGCAAACAGGAAGATCATGACTGGGTATTTCTATTATCTGATAGTCTTTCTGTTTACTTTTCTTCTTCCTTCCACATAATATTAGCATAATGCTTGTGCTTTCCATCTCCTGTTCAGTATTTCACCCTGTATCTACTGAGACAGCTACAAATTGTGCTTCCTGGTAGAGACAAATCCAATTCTCCTCATTCAGCCTAGTTGAGTACAGGCAAATCTCAGCCCTCCATTCAACCCAGCAAGGGTCAAATGGCCATGCCTTATAAACCCTGCCCTAGTCTCCAAGAAGATCTACTAGTCTTGCACAACAGACGTTTCTTAACTTTTTTTTTGCTCTAGGAAGTCCTTTTGGTAAAACAAGGATAACAAAGAATTTTCAAAACTCTTTGAGTTTCAAAACTGGCAGAAATGAAAAAGAGCACAACAGATAAAGGATTATGGAGCGTAGGTGCATTCATTTTCAGAAAATTGCATAGACAGAACTGAAATTTGTTCTTCTAACAGACATTCTCCAAATCTCCTTTAAGTTTCATTTTCTGCTGTACTTCCCAGATAAACCTTCAGTACTTCTTGGTTTTAGCTCATGAAATAAATATGTATCAGAAAATTGTTACCCCTTAAATGCCAGTTTACACATTTTTGTTCTTCAGTAACTTCGGGCTAGAGCAGGTACTCCTCACATGGGTTGGTGTTTGGGGGCTTCACAAGGGTGAAATCTTTACTATGGACTTCTGCTAGTCTTTACTATTGACTCTCATGTTTCTGTGGCAGTGGAAAGACTGACACTTTGGGGCCAGCCTTCAGAAAACTTGAACTTACTTGCAGTAGCAGAAGCTGAGCATGCCATCTGACTCTTATTTTTGGTTTGTAAGGAGGCTCCTTTTCAGCACCAGAAGCACCCTTAGCATCACAGGAAGCAGCACAGCCCGAGGGCAGGTGCAGACCTGATGGGGCTGGCATTAGTGCTGGCTCAGCTTCCTAAAGCTACCGCCAAGAAGGCAGCTGGAAGCTGTGAAGTTTAGTCAGAAATTCTGATAGAAGTTGCCAGAAAGACAACTAAAAGCTGTTGAGGCTTTACTTACACGAGGGACTCAGAAGTTGCACTTACAGAAAGCCTAGGAATGATGTCATCAATTCAGGGAGGCGGAGAATTTGATGATAATAAGACAGTTGACTTATTGTGATTGCAATGGTAACTCAATCTGAGGCTACGACCACTTCCTAGGTCATCTGAACTGCTCAGGATATCTAGTCTGGAAGATCTTGTTTAGAAGTAGCTGTCAACTCTTTTGGAGAAGATTCCTACAGCAAGCCAGCGAAGTTTGTGACACAGTATTAACAAACATCCCTCACACAAAAATCCAGTTAGAGAAATAAATGCACAACTCCTCCTCTGGGGGTTTCCCCACTCCACTGCCTACAGTGCTGCACATCCCAGGCTGCCCACAAGCTGTTTCAGATGCAGCAAACCCCACATACCCCTTCTGCAGCAGCTCAGCGTTTCTTTTTGATCCCAAAACAATGACATTACTCTTGAAGATATCCAGCTCTCCAGAAGCACTTAAAAACCAGCCACACCACAAACAAACATAAAAACCCTCCACACTTCCTAAATCACTCAGTTTCTGCCATTTGCAACCCAGTCTTACTCATCATCTAGCTAGAGCACATCTTGACAGGTATAATACATACAACTACAAAATATAGGTACATACTTCCAGTTTTTCCTCCTCATAGAAAAGCCTTTCATTTAACTCTCTTCACATCTTAACCTTCTCACAACATAATCACAGAAGGAGCAGAAAAGACAGGAATTAATTAAAACACAGGCAGAAATAAACTTTTAAAAACAAATGCTTTCATTTACTCCAGAAATTTCACATGTAATCATTCAGTTACTGCTCAACATCCTGCTCACCTCCTCTTCCACGCCAGTGTGAGCAGCAGTTAGGATACAGGTCTCAGAGTTACTGCACACAGGGCTGCTTTGAGGCTGTCATTCCTGATTAAAATCTGCATGTGGATCCCACTCCAGCAAGGCTGGATCTCTCTCCAGGACTGCCATCAGTCTGCATAAGACCTCTCCATAAAACGAAAGGAAATAAAATTTAATGCTGCAGTTCTTTTTGTTCATCTGGCTCAGCAATGGATATTTAAATATAAAAAAACTTGTTGTTACTAAAGGTGAGCTCTATCTCCCAACCCAATGAGCTGGCATCCTGCAAAGACCAGACATATATTTGCAATTGTTGCCATCCAATAGTTTGTATTGTTATGAACAAGATTTAAGGGTTACACTGCATCTATTTAAATTACTCTTCCAGTATGTGAATATTAAACACTGCAAGAGGCAGATGAACGTCTGTACAAAACTACAGCAGGAAAAGTAAGACTAAAATGCACATTTTTCTGACAAAATGTTTATAGGAAATAAGTAGCACCCTTTCCCCAGTAATGTTTTACTCTTCTCTGCCAATCCCTAAATTGGATGACAGTGTTCCAAACTTGTTATGCCAGTAAATAGAAGTTTCCATCTTTAACATTGTCCCATTTGAATTTTGATTTAAAAGATCAAAATTTTGCACACAAAAGCATTTTTAAGAAAATCCTACAAATTGGTTCCTCTGATGTAAACAGCAACAGCAAAATAAAAAAGCAACACCAAGCTACTTTTGATAACTTTTTTTCCATAACAAGTGTCCTGCAAACCAATTTTTCTGTGTTTATTTTCAGATCTTTCTTCCATCTTTTGAACTTAAGAAGAATGAGATTCAACATCTTGAGCATGACTCCAAGTGCTAAGTAGAATTGTTGCCCTGGGGAGTAGGGATTTGCCCCTTGAATCCCAGGTTCAGGTTTTTTTAATCTGATGCCCAGGACACAGTCACTTTTCCATAGACTATTTCTACAGCTGATTGCTTGGACAAGTCCCATTATTAGGACACGGCAGCAGTGTTCAGTTCATTCTGCACTTGAGAGCCTAGCATCACAAAAAACTTCCTGAGAAACTCCAAAGAAAAAAATCCTTCTATTTTGATTTTAAAATACACCATTGTCAGATCCAGTTAACATTGTCTCATCATGCCTTTTATACCTGGTAATTTAAAGCCAGTCACATAACTGCAAACCAATCTGTATTTATCCCTCGCTTTCCTCATTCTCTTCCTTTGCTACTAGGAGGGAGACATCCAGCTGTAGCTGTGCCACCTCCTCCCAAGCACAACACCACATTTCTTGTTGCAGCTCTAGGGAGTCATTTGGCAGCAGAGGAATGTCCAGCCCACCAAGGACAAGTCCAGCTCTCCCTGCCAAGAGATATTGGAAGGACGTTGTGCTGCACACACGAGGAATAAAAACAACCCAAAACCACAGAACAGTTTGGGGGTGCCCTGAAGACAGGAAAGAGGTTCAAAATGATGCAAAGTTAATTGTGCAAGGGTGTGTGTACAAGGGCTCAGCATACACAAGAGGATGACTGTCCCTTGCTACAGGCCCTGAGTACAGATGTCCTTCATGGGAACGGGGTGGGAGGGAAGAGCCATCAGTCAAGCTCATCCCTCTGTGGATCCTTTAAACTGTGCCCCTGATCCCCCCTACATACCCGAACTGCCCACCTGGATTTCCACAGCACCTCTCCATACCCTTCCTTGGCCTCCTCCCAGCCAGGCTCCCTGGCTCGGGGCAGTAAGTGCCACAGGACTTGCAATAACCCCAATAAAATGTAATGGCTCCCAGAGGTGTGGAGTGGGGTAGGGAGGAAGCAAACAAAAAAACCCAGGAGCTTTCCAGCATGAACAATTGGGAAAAGATCCCTTGAGTCATCAGATTCTCTCAGTCTCCCATAGCCAGTTCTCCTAAACTACTCTAAAAAAAACAAACAAAACCAATGAAAAGCAAAACAAAAGAAAAAGAGAGGACAAAATCCCCCAAGAAACGGTGAACAAAGGACTAACAACACTTAAGTATGTTTGCTGTGATTAAAGGAAATATTTGAATTGGAGAAATTGAATGGAATACATAAATTATGAACATTGCTGTAAAAATCTCACAGCATCCCAAAGCAGTCTGATCATTTTGAGCCCTTATTTCTCATAACATGCTTCAGGTGGAGCCTACTGACACTCGCCCAATGAGGCAACCACAGACATCCAAGGAACAGATGCCCCCAAGTTATTTGGGAAGCCCACTCTGAAGCTCACTCTGGTCTGGTGAGAGCCCCTGGTAAATGCTGCTAAATGCTTCACTTCCCTGCACCTCTGCTCCTGATCTCATGGGTGCCTCTGCTCCTGATCTCATGGGTGCTGTGGTTCCAGGAGCTCTTCAGACAACAGGGCTCACAGCCTGTGGGCCTGGCTGCAGCCCTGTCCCAGGATTTGCAGGAACACCCCAGATAAACACCTGTGCACACACCCCATCTTCAGCCTCACCCCGAACACTGTGGTGCTCCCTCTCAGCTGCTGGGGAAAATGATTTTTTAAAGTAATTTCAGCCAGTCTTGCATGAAGGAAGGTCTAGAAAATGGCAGAAATACTGATATCAGTACCGCCAGCCACAGAAAATGAGTACATAGGTGTATACATAGATATTTTAATCTTCAGCCTTTCCAAATGAAATTAAATACTAAAATAAATTAAAAAAAATCTAAAACCACAAACAATTAGTTGGGGGGTGAGGTTTCAACTCCTCTGATCTGATAGCAGCACCTAAAAGTACCCCACAACTATCATACTCCAATGACCATTGTTATAAATACATATTACGATACTGGTTTTTTCGCAAAAATTAAAATGCATGCTGTATGTATAATGCTGAAGTAACTTGTCTATAAAAATACAGGTTTTATTTCTGCTATTAACTAAACTTAGAACATAGTAGAGAAATAGCTGATATAGTTATGCTTGTGGTAATTGAACTGCCTGCTTGGTTGCAATAACATCCAATGAACATATGATGAAGACCCCTGCTACTGATATGCCAACTATCACTATTACCCAGCACCTGCAGAAAGTGTGGACCAAAATCCAAGCTGGAGGTGATGATAAGAACAGACTAAAACCACAGCCAAGAAATGTACATGCTCTAAAAAGGCAGACTTGAGGAGGAGTCATGCTAAAACAGTCCTCAGAACAGGTAAACTAGTTTGGGGAAAAGTTTAGATAAGCATAATTGTTTATGAATATGCAATAGGCTGATGCAATAGAAAAGGCATGTAAAGGGTGTCTCCAAAATAGCAGGTGTGCTCTTGGCTGAATGCCAAGCACTCAGCTGCTAAACTTTACTTTATTATCTTTGTCTCTGATTGTCCTTTATTAAACTTTTAAATTCTACCAGGAGAGTGAACTTCATTTTTCAAAACCATCATAAAGAAAACTTGTATTTATTTTATGGCCTCCCAGAACCAAGTTCCAATCAGATTGTTCAGAAATGCAGGTTAAAAATAGAACTGCACCTTTTGTTCTGGAACGTGCAATCATTTCAACTACTGTTAATAATATGTCATTGCCAGGTAGTTGTCCTCACAAGCTACCTGACACCTAATCTATCACTATCAACTTATATTCAACTACAAATCAGATGCAAAAGCATTTAAAGCTGTATAGAGCTTGCCCAAATGGATAAAAAAAAACATGAATGAAAAGCAAATATGCATTTGCTTTGCTTATCTGTCAAGCCTGGCTCATAGCTCAAGGTCTACAAAGGTTGCAGGGGGAGATTTTTAAATTTCTACAGTCTTCTCAGAGTTTAAGTTAACAAGAAAAGATAGATTTGAGCTACCAACACTGCAAGACCCCACTGTAATATGGCCTCAACAGTCATTCCATTTTAATCAACAATGCTCCTACTCACAGAAGCACATCACTGATCTCCAGCCAAGTCATGCAGGAGAAAACTGCATTCATGCTCCCTGGGACTGGTGCTTCTCAGTAATCCCTTATTGCATTGCAGCTGGTCCAAACCATCTTCTCAATAGCATTTCCTCCACCAGCCCTTTGGAGGGAGGAGTGGCAGCAGGGGCAGACAGCAGCCCACCTCCAAGCCACCGAGGGTCCTTTAGTCACTACGAGGTACACTCACTGACTTTGGGACATCAGTGAGACAGCATAACAGTGTTATCACAAAGGAAAGCCTTTTTGGCAGCCATGAAAAATTAAGCCAAACCTATCCAGGGTTGAAAACAAGGCTATGGAGACACTATTCCCTGCAAATCACAGATATCTGCAGAGGGAAAGCTCTCATCTACCCACCTGTTCAGCGATGCACCTGGGACAGAGCAGAAGTCACAATTTCCCATCTCAGAGAGAGACAGAAGAAACCCCTTCCCTGCCTGCTACTGATGTACAAGGACAAGGCAATGAAAAGTCAGGAAACATCTGAGTCTGGATCATCTCTGACAACCAGAAAGTAACTTTACTACCACCCTAGGACCAGCAAGCTGTGGGCTCTTTCAGCACCAGGCAGTTTGCTGGAACTTCATAATCCTGAGCCTTTACCTTCAATTCAAATATTTCCTTTAAACACAGCAAACATACTTAAGTGCTGTTAGTACTTGGTAGGTAAACATGCAGTAACTTTAGAAAAGAGGGAGCCCACAGTTTGTAGGAAATAAGAACCACTTCTGACATCTTGTGTATTTTATACATAACACATTATCATAAGTCCATCATCATAAGCCATAAGTATTTGTATGATTCGGGTTGGAACCTCGTTTCTTCTCACAGCTGCATCTGGGAAAACAGTCTCTCCTGGAAGCTGTTTTTCTATCAGTGGACAATTAGAGAGGTGTTTTCGGGAGCACAGTTTTTCTCTTCCATCATCTTGAATTGTGGCTTAGTGCAGTTTTTTATACCTAACCTCTTGTTTCCAGTTCTTATACCTACCTGTATTTGCACTGTACCTAGTTAATACCAAAGCCCAGACATCACATACATAAAAGACAATCAGCCTCATTTAAAACTAGATATATCTCTGGAACCTCTGATCCATAAGGAGCGTGGAAACACTGGCAATACACACTTGACAGTTCAGAAAGTATATTGGAAGAACTATGTATTACTGTGTAGTTTTTTCTTGTTTTCCCGTGGTTCTTTTCTAAGAACTACTGTATGTTTGCAAAGGTTTAAGGTCAAAGTACTGTATGGAACAGAATTTCATTCTGAAGCACCAGAACAGTATAAAGAACACGAGGAAATGCTAAAACTGTACATTTTGCTCAGTGTGCTGGCAGAGAGCAGTGTTCCCAACCAATTCCCATGTCCTTCCTTCAAAGCCAATCAGTCCAGGGAATTAAAATCTCAGTCAAGATCTGTTCCTACAGCATGCTTTTGCTTCTAAGATGCCCTAGCTAAGCTCATCCTAGGCACCACTCCTTACTTAGATAAGCTCTTGGCTGCTACCTGGATATGTCCTGATTCCTGAGGGACTCACACACACCTGCAGCAAAGAGACTGTCTCAGATCAAGCCACACTCATTTAACTTGACAGCTACATCTTCAGCCCAAGGTAAGAGCTCCTCAGGGCTGGTATTTCAGGGAAGAACAGTTCCTTGGCGTGTCTTTATTCTGGGGAAAAGCATTTTTGGTTGAGTTTCTGCTTCCACGTTTTCCAAATGCTAATGCCCTCTGCTTAAAGCTGTTTTTATTATGATGTTGTTCACTGCACCAATCCCAATCCTGCAGGTCAGGATTGCTGGGATGAGCCCAGCTGCTTGTGGGCAGCTCTAGAGATGACAAACCCCTCAGGGGCACACAGCCCAGGTTCACATGGGCTATACCTCCCGTACAAACAATGTGTTCCACTCTGCTGCTTTCTTCTCAAACTGCTCTAAGTTTAAACAGCTGTAAGATGCTTTCAGCCATCAAATAATAGAGGCAGTGAGCTCCTTGCCAGCAGCCACAGCAAGAGCTTGTGCCTACGACTTGAAGTCAAATTTCTGCCTTCAGCAGGAGTTCCCCAACTTGCTCTGCTCTGCTGCATCCTTTCCAAATAGCTGTAAATTGAGGTTATTGTAAGACACTTAAAGCTTTCAAGTAACAAAGTGGAGCTTTGCTGCTCTCTGACATGTGCTCTGAGAGCCACAGAGGAACACATAAGGCAGCTCACCACACGTCTGCCCAAGCTCCCTCCCAAAACAGGAACCACTGGAGAAACTTCTACTGTCAACTTCCTCAGGAAACAAAAATGCACATGATTTTTCTAATAATTACAAGTTAAAAAACCAACAGTTGCCTGATTTCTTGCTATTTGAAACAGAAGGGATGACTGGAGAACCACGTGTGCTCTTTACCTATGCTTTAAATAAAGTTATGTAAACAACCAAATACAGCAGCAGAGTTCAAGAGCACTCAGCCCTAAGGTGTACAGACAGCACAGGAACCTGATCATCTGTTAAGAGATTCTCTTATACTGCCATCTAGGCCATGAAATGACCTTAAACTGGCCTAAAGGATGCACTTGAGTTCAAACCTAATCTGAATGAAGAGAGTTTATGGTTGGTGCAGATATCTCATGAGTTACTCAAAACCTTCCTGTGGCAGCAGTGCTGAGTACACACATCACACACAACATAGTGGGGAGCAGCCACACACAGTCCAGGATACTTAGACCAAAGCACCAGACAATCACAGAATCTGAAAACTTTGGATGGGGGACCAGGCACCTTGCTTTAGCTGGGAACAGCTTGTGAAATAAAAAATGCTTCTCAAAATCATACTTTTAGCATTTCCTAGCTTTCTTATACTTTTTTATATTTACTGTGCACTCAGCATCTTTCTGATACTGAGTGCACAGTATCGGTATATGTTTAAATGTATTCAAATGCACCATATATAACATGCAGCTACCAGATCACTTTACTTTTATCCTCTGTAATTCACATTAAGAGCAACAAGGATTGAGGTGGTTTGGAAAAAAACGCATTGTTCTATTATGCTACCAAAAACCCAACAAACAGAACAAACCCCAAAATACAACACTTATTCCTACTATTCCCTGCAAATCCTTGTCTGATTGCCTGTTGTCTGCCTGCATGATCATAGAAGCAGAGCAGTAAGAAGGAAAAGAGAAATGCCATTGAAATGAGAGAAAGGGTTTGCCAGGTCATCACTTACTCATTCATAATACCATTTGTTGATTTTCCAGTTAACAGCTCTTGCCACTGTCACATTGAAGTTTTTAACTTCTTTTTCCCCTAAGGGCTTTTCCAAGCAACCAATGGATGTTGTCTGGGCCCAGAGTTACAACCATCAACAACAGGGCTACGCTACACTCCGTGACCAGCAGAAAGGATTTAGGTTTGAACAGTGAAACTCTGTAGGTTCTTTCCTCTAAGCATTTGTAGCTCTCTAACTCCTTCTCCATGCTACAGCCATCAGCCACCTAGGTGGGAAGTAGTGTCTGATACTCCTCCTCTGCTTTCTCAGCTGTTTTAACTTAGTGGATTATGAGAATGCAGTGGTGGTGCCTTTCTGGCCCTGAGAGAGGCATCACAGCTACATAGCCCCTATATAATGAGGTCTATGATAATGATAATGAGGTCTGCTATCTGGAAGCCCTTTTGCAGCAACACAGATCTAGCAGGGACCCAGCAGCACAGACAGACAGACTGATGTCTGAGAAATGGGGCTGTTTTTTCCCTGTGAATTCATACTGCTCTTTATTTTGCTGCCTGAAATCTGGCAAACTCCATCTCCTGTGCTGCAGCTGCCACCTGCAGGCGGCCAAGCTCCTGGCTGGGGAGCAGCCTCTCCCGGGAATGGAAAAGGGGGTGTGTCTGGCAGAAAGGCTTTTCCTCCCCTTCCACCTCTCTCACTATTTTTCTACCTCCCATCTGCTAATCCCTCCCCACCTCCTGCCCTCTCAGTTTTCTCCATATGCTTGCTCTGCTAACATCTATACTCTTCCTCACCTTCACATATGTCCATCTGCTGATGTGATGGAGTTGCAGTCTAAGCTTTCAGCAACCACCAAGCATCAGAAATAAATGTAATCTCTAATCCTTCCTAAGATCTTGCTCTCCTCCAACAGCAGCAAGGAAACCAACCACCAGTGCTGCCTCATTATACTTCACCAGGATACCACTACATCACACAAAACCACCAGAAAGATCAAAATCCCCTAAACTAACATTCCCATCCATCCTCAGAGCCTCCTTCAAGCAGCTGCTCCCTAGGGCTGGCACCCCAGTCAGGAGCAGTGTTTCAGTATGGATTTCACTGGCAGCCTCAAAAACCTCTTAAACTGTCCCATACCTGAGGCCAAACAGAATGAGATGCACAGAAATCCAGCTTTCATATCCTGTCTACCCCCTGAACCACTCCCTGGTTAAACATCAATCCCTCTCTCCCTGTCTCAGCATGTTAAAGCATCACCACTCTGCCCCCTCCTTCCCAAGCAGACCATTGTTTAAACTCTCTGCCCACCTTTGGAAGTAAAGCACACACACCACACTGCCTTCTATCACCTTATCAGCAGACTGAGAGTGAAAACAGCAGAACACGATTCTGTTTGAGGGAAGAACTCATTGTCACAGCCCAAAATGTTTTTCAATTACCTTCTCTTCCTACCAGAAAACTCTCCTAATGAAACATGCAGACCCCAAAGGAAAAGCAAGTGCCTTAGTATATCATAAAAGCAAACAGGAAAATCCTGGCTCCACTTCACTTCTAAACATACCCCTTCACAACCAGACACATTGTCTGTGTTTTCATCACCCAACCAGCCCCCCCCTCCCCAGCAAGTGTTTAAGCATGAGACAGTTCTACAAACCTGCACTGAAAACTATCCTCATTTTCTACCAAGCACCTCTTGGTAGACAGCTCTTCCCATAATAAATACTCAAATGGGTGCCTCAGAAATGTGGTGGATGGCAACCAAACTCAGTTATCTCAATTTGTGTATAGGAACACCTTTGCTCATCTTCTGGCTTTGAACTGCATTAAGAGCAAAGACTTCTGAACTAAGAATCGGCAAAGAACAAGAATGAACATTTTGAAGTGCCTGGTTTTGTCTCCAAAATATGACATAACTTGTGTTTTCATTTCCTCTGCCTACTGCATAAAAACTCATTTCTTTACAGTAACAGACATGTTGGTAATTTGTATCAATATATATTGTGCGGGCTGGAATTGTCTAAGCTACCAAAAAATATTTTAACTCCAGAAGAGATAGTTGTGATCTTTGATTACCATGAATATTCAATAGAGGCAATGTAAAACCATGCTCAGCAGTAGCTCTGCTGCTCGTACCTTACTCTTTGCATAATTCAAGACTTTCTTTTGATAGCGAAACAAGGCACTGTGTGGGCACTGAGACAAACCTGATACAGCTTGTGAGAGCTAGAAAATCATTACCTAATCTAACACAGCAGCAGGCAATATTCCTCTTCCCCTTCCGTTATCTTAACAATGCAAGGCAAGAGTCATGCAAGGCAAGAGTCATGCTGAACACAACCACCAAGCAAATGGGATATCAGATATGCACCCTCTCTACCATGTCCCCCAGAGGATATCACAGATGAGCAATTCTGCTCATCCACATCTGGATCCAGCAGGCTATAAAAGTGAAACAATGAACACAAGCACAGCAGAAAAGGCCCCACAAATCAGCACGGGAAAGGGAGACCCACAAAGCTTTAACACCACCCTTTTTAAGAGGAACACATCAACCATATTAACTATGTGCCTTGCCACTGCACTGGGCAAAAGCTTGGGGGGAATTTTGTCATGGAAAAAAGCAGAGATTAATTAGAAAAACATATACATGTGCTTCCTTAAAACTTGTTTGTAATGCAATTCCTGGGGCTTAGCAGCAATTTGGTGAGACACAGGGATGCCAAAACTATGGGATAAAATGAGAAGCATTAATGGTGCCATGAAGGTTTGAATTAAAACAGAAAAGGTGCCATATTAAAGAGTTAAGAGAAATAACGTTTTAAAGTATGTCAAGTTTGGCGTCTGGGTACAGTTTTCTTGAATCATCGTAACACCTGTGCATCCATATCTGCATCCTCCAGAAATCTTAGCTCCTCCATGGACAGTGCTCAAAAACTGCAAGGAAGCTCTACAAGGAAGAGACATGACTTCCACCCTCCCAGCAAAGCACTCACCAAGAGGAAATTTTATAGCCGAATTCCCACATAAATTCATCAAGTCCAGCACTATTAAATGAGCTCCTCATGACAAAAGGCTGACCAAGCATAGGCTTGTCAGGGAGCAGTACCTCTCACCTCACAGCCCTCACCATGCAAATCACTGCAGCCATGGCTGCCAGGAGAGCACTAGAGACAAGGGTCTTCACAAATCCACATCAGGTGAGCCACACACAGCCTGAACGAACACAGAGAGCTTTAAGTAACGTGGTACAAAGCCACAGTACACCAGACCCATATACTGGGCTTTCACCCAGAAGCTTCACCTCTGCCTTTGTGAGCAGGAGGCTGGGGCAGCTCAGCCCTCTGGACAGCTCTCCAGCAATGCCAGGAGCTGCCAGCCAGACCCTGACCCCCTGCACCCACACCCACCGTGACCCCTCCAATAATGCAGCACTGGGCACAGCAGCTCACTCATGGCCTGTCCTCAGCACAGCTGTCATGACAGGTCAATGCCAGTTTAATATTAAAGCCTAGAAGACTATTTGCATAATTAAACAGAGATGTCCTCTCCCTCTCCGCATGTGCCTCTTAATTTATGTGAATGACATTAATACAGTGTCTGCCTCAGGACAGAGGTCCTGCAGACATGATATGGTGCCAGTTCCCCATGGAAAATTCTGTCCATATTTAGAAAAGCAGGCAGAACTTTTGAAATGTAAAGCCAAGGTGACAGGCGAGGGGCATTTTCCTTTTTATCAGGGAACACAGAAGAGAAACAAAGGGACAAGGGGATTAGCTTCCGGGCTGGCACGGGAAAGGGGATATAATTGCTTGGCTTTTCTACTGCAATGCCCATAATCTTCAGCTGTGGATGTTTGGACAAAACAGCACACCCAGAATAAGCAACAAAATAGAAATGCTAAGCAAGAGCTATTTTTCAATATCTATTGCAAGCTACTACCAATGGGCACCACTGAGCCCACTTTTTTGCCAAACAGTAATTCAAAAAGTGTAATGCTTCAGAAATCCAAAGTAATTTTTTGTTATAAAGCGTTTTTGAGAAACAAGAGGAGTCTGCTTGACAAGACCCTGAGACTTGTAACTCAGATGTTGGGCTACTGCCAGTCAGCATCCTGACCCACAGTATACTGCCCTCCTTGCCTAAGCCTCAATGGGAACATCAGGGTGAGTCCCCTGGAAATGCAAAACAGGCAGTGGTCTCAGAATATATCTGATAGCACCAGCAAAATGCAACTGGTCACAGAGAAGAGTCTGCAAAATACTGGGGTGAGCATACACAGATTTGCATAGGCAGGGTTGGGACAGAAGCTGACTCTCATCCAAAGGAGAATCAACCTTAGTTTGTCCTTTGGGACAGAAATGACACATGTGACAAAGCAGTTCCAGTGCTCCCGGTAAAAGGGAAGAAGAAATTCCAGCCCACTACAGGTGGTGTGAGGAAAACAGTCTGAAAGTAATATTAAGGTTAAAACCTGTGTAATGGTTCTGTTGCCCAGCCAAAATGTTTGCTTTTTTGTCCACGCTATTAAAGCATTCCAAAGGGAACACGTATGCACAGGATCCATGCTGAAAAGACACTCGATGGAGGAAAACAAATAAGATCTCTCTCTAACATATATGGATGCTCAGGGGAGGCAAAACCAAGCAAATCTCCATAACCAAATCAGCTGACAAGGACAGATGTAGGGGATCACTTGTGGCAATACTGATACTTGGGCAAATTTTTCTATTCTGGAATAGAGTCATGCCACAGCTGCCAAAGTTTGCCAATATCTACCTCCAGAGGAGCACTGCCACCCCACTGCAGCAAACCTCTGGCCTCAGCTAAAATTAAAAGCAGCAGGGGTTACCCAAGTTGCCCAGGTTTCACATTCATCCATGGGCACAAGCTGCCACAAACTGGGACTGAAGGGGTCCCCAGCTGCAGCTCTCTGTGATGGGAAGAGGATTTTTGCTCATGCCAGGAAGGGGATGGGGCAGCCACCAGGCAGGGCAGGAATGCAGGGATTCCATGGAATTTCAACAGGCAAAGCCTGCAATGCCACTGAGGGGAAATTTCTTCATGAGGCGTAACTTAGAAATAAACACTTTCTCTATGTAAATTGTGTAAAACCATCCTGCAGAATGCATGAAAATATCCAAGTGCTAAAATTAATTGCTTCCATGGGAGGCAACCAGTAGATAAACAGCCAATATGAATATTTTGAGTTCCAATTTCTATTTTCTGCTACCGTAAGTTATTTTCATATTTAAATAATAAACTTGTATTTAAGTTAATCAGGGTTTAACAGTTAAGTCACAATTGAAAAATACCAGGGGAACCCTAATTTTGCTACTGATTATTCTGTATTTTCAAAACTGTAAGTGGTGGATTGCTTTTTTCCCCCCTTAGTTATCACAGAAGAAAATTGCATGAGGTTTTTTCCTTTCCAAGTCACTTTAGCTGAAATTTTTACTTGGACATATCAGAACACCTTTTGTCTTCATCAAGTCTTACTTTCCTTATATGAATAAATACCGAGAGCAGCTGAGGATCTGTTTAGCACAACATTTGTAAATGTTGTTTTGGGCCCTTTTATAAAGGTCAGTAAGCATCACACCTAATCTCACTTGTAATTACTCCAGTAAACATGGCTAAATAGATAAATACCAGTACATTTAAGTATATAACATTAAATGCACTGCCTTCTGTTCCTAATGCACCAGATAATAAAAAAGTGAGAACTACAGAACTTTTCCAGCAATGATTTATAAGACAAGACGAAATGGAGTCTGCATGCCTTTCAGTAAGCTAAGGGGTCCTTTTTCCCTCCACAAAATGATCTGATTACTTCTCCTTGCTCTTCCTCAGGAAATGCAGGACAGAATAAAATAGCTGTTCTGCATGAATATGGAAATAACCTCAGGTGCAACAGGTCAGTCCATAATGTAATATACCTCCTGCATCAGCTTCAAGGGCCCATTTGAATTTTGGCAGCCATCTGTTACATTGATCAGATTACCTGGTGACAGTGAAATCCAAAGGATGTGTATTACAGAAGCTTTGATGGGTAAAGAAAGCCTGGCAAGCCAGGGAAGTGACCAGCATCACATCCCAACAGCATCACAAGGACCAGAGAGCACAGCCTTGCCCAAGTACAGGGTCACCCTCTCCTAGGGGGGTGCAGCATTAAATCAATACATTTACTTTCATGAGTGACAATAAATAAATCACAGAGGAACAGAAGGTCACGTGTGCAGGAAGCACGGTGAGGCCACAGAGAATTTTCCCCAGTACCATGGTGGGGCTGGACAAG
>VZTB01007044.1:203453-226434 GCA_013397245.1 Thryothorus ludovicianus
AGCAAACCTCTGGCCTCAGCTAAAATTAAAAGCAGCAGGGGTTACCCAAGTTGCCCAGGTTTCACATTCATCCATGGGCACAAGCTGCCACAAACTGGGACTGAAGGGGTCCCCAGCTGCAGCTCTCTGTGATGGGAAGAGGATTTTTGCTCATGCCAGGAAGGGGATGGGGCAGCCACCAGGCAGGGCAGGAATGCAGGGATTCCATGGAACTTCAGCAGGCAAAGCCTGCAATGCCACTGAGGGGAAATTTCTTCATGAGGCGTAACTTAGAAATAAACACTTTCTCTATGTAAATTGTGTAAAACCATCCTGCAGAATGCATGAAAATATCCAAGTGCTAAAATTAATTGCTTCCATGGGAGGCAACCAGTAGATAAACAGCCAATATGAATATTTTGAGTTCCGATTTCTATTTTCTGCTACCGTAAGTTATTTTCATATTTAAATAATAAACTTGTATTTAAGTTAATCAGGGTTTAACAGTTAAGTCACAATTGAAAAATACCAGGGGAACCCTAATTTTGCTACTGATTATTCTGTATTTTCAAAACTGTAAGTGGTGGATTGCTTTTTTCCCCCCTTAGTTATCACAGAAGAAAATTGCATGAGGTTTTTTTCCTTTCCAAGTCACTTTAGCTGAAATTTTTACTTGGACATATCAGAATACCTTTTGTCTTCATCAAGTCTTACTTTCATTATATGAATAAATACCGAGATCATGGCAAGCAGCTGAGGATCTGTTTAGCACAACATTTGTAAATGTTGTTTTGGGTCCTTTTTTAAAGGTCAGTAAGCATCACACCTAATCTCACTTGTAATTACTCCAGTAAACATGGCTAAATAGATAAATACCAGTACATTTAAGTATATAACATTAAATGCACTGCCTTCTGTTCCTAATGCACCAGATAATAAAAAAGTGAGAACTACAGAACTTTTCCAGCAATGATTTATAAGACAAGACGAAATGGAGTCTGCATGCCTTTCAGTAAGCTAAGGGGTCCTTTTTCCCTCCACAAAATGATCTGATTACTTCTCCTTGCTCTTCCTCAGGAAATGCAGGACAGAATAAAATAGCTGTTCTGCATGAATATGGAAATAACCTCAGGTGCAACAGGTCAGTCCATAATGTAATATACCTCCTGCATCAGCTTCAAGGGCCCATTTGAATTTTGGCAGCCATCTGTTACATTGATCAGATTACCTGGTGACAGTGAAATCCAAAGGATGTGTATTACAGAAGCTTTGATGGGTAAAGAAAGCCTGGCAAGCCAGGGAAGTGACCAGCATCACATCCCAACAGCATCACAAGGACCAGAGAGCACAGCCTTGCCCAAGTACAGGGTCACCCTCTCCTAGGGGGGTGCAGCATTAAATCAATACATTTACTTTCATGAGTGACAATAAATAAATCACAGAGGAACAGAAGGTCACGTGTGCAGGAAGCACGGTGAGGCCACAGAGAATTTTCCCCAGTACCATGGTGGGGCTGGACAAGAAATGAGACTCACCACCAAAAGGAAGAGGAAGCTATAGGGAGCTCATATGGAGCCTGCTGGCTCCTTCTTATGGGAAAAGCAGCCCTGAACAAGACTCTCAGCCACCTCACCTCACCTGCTCAGATACAGCCCCCTTCAGCCAAGTGAGCCACCCAGCATCCCGGCCAGTCCACGTTCAAAGCTCATGTGCTGGCTTCACATTCTGCACACGCAGAGCCTTGGTTTTCCCACATCCCACCCAAAACCTCCATTAGGTCCAGCTGTCCCTGGGGTGTCTCTCTAAGCTCCCACAGGACTGGGCCACCAAAGCCCAGGCCAACAGTGCTTGCATAGTTGCATGTCTCATCCAACCTTCCATGTGCTATTTCCTCAGCAGGAGGGCAATGGAACAAAATTTCTGTACTTCAAAATAAATCTGGCAAAAAGCAGACAAACCTGACTTCCTATGTTATGTTCTTTGGTATCTTTGTCTGTAATCAAAATATGATTTTTCAGGAACATTTGCATTTCTCCTGTGAGAATAGAGCATAAAAGCAATTCAAAGCCCTAACTAAAGGAACCACAGGTTTCTGAGGAAAAATAAATGGCTCTCATCCCACTAAACCCCACAGCTACTGCAAATCACTTGATACAATATTTAATACAAATACCAGACTCCAGTCTCTGACTGAGTCAGGATAAAGAATCTACGCTAAAAAATAACCACCATATATATCACCCCACATATCAATATTAAGTGAAATGAAATAACAAAAGAAAATCATAATTTCCCAACCACAACTCTTGTCAGAGTACAGCCTAAGAAAATTGTCAGACAGTATTTGACTAATACTCACATTAATTTCATTGAGCCTACTTAAGACTGCTGTGAGACTGTTAATACACCACACTAGAGCCACACGCCAGGATAGAAATAACTAAATCAGATCAAGACTGACATTTTATAAGAAATGAAAATCTCCTGTCAGTCTAAAAAAGAACACAGTACTTCTCCCCATGAATGTAACACATACGCAAAGCAGGCACAGCGGGACCAGAGGAGCATCAGCTTCAGCAGTAAACACCCACTCTCTGTGCTGCCGTTTGTGTAGGCATACCAGAGCTTGGTGCCAGCCCTCAACCTCTGCCAACAGACCCACTTTTGCTATCGAGCCACCTTAAATTCCATAACATCCTAGGCTGCTTTGGCACAGCTCCTCAGGGAGCCTCTGGAAAGCTCCATCCCAACCTGCCTGCACTGCTCCTGCTCGCCACTGCTGAGCCCCGAGGCTGCAGAGGGGCTCTCAGTGATCTGCTGCCACACCCAGCCTCCCATCCCCTCTGGCACCCACAGCACGGGCATTGCATACACCAGTAGCATCCCTCCCTCTTCTCTCTTTGCTAGGATGCTTTATAAACAAAGACACAACTTGCATTTCACTTCCTACAGGGAAGTTTTGCCAAAAGGCTGTGTGTCACCAGCACATCTCCATGCATGACGTGGATTGGGAGTCAACACCAAGTGCTTGGTCTTGGAGGAAATATGCATTAACTGATGGCCTGAAACTGGAATTGTGCAATTTCCTATATCATTCCCAAACCTGACAATTATTTGCTCCCATCAAGCATCATTAAAACATATTTGCTTAGTCTCTTCAGCTGTGTGTGCACTACATCCAACTCATATTTTGTAGTAAGTTTGCACATGCCAAATGTGATATTTACAGATTATTTAAGTTTTTACATATCCCTAAGAGCTGAACAAATTAATACTTTGATTAACTTAGCCATTTACTCATATGCAATTATTTTCTAAAATTAATGCATTATTTAAATTTATTCAATGAAATAGCTTCTGGGGAGTTTCTTCTCTGTGTTTATTATAAGCTCTGAAGATCAAATATTCATCATTCGAACTGTGTGACTTTGATTATAATTTTTAAGGTAAATTACAGGGCACTCTACTTCTCCCTGGATTTGACAAGTATGGCCACACTCCTGCACACAAGTCAAGTTTGGCACTCAGGACAGGAAACAACCTTGGCATTTCTTCTCAGCAGACATTCAGCCAAATAAATTCAGCCAAATGTTTGTGAAGAGGGAATAGGAAGGGCTCATGTCTGCAGCTTGAGTGAATGATGTTTAAACTGTGATTGAATATGTACACAGAACACCTTTTTTCCTTTCTGAGCCCCCTCCCTGGGATCCTCCCCAACAGCAGGATACTTGCAGTAAAGCACTGTATGCACACTCAGAGTTCCCATGACACAGCAACAGTTATTAAAATGCATCTTGTTCTTTGCCTAATTTATAAGGTGCTCTCTTTTCTACATGCCTTAAGTAATCACTTTTTAATGGGTAATACAGTTGTACATCATAGTGTATGCTGGTGTTTCCCACTGGGAGGTGCTCTCCAGCAGCCCTGGCTCCTGTACAGGCATTCCCGGACATTCCTGCTCCGACCAGGAGTGAGAGATGCAGAGACATGGCCTGTAATCAGCACTCAGCACCAAGGATGGAGCACACGGGGAAAAACAACAGCAGAGTGCTTTTAGCCAAGGAAGGCTCTCAAAACACGGATGAGCCTCCGCAGACCAAACTATCTGCTGTCTTTCTAGTGTACATCTGAAAAACTACCAACAGAAGCAATTAGCTCTAGAGAAGTATTTAATTCCCGGCAATACATCTAAGTACTTTGCTATTGCTTTTTAATTGGGAAACATGTTACCAAGAACATTTACTGCAAATTTTGAACTGACCCTGCCTCATCACCACAAGTCTCTCTGGGAATTTCACTTATATACTAACACTTTATCACTAACAGCAATTAATACTTTTTAAACACTGATTTGTCTGTACTACATCTCACCTCAGGACTTAAAAATAGCAACTTTAAAGCAAGTTTTTCCAGATTAATCATAAGACAGAATAACCTAACTTAAAATATGTTATGTGCATGAATATCTTAAAATATACTCATGCACATAACATACCCTGCCAGCTGATCCCAGCCTACACAGAGCACACTCTCATGTGTCTGTCAATACAATGAGCTGTCTGAACCACACAAGCCCACCTTCATTTCAGTGCTCTGTTTCTCTGGTTCCCCATGGTGTGCATAAATCTAAATACAATCTTAATTCTGAGTGAATCTGACAAATAAATGCACATCCTAAAAGAGAAAGCATTTGATGACAGATAACTAACTCCTACATCAAAAATACATAGAGCACAGGGATAACAGTCTGATCATTATTTCTTTGCCAATCATTGAAATGACGTCTTCTCAGTGTGGTAAATGTAAGTATACACCACATAAAGTTACTTACTCAGCTGGAATAGAGTAAATCAAAGCATAGTTCAATGAACATTTATAGAGCACTACAAATGCTATGAAATAAACACTGGAATCACCTCCACTCTGGGAAAAAGCAATGCAGGGCATTCCAAAGGAAGCAGGAAGCATCACTACACTTACTGAAAACACTGCATCTGAATGGAACTGACAAGTCCTTGAAAACATGGAGTGTCGCCTTTAAGGGAGGGCCCTTGCAGAGATTCCAATTTTTTGCCATATGCCAAGTTACTGTGGAGAACAGCAGTTTAAAACACTTTTTCTCTAAAACTTAGCCCCTACTGCCACCTGCAGTTTCCACAAAATGCACTCCCTGATTTAGTGTTCCCATTTCCAAGCAGAAGCTGCTGCACACCCCGGCTACTAAACATCTCAAACCAGGCAGCAATAAGGATTGTCCTTCGCACAACTAATATTTAACTGCTTTGTGTTTGTTTAAGAGCAGGTCATGTCCTCTTCTCATTCACACAGCCAAGACATATTAAAATACCACCATCTCAGTGGAGATGCAGCCTAGAGAGACCTGCCTGGTTAAAGCTCTCGATTTGTAGCTATTACTGTCCCCCGTGTGAGTGAATTGTGCATACTCAAATATGCAAACCCTGATGGCTAATAGCATCTATGTGCTCTCCAACTTCTTTCTCTGGCCTTGCCAATCTGGCATGACTTTCGGTAGGGCTGTCATTGATCTCTTCTGCTGCACCCTGTTGCTTGCAGTTCTCCTCTTCCAGAGGCAGGAAAACTCTGGCCCAAAACAACCTGTTGGAAATACCTAAATTTTAAACACTGAGAAGAAGAAATACTTTTTACGAAGTACACATTAATAAATGTGTAAGCAATCCATTCACTGCTTCAGGGGAGGCAATTTAATATCCAAGTGTGTGTGTGTGTGTGGGCTGCTGTGTGGTACAATTTCCACTGTTGTTCCTGACACACCTGGGAACAGCACCGCAGGGCAGCTCCTTGTGACGGCATGCTGGAGAGCAAAAAATATCCCAGCAGTGGTCATTACCTGACCCACTACTTCTAATCCCTTCCACAGGTATGTTTTAGAGATCAGTTAAGTATTTCTCCATGGCAGGTTGGCCCTGGTTAGCTGCCAAATGCCTGCCCACCCATTCTAACTCATCCTCCTCAACAAAGCAGGGGAGAGCACACGATGAAAAAATTAGTGGGTGAAGATAGAAACAGTGATACAGACAGAGAGATCCCCTACCAATTGCCATCTCAGACACAACAGACACAACTAGGGGAAAATTCATGTTATTTCTTACCAATTAAATGAGATTTGGGTGGTAAGAAACCAAACATAAATTACTCTCTCTTATCTTCCTTTCCCCAACTCATCCTCTCTCATTCACACCCAACTCCTGTGCCTCTCCTGGGTCCTGGAAGTGCCCCTTCTCCCTCACCTCTGTGCCCCTGAGGTGCCTCAGGCATGGCTGAGGGACTGGGTGATGTTCAAGCCACTGGGCTCCTGGAACTGGCCATGCTCAGCCTGGGGCAGCCCCAGCCTCTCCTTAGCCCTCCAGTTGTCCCCAGCACCTCACGCCTCCTAAAGGCAAAATAAGGACTAAAGCACATGCATGCAGTCTCCATATGCTCTCTTCAGCCTGTGAGCAAGACCCATTATTTTCAGAGTAATTATGAAAAAACATTGCTCACATGGGTTGGTGACTCGATCTCCCTTTGGCTCATCAAGGGCAAAACCACCCTCTGGCTTGGTGCAGAAGAGGATGAAGCCAAACTGCCATCAACTCACCTCTGCTCACCTTCAACTGCCAGCTACAGTTAGGTGTTTTTATTTTATTTATTTTTTTTCCCATTTCTTCTCTCTCTACTCAATCAAACCTGGTTATAATCCCAACTGAACACAAACCCTCTCAAGGTGTTTTTTATTAGCCACATACTGGAAGCAGAGAGCAAGTCTTCACAAATATGTTCACACATAAACATCCATTTTATGGTCTCTTACTTTGTGTTGTTAAGTAATTTTCTTTCATCTTTTACTCCTCCCTTTCTTCCGTCATTAAGTGGTTTCACTAGAGTTTTTTCAAGGTTTTCATTCATTTTCCTATACTTTCTTTTTCCTCTCTCTCCACTGTTATAGTGGGCTTTGGGCAAACATGATCTTTAGCCTGCTCCGTCACTAAGCTGGTCCCAGAAACTAGAAGGCAAAGATCTCACCCAGAAGAGAGCAGTGAGCACCAGCATATACACCTCAACACCAAAGCCAGATAAAACCAGAGAGCAGTTTCCCCAGGAGGGAAAGGGGACACTGTAAACAAGCAGGACTAAGAACACGGGTCCAGCTTTCACACACATCATCCAACAGACAAAGCCACAAACCTGGAACAGGGAAGAAACCAGGGTGAGGTAGAGCAAGAGTTTCCTTCTCAAAGTAGTAAATCAGAGCTCAAAGCTGAAGCCAGCATGGAAACTTTCTTTTTTCTCCCCATTCCATCACACAATTCTTTCACAATTTTTCACTGCATTTAATGCAATTAGGGTATAGTGCAAAAGTGGACCAAACTCACACTTTGGAAGTTTTATTAATTATAACCCCAAAATCTGTGGCCTGTTAGTGAAGGTGGTAGCTGCATCCCCTCTGTAGCAGAGGGGAGGCACAGCTGGGCTGACATCCCAATAAGACAGGACCAGCAGCTCAGAGGGAACACAGAGGCCAGACAAGAAGATCACTTCCATCTGGAGCAATTTATTTAAGACTAGATAAACAGGCTTCTTGGATGGATTTTAAAAATTCATGGAGAAAAACTTTGGCTGTCTGGGCAATGTGTTTGTCTGTGTCTGTGGGGTTTTTAGCAGAGAAAAACCCTCCAAATGAAAACCATCTAATCCTGCTACACACATCAATGCATCTGTATCAACAAAAACGGAAAATCTTAGTGTTGTTAATATCTACAACTAATAAGCTACCTGAATGCAAACAGCTATCCTTATATCTCAGTGGGGTAATAAAAAAGCATCATGGCTCACACTTGGACTGGGGAGCAGAATGTCACACATTACTGACAGAGAAGCAGAAATCAACAGGCTCTTTTCTCAAAGTCAGCCAAATCTCCCTTCAGCTGTCCCAAAACCAGAGATTACCCTTCTCCCTGCCTAGTCCTGCTTTGATATGCCCAGACATGGGCTACAGCACTGGAAGAGGTCTGGAAGCCAAAAGGTCTTTTACATCCCTGTTCATTCGTCAAGAACAAATTTCAGTGATAGAGTAATAGGGTAATAGGGATTAGGAGTTGTTTCTCTTGCAGTTCCATAAAAAGTCTATGCATTTTAATGCTTTTGAACAAAGCCTTCAAGTTATAATTCCATATTAATAAGCACAAAAAGAAAACCCAACTTTCTGCCTTGTAGCTGTGCTTTCTCCAAATTCACTCAAATTACCTTAAGCTTTTCTGTAACAAATGCAAGATGAAGAGGCTATCAACCACTCTGCAGTAGCCTAAAGACACATAAATACATTAGCTCATGGGCTGTTCACAACCTGCAATGGTCAATTAAATACAGAGAAAACACCCTCCCAGTCACAGTACACCATCCCATCTCAATCCCATCGAGGTACAGGCAAACAAGTTCATCATAGTTTCCTTCTAGCCCCACCATTTTCTTAAAAGCCAGAAAAGCCAGGTAAATTTTCCCAAGCCCCTCTGGACCAAAAAGCAATGACTATTTAGGGCACAAGTTGATTGATGAACTTTCAAGGGCCCTTAAGTCAAAACCAGATACTTAGTCAATATTATTTTGCTCTTTTAAACTTCTTAAAAATAAGTATAAAAACTTCTTGAAAGGCACATGATAAAACTTTATTTTCATTCTCTCTTATTTCATTGTAGCTTATTGCTTACAAAAAACAAAATAAAAAAGATTCAACTTTTTAATGCCATTTCCTGACCCTCAGAACAGAAATTATTCCTCCAGTGACAACTAGGAACAAAGAAGAGGAGCCCAGCCCGGCCAGGGGCAAAAGCAAAGCCTGCTCCACCCAAGGGCCACCTTGAGATGATCCACAAGATGGGATGAAAGGCCTTTTCTCTCCGAACAAGAGATCTTGTCAGCTGGCACTCATCCAGCATAGCCACACTGCTCTTCACAGGTATATTTGACAGCTCAGATTGATTGTTCTTAACAGGAAAGGAAAACTCAATGCAAAATTTCACCTCAGTGCAGGACAAGAAAACTAAAACCAGTTCACTTCACACAGTGCACTTCTAATTTATGAAAACCCATGATAGGTATAAAGCTATTATAGTTTCAATACTGCTATTTAGTAGGCTTTCTGACACTAGATGTCTGCATAAACTTCCATTAGAGAAGAAACTGTTCTCCCTTTCAGATGTATACTTCAGCACAAGAACAAGTGCCTTTGTCAGTAAAAAATAAACTAGAAATTTAAAAAGCACCATTAAAAATTATTTTAACATTTTAACTAATGTTCATTTGATTTCATTAATAATGATCAAACTAACACTCCCTGATGACTAAGGAGGAAGGGCATGATTTCTTACCTGAGTTGCCTGGTATTGCGATGCATTTCTAGTTATTGTCTGATGCTACTGCAGCGTTTCCCACTGGATGGTCATGAAACCGAATGCCAAGGGAAGAAGGACTGAACATGCTGCATTTTTCTCATCTGCATACCCTTGACACGTGTGAAACACCTTCTGGTCAGCAGGTCAACATCCTGTGGGGACCTGGCAGCCGGCCGCCATTTTGTGGGTCCTCGACCACCATTTTTCAGGTCTTCAGCTGCCACCGTGTAGGTCCCAGGCCACGGCTGCCGTCTTGTGTGCCACCCGTCCTCTACGTTCTGGGCTGCCAGCCCCCAAATGCTGCTACTTTGTGGGCCCCTGCAGCACACCAAGGGCCCGGGCCAGGGTCACAGTCTCCTGTCCTCTGCGATATAGATGGAAAAGAGCGGGGAGCTGTTGTAACTCCTTCATCTCGCTTATGCAGTTAAGTGATTCCTCTTTGCTTTAGGGCACTGCTTCAAGGGGAGCAGGTCTCTGCCCATGCCCTGC
The DNA here is from genome assembly GCA_013397245.1 of Thryothorus ludovicianus. Taxonomy (NCBI): domain Eukaryota; kingdom Metazoa; phylum Chordata; class Aves; order Passeriformes; family Certhiidae; genus Thryothorus; species Thryothorus ludovicianus. Next base: position 213,332 of record VZTB01007044.1, read on the forward strand.
CCTTGGCTATGGCTGAAGGGCACCAGTTCCCACTGCACAGCCAGCTCTCCCTGTCAGGGAAACACAGCAAACCCATCACTAGAGCCCAGACTCGCCAGTCGTGCCCAGAGACTCTCAGTGTTATGTAACACACCCTCCCCTTCCCCAAACTCCTGGGGAGCTGCTCCTGCAGGCCACTCAACCACTGCAGATCCCAACAGATACTGATCACACAGCAGCAAAACCCACAAGAATTTCAGCAGCAAAGAACCACCAGCTTTTGCCAATCCACAGAAGACTTAGACCATTAATGTAAAAACACAGCAAGCTATCAATATTTATGTATTAATGTGTAAGAATAAGGAGTATCTTACTAAGAGCAGACCTACAGAACCTTATGAAACATTTTAAATACCACATCTATCTAGCATGCTGCATACCATAAAGCCACTATGTGTAATTATATATAATTAGTTGCATGTTTGTAAACTCAATAGCTTAATCATGTTTAATTAACCACACTGTAATAGGAACATTTGAGAGTTAAATGTTGTCTTGCTAAACTGATGAACACCTGGAACACACAATTAGTCTCACCACCAATAAATTAACTTTAACTAAAATCTGTCATTAGCAATTATTTTCCTTCCTTCCTGGTAGACCACTAGGATTAGCAATAACAAATAGCCAAATCAGATCCTTAGCAATTTGTTAAGACCACAACTGCAGGTGCCCTCCTGTTGACACTTTTACTTTTCTGTGATACATTCTTCAGCAGAGATTAACAACTGTTGCATTAGCCATTTTTTTCCCTTTGTTCCTTTGTTTTTTATTTCGAAACCAAATTGTTATCTGTGTTTTAGTGCTTTTTGTTTTGTTTGGGATTTTTTATTTGGTTTGGCTTTTCATTGTGGAGTTATTTGTTTGGGAGGTGGGGGGGGGGCTGTTAGTTTTGGGTTTTTTGGTTTAGTTTCTTTTTTTGTGGGGGAGAGAGAACAGAGGGGAGTGCCCTGGTAGTTTTTAAGAGCTACCAGATCTAAGATACCAAGTTATCTCCAGGTGATGAGCAGAGAGAAAGGATAATTCCCTCACTTTGACCCACAGAGAGGCCATGGCTGCTGGTTTATTGGCACAAGAGCAAAGTGTGCACAGGCTGAGGGATTACACACAGGCACTTTGAGCCCTCTGCTTACTGCATCAAGGCACACTGACAGATATAGTAGTGAGAGGCCTTGGAAAAGTGACCACTCAGAAAAATAACTGGTACATTTTCAGAAAATTATAAACCAGCCAATACAAAGTACATAGCATTAACTACAGGGTGTATCTGTAGGTCAAGTACTCCTATTCTCTGTCATTATTCCCCATCAATGACTCCTGCTGTGGAACCAGAAGGTAGCCAATCCAAAAGGATAAAAAGGAAATGAACAAATGCAATGACAGACTGCTGAACTTTAATACCATAGCCTTGAAATCATGAGATCAGGCAGCCTTAAAAAATGACTAGGCATCTGTACAATCAACAGTGTTGTAAGGCTTTTTAAAGATGGTTTGAAACAGATGATACAGCTCTTGAGCTGCAGCAGAAGGCTGGGAGAGGGAGCTAAGTGTACCATCCCTGCTGCTGGGCTCCTTGCAGCAACATTCAGAGCTAGCATTCACTGAATATTGACACCAGCACTTACAAACCTGACCAGTCACGAGATACATAATGGTGAAAAGAAAGAGCAATTCCTTTCAACTCAGATATAATGTATGGAGGAGCTTTATTTTGTCTACACAGATTCTAGTTTCTTTAGGTAAGCTAGAAATAGAAACTGCAATCCTTTTCCTTCACACATTGGTATGCAGGAATGAGAACTCAATCAGGCCCTACACCACTATGGATGGGATTGTAGTGGAAAAAGGTGTAGGCAGGTAGAAAATTAGGTGAGTGAGGCTGTGACAAAGACATGAGCTGTTGCAAATGCAGAATCCCTTTGAGTTTAAAAAAACCTCCATACTCACCAGTTTTTCCCAGAGCCTTTCAGCATAATGTTGGCAGTACTGCTTCCTGGCAGACAAACAACAGTAGAGGAATTTTCAGCCCGAGTGACTGAAGTTGATGAAAAAGTTACTTGTAGTCAGCCAGTCTATTCAGCCTTCCTGTTACTAGCATGACAAGATTGCTATTCCATGCCTAAACATTGCTTCACACATTATTATCAATCATGAAAAACCATAAGCTGTAGACTTTCAAGAGTCTTTGTAGGAACCCACTCTATCAAACTGGACCAGGCAGAGCCATACTGTGCTTCCTAAAGCTGTCAGAATTATGTGACATCTTTGTCTTCTGGTTTATTCATTCCAACACCACCTGGTTTCCTAAACCAGGAGACTACTCAAGGGGTACCAAGTATAGAAAGGACTGTCAATGTTCAATATCAAGAGTTAAAAGGAGACTGGCATAATTCAGGATCATAACACAAGAATGCAGGAGTAGGAAACAGCTTGATTCCCAAATCTCCTCTGCTACTCTTCTGTGGCCGTACAAGGTCCAGCCCAGATGGACAGACTTGTGGACTACTTCAGGAGCTCAACAAAGAGATTCTGACAGCAGCAATAAAATGAGGGATGGGCACAGTTTGGTGAACTGAAAATCAAACAAGGTTTAATGAGAACATAACAAACAAAGGCGCTTATAGTTTGAAAGGACACACTAAAAAGGCCCAGGGCCAGGAAAAACATAACTTATGAAACATAGGATATAGACAGGGTCTGACTTTGAGGATTCCAAAGGAACAAGGGATTAGGAATATGCAAATTATTGCAGGGGTTTTTTAACCAATGACAGAACAAGGAGAGGGAAACCTTATGGCAATATTTACATAATGTATTGCAAAGGCTGCTGGGGGTGAACCACCTCTCTCCCTAACCAAATGAGCTTTCCCACAGCCTTCTACTTTGTCCTCAGCTCTTTTTTGGAAGTGTTTCTTCTTTGGTTTATTGCAGTTTCTTCCTTTGCCATGATTGTGGCAAAGTCCTGGTTTTTGTCCTTGTTGGTTCTTAATGGTCTCTTTAAAAGCCACATGGGCCTCAGCCAGTACCTGTGTTTGAAGCAGGGAAGTCTGTTCCTGTTTTTTTCTAGTGTCTTCCTGAGCTGTTGTTATAGCATCAGCAAGGACTTGTGCCTGAAGCACTACAGAGTGTTCTGGAGCAGCTATGCAGTTGCAAGTCTTGATCATTTGAGCAATGGTAGGCTCAGGATCAGGCAGTAGTGCACATAGCACCTTTTTGCACTCAGGATGTGCATTGGAGACTGCAAGCCTTTTCAGTAATTCCTCATGGGCCCTATCCATTACAATTTGTTTGTCTAATGCCAGTTTCAGGCAATCTAGGAACTTGATATGTGGTTCACTGGGGCCTTGATGAATATTCACAAAGTCTAGATTGGGTTTACCTCTATTTGGTAGTTTAAGTAGGGCTTTCTTAGCTGCATCTTTAATTTCATTTAAGATGGACCTGATAAGGTTTTCTGCCTGTTGTTCTGGGTCTATGTGTGCTCCCTCTCCAGCCAAATGTTCCATGGTTAGTGCTGCCCATGTTTGCCCTCCTGCACGCTCTCATAGTATTTGCATCCAAAGATGCTTCCATGCTACTTCTCACAATGAATATTCCGTAGGAAATAGCAATGTGGTCATCATATATCTGAAATAGTGTGGGGTTAGTACATGTGCTGAGAAAGTAGTTGGTACCAGGTTGCTGAAATAAGGTGAATCTCTCCTGTATTCTCATGCTGCCTTGTAAAGTTCTTGGATTTCCTCAAAGGCTAGGGATTCCCATTGGGGATTTGCACCTCCCTCTTGCATACCGGATCAGCATAACTCTTAACTTGGAAACCATCTCCCACTCCCCCTCCTTCGCTGCTTTCCTCTTTATCCTTTCCCAAGGATCTGTGTTAAACCTTGAGGATCAGAGGTCCTCCTACGATGAAGAGGAAGACCAGGAGAAGGGATCATAGTTAAGGGACAGGGTAGGCCTTAAGACAGGCCTTGGTGGCAGCAGCTTGGGTGCTGCTGTTTTATGGGCAGACTCTCCCGGAACCTCGGTGGGTGGTGCTCTGTCACTCCAGCAAGGGTGTGGCCTTTGGGGTGAGCATGAAAGGAGTGGCCTGAGGTGGAAGGGGCATGCTGGAGGGTTGACAGAATGGAGTGAGAGGTGGGGTCCCCCAACGCAGCAGACAATCGACCAGCAAACATGTTAGTAGAGGTTTTATATGAGTTGTCTTGGTTAAAATGGTGATCAGATGTTAGACAATGGTATTGACGAGGTGTTGACAGCAGGGTGCTATTAGAGGAGGGATGAGGAACCTATGTAGAAGTAGGTGGAGTGGAGCAGTGGGGATCCAGGATAGTGTGGCCATCACCATTCTGGACCCCGAGTGGAGGTGGTGGAGATGGACACAGGGCGGCAGATCCATCAGCTGAACTGTTATTTACTCTGAGCCAGCCATGTGTTGCCCTCATTTTATAAGTTTTCTGAGGCATTTTCTAACTTGATGTTTTTCATAGTTCTTAGTTCTTTCTCACACATGGGTGTTGTTATCAGAAGTATGTTTTTGATACGATGAAGTTGTTTACATATTTTCTCTTAGTGTGAAGAACAACTGACAGTTGTCTTGACCAGTGAAATGGAAGAAGCGTCAACCTTTTTCTTCAATCCCTAGTCTATGTAAAAATGCTATAAATATAGAGTCAAATATTTTAATAAATGAGTTTTAACCTCTCACAAAGAAGTGTGTCTGTGTGTGTCCTTGCGTGTCCCACAGCGACAAGCCATGGGCATAGGCATTAGTTATATCACCCCCATATCTATCTCTGGGCAGGTCTTTATGGTGACGAGGATAGGGTGTAAGGGTGACAAACCCAGGCAGTTCCAAATCCAAGGTAGGTAGTTTTGTGATTTTTTGTTGAATTAGTAAAAGTTTTTTTGCTAATTTATCTCCTTTGGATGCCGAATTACTCAGTTTCTCTCTGACTGCATCCCAAAAACACTGGATGTTTCCCTTTGCACATGGTCAAGTTAGGATAATTTTTAAAATCCCATTTTATGATCATTTTGAGTTGTTTCTTTTGGAATTTAATGTCCTGGGGTGCCAGTTCAAACAGAAAAATTCATATATGTCCCTCTTGGCTACCAAGAGTTGAGAACCCATTTTTTAGCAACTGAAAAAACCAGTTCTTTTAAGGTTTCCAGCAAAAGACCCTCAGAGAGTTTAGGGCGCTCTGGGGACCCTGAGCATTTAACTCAAAAGGAAATCGAGTAGGTGATGGGACAACTGTCCTCTTTCTCAAATCCTTACCTGCATCCTGCAGGCTTCTCATTAGAGCTCCTTCCCCTGCACACTGAGCTGCTCCCCTGTGAGCACTTACGCTGCTGAAGCATCGACTCTTGAGCCACACGTGCCAGGCCTGGCTTCTTCCACAAAAATATTCCAAGCGAAGGAAAAAATCTTAAGTCAGCGTACCAGGGACCTTTTTGCCGATTATCCCGACAGGTCCTCTGAATATCAGAGGTCCCTGTTCAGGTGCCACGTGTGGACACACAGGGTCTGGCCTCGATGGACAGACTTGTGGACTACCTTGGGAGATCGACAAAAAGATTCTGATCGCAGCAATAAAATGAGGGACAGGCACAGTTTGGTGACCTAAAAATCAAATGAGGTTTAATGAGAAAATAACAAACAGACAAAGGCACTTATAGTTTGAAGGGATACACTAAAAAGGCCCAGGGCCAGAGTGAACACAACTTACATAACATAGGGTAGAGGGGAGGTCTAAAGGTGAGGATTCCAAAGGAACGAGGGATTAGGAATATGTGAATCATTGCAGGGGTTTTTTAACCAATGACAGAACAAGGAGAGGGGAACCTTCTGGCAACATTTACATAATCACAAAAGATGCTAGGGGCGAGCCACCTCTCTCCCTAACCAGAATGGGTTTCCCATAGCCTTCTGTTTTGTCCTCAGCTCTTTTGCTCAACCTCAACACTTTTGAACCACACTCTTTTTCTCTCACAAATATCTGCAGCTACTCTGATTTACTAGTCTTGGTGCAAAGCAAGATTGCTACCACAGGATCATCCCAGATTTACATATAATTGGCCTGTAGCAGTACATCTGCCCACTATTTTCACAGCTTTAATTCTAATGAAAGGATTGCATCTCCCAAAACCATCTCTAGGAAATTTTATATCTCCTGTAGCAAGTGATACAACAAAACAACCTTCCCAGTGAATGGCTGGTAACTCACTGCATGAAAAGATTAGATCTCTTGCACACTGTAATACATGATATTTATTTGCTCCAAGCAAACTAAAAAGTGAATGGCAGAACTAGCTGGTTACAGATGGTAGTGTGAAAAGTTTGCCTCCTCCTTTCTGTACGGCTTAGCTGCAAGAGCATTTGTCAACCAAGCAAAGGATTATTTGTGCTTCACTCAGATTTAAAAAGATAAAGGCTAAATATGAATCTACAATCTTCAAGAAATTATGAAGTGCTCCAACAGAAGAATTTTCCCTGATGAAACATCAAATGGGATAATGAAAAAGATCACTGAGATGAGCTTGATATGAATATTGGGCAATGTTTGCTTTCCAGAAAAAGGAGCTCAAATTCTGCCTTTATACCTGAGCTGGTTTTTACCAAGGTGTGAGGTTATGTATCACTGATGACAAAAGAAAGCAGAGGATATTTGCCAGTTGGAACATGGCAGATTCAGTTGAACCCCTGTTGCTTCTCCCTGCTGAGTCAGTCACCAGGAGGACTGTGTAATGACAGACTGTGAGACAGAACAAAATATGCCATGAACTACAGGAACTATAGAAACTGGGGTTTAAGCAAACCTAACCAAGAGTTAAAGGATAAATATTGTCTAATGACAGGCAAATGACATTAAAAAGGAGGTGGCATAAATGAATGTTGAAGCTTCGCCTCTCCTCAGCACCCAGGTCAGAAAAAAAAACCCAGCCCAGCACACCTAAGGGAAAAGGACAGCAATATTAGAGAGGAAACACAGCAAGTGAAACAGCTGGAATCAGTTCTGACTTCCTTTCTGGACAATCTGTGAGCACCACAGACGTATTTGAGGACAGCCAGATTTTTTTTTTAGTAACTTTTAATTTGCAGCTGAAACATAAAATCCAGAAAGCAGCAGAATTGTCTCAAACGCTGAAATAAAGACTTCAAATCAGTTTAAACACAGATTAGGAAAAAAAGGCAATTCCACAACCAAGTGCTAAAACACTGAAAACCTTGTTCTGACACAGAAACAGATGAACAGGGCAGATGCAAAATAACAATCAAATTTCTACACACGAACAAAGCATGGGGAAAGAGCAAGAAGTGATACTTAAGGATGGAGACTGACCAAATGCGTAAAATTAAACCATGTGAATCAATTCAGCTCCCTTTGTTCTTTTTACAGAGAAAAGAGAAGCAATAGGTAATGGTCCCACAGTGAGTGAAGAATTTATTAGGGCGTTCCCCCTCCTCCCCACCCGAGTGCTTTGTCTCCATTAAACCAGGGGACAAAGTGGCTCCACATGAGGAATTTCCATTTCTGCAAACTCAAAGCTTTATGGGAAGATGCATACTCTAAAAAGCTGTTATTTGACCAAAAATGCTGCCTCTTCTGATTTTCTGTAACAGACACTTATGAATGACACACAGTTGTTTTTTAACTTTGGACCCTTTTAAAGTTCAATGCACTGATGACATTACTTCAACTGAAAACATTTCTAATAAAGCTGCAAATAATTTCCTTATTTCCAAACTGGAAAAATACTTTTTCCACCCCAAATAGTATCATTTTATACAGCAATATCAAAGTGCAGCAAGGATGTTGTTGGGAATTTATTTTTGTTGTGAGATAGGATTAAAAGGAAAAAAAGCAAAGCAGGTTCAAACTTGAAAACATACAAAGGAAACTTTATTAACAGAGCTAAAAGAGGAAAATAATAATAATGAGATAATCAGAACAAAATTCTAGATAACCTTTCTATTTTTACTGACAATGCAAAGAAAAAGCCTAAGACTTTTAGCCAGTTTACTACCTTTAAAAAATAGTCTGATTTTCAATTTACTCAAGAAGAGTTTCTCTTATTGTGCTATAGAGACTTTTTTCCACAAGAAAAGCAAGTTTTCTTGTAGTTCTGTCACAAATGAAAATAACCGCCAGGAAAGTAAAATTATTCTACAGTGACAAAAAACATTTCTCTTGTTATGCAGCTTTAAAAAAACTGCTTTTCCACAATTGGGGTGGGTTTTTTTTAAGAATGAGCTACTTTAGTATGCAACAAGTTTTTCATTTATCTCTAAAAACAAAAGGTCTCTTTACTATCTTCTTCATTTTTTTTCATTTCTCTCTAAGTTTCTTCTTAAATCACAGTAATATCCATTTGTTTCAACTACCAATATTTTAATTCACAGTTGCACATAAAATTGCCACTTCCCCCAATACATTTCTATACATCACAGAGAAAAATAAACCAAGTCTGACATATCAAATATATTTGTAAAGCTATGGTAAAGATACATATGAATTTAAATTTAAATTCAAAACATTCCCATCAATCCTTGCATTTAAAATCAAACTTCTTTCTTACTGACTTCAAGGGTTAAATTTTATCATAGATTGAAATGGTTTTCATAGTCTTACAATGTTGAAAGGTTAACTTAATCCGGATTCTGCACTGAGAAATGGAACCTGCTGTGTTCTTCTGCTGCCACATGGTTTTTGTTAGCATTATGTCGCCCTTGTCCTGCTGAAATATCACAATCAAGGGAAAAAAAAACCCTGCAGCCAATGTTTTTGTCTCTTTGTTCTACCTGCAGTAAAGTTAGTTTAAAGCAGCTGAGTAGACAGGGTTAGTTGTGAGCCATACGAGAGAAGGACTGTGGCTGCCGGCACCGTCCTGGCTGCTTCAATCTTCGGCCATGTGGCTGCTTCTTTGTTTCAAAGCTGCTTTTGGTTTCAGAGTATTTTCTGGATTCAGGAAGGCCCAGTGAGCTCCCAGGTGATCGGTAGCTCTCTCACCACCCCTCTGTGAAGGAAAATCTCAGCCAGGCCATGGAGATCAAATCAGCCCAGGCCCAGCCACCCCGGGCCAAGCAGGTGACCCAGACCCCACTCGGCCCGGTCCCACCGCCAGCTTCCGAGGCTGAAAGTGAAGTGAAGTGAAGTGAGTTCCCCTCTGCTTTTTCTTTTTTCCCAGTTTCAAGAATGTGCCTTTACAAAAAACGCAGCAATTGTATTGGTTCAATTGAACAACACCACCCCACGACAGATGTCTGAAGTAAAATGCTAAATAAGGTGTTAAATTGAATGGAAATCTTAAGAAGCAAAAAATGGAAGTCGAGGTTTCTCTCTGTATATTATTTTTTGTATCTTGGAGATAAAGTACCAAACCAACTTCCATACTGGCCTAGGCTCATAAAAATAGCCCCAGATACCATGAGTCATGCCAGGGCTGCTGTGAAGATCATTGACTTCCTTCAGGACAAAGAGCTTTCTGGTCATCAATCCACCAAATTCAAAGTCACCCCAGGCAAAGAATTCATTAATTCTAAGTCAAATAAAGCAGAAATAAGCATGTTCAAAGTAGAAATTATATTTGTTTCCTATTTTTCACATATTTGTTGACTTATAGGAAGAGGGAAAATGCACTGATGCAGTGCAGGAGGGAGAAATGCACCCCACAATGGTACCTTTGTAATCCTTCTATTCCAGAGTCTTGTCTCTGCTTTGGGAATACAACTTTTTACTGTTCTTTTTCTTATTAAACTTTATTTCCTGTAATAAAAAAAAATGAAGTCTACAGTAACAAATTTGGTCTTAACCATATCCCTGCTGACCCAATTATACCTTTAAAGAGGTGCAATAGTTACTGTGGCATAAATATTAATGCAATAGAAGACATGAATATTAGAATATTAGTGAGGAAAAAAATATCCCAAACTCAATTCTAATCCTCATGAAACAAATTATCAGAAGATAAAAGTTTGCAGCACATTCTATTAGGTGTCTGTCATCCAACTTTACTGCTGGAGATTAAGGAAATGCATATGTGTAGGAAAACAGCAAATCTGACACTGCAGAAAATTCTTGGGTAGCATGAAAGGAAGTAGACTACGCACTCTCTGAGAACAGGAAAGGCATCCTGTTTCTTCAAAGCCTGCAAACCTTGAGGAAACTAACCAACTGTCAGGCCAAGGGATCTAACAGAGATCCTCCCCCTAACTCCGTGTCCTAACTCTGCAATAAACATATTCATTTTGCTCTCAGCTCGTGAGTCACACATGCCATCCACCCAAATGTCACCACCACCTGAGCACTGCTCTCATCACCAACTGGTTGTCACTTCCTGGGGTCCTGATCAGGCTCCTGGTGCAGCACTTGTGGGCACAGCAGAGACTCTGGTGAGGCAGCCAGGCAGAAAAAGCTGTGTATAAAAATGCACACATACTTCCACAGGTGCTTCTTCAATTGCACAACTGTTCTTTAACTATGGAGCTTCTCAAAATACAGATGCCTTGCAGTAATATTTTTCTATCAGTGCATTAAAGGGTCAAAATCAAAACAACACACATATTCTTCAAAAACACCTGGATAAACATCCTGGAAAAAGCAGTATTCATAACATAGATGTTAAAACTGGAGGGTTTTTTTAATAAAATGGTGTTGTCCATCAAAAAACTTGTCACGTTTGTGATGCATCTACTCCAACATAATTACATTAATTGTTAGACAATTGCTGTTCCCCTCACAAAAAGAATTCCCAATTGATTATGTGAAATATCTTGGATTATACCTCACCACATATATTATGCAATATATAATTTATGTTCAATTCTTTCTCATTCTAGATGTACTTCCAGAACTCAATAACCTCTCTCTGAAAGGTTACTTATCATCTCTTTTAAATGTACCTCTTCAAGTCCTGGAAGTTTTTCGAATATAGTATTATTTACCTCCTGCTCATGTTTCTTATGCTAGAAAGAATTATTATTATTATTATGTTGACCTTATAATAAGATCAACAATCCATACAAATCTTTGGTCTCTTCACAGCATGAGGTATATACTGTAATTTTGAGGCAAAAAACTTGTAGAGAAAATCACCATATACAGGACGCTGTTCCTTTTCCCAATTCCAGCTTGACATAATATATAAGGCATCTAAATTTTAAATTATACACATCACTTCAATTACATTATAGCTTCATCTGAAGCTAGCAATTACATTCTGTAAAATAAATTAATACTTCACTTCAAGAAACTGTAGTGAAGTCCAAACCTCTGAAGTATGCTTTTGTTAAGTCATTAAATTAATGCACAGATTTGTCAGCTCTTTTCTCACAAGCTTTGATCAACTTATTCCATCTTCTCCATTTACCTCCACATAAAAACTGTTAAGTGTGCTACAAACAGCATTATACATGAGTCCTCAGTCTCCTGTCACGTATCTGGGGCAAGACTCTGCCATTCAGCTTCTCAGTGAAGGCTTCGTTTTCCACACAGGCCTCATACTCAAGTATTTTCTTCTAACTGGTTTGCCTGTCAGACAGAAGAGAAATAATTACTGGAAAATGCTTTACATGTCATTCTTCTTGTCCTATTTTATAGACTAATATTAAATGTGAAAAACAGCGTTCATTGATTCTTTATGAAATTAGAAGTAAAATGGTATTTGAAGAACCTCAGGGGTTTTTTTCCACATGAGCTGAATGCAGCATTACTCTGTCTTAGGCATAAAATGAGAGCAGAATAGTGTGTGTAATATGATTAAACTGATTAAGTACAACAATTACCAGATAATTAACAAGATAGCGCATAAGAAAAAACATAAGAAAGACACATTCTTCTATTTCTACACTAGGCTTGCTTAATTCTAAGCTAACAAATCCTTTCTTATAGAAATACTCTCCCTGTTCTTCTCTTTTAAAACAAATCCTTCTGGGAAACCATTCCCAAACCTATAGTACATGCTTTACATTTTCTATTCTGTTACCTGTTGAATCAAAAAAAATTTCATTTCCCACTTCAGAAGTTTAATTAAGTGCATATCAACAGCAGGAAAACACTTCAAATGGCTTAAACTCAGGAGACTGATGAAGAATAAAAGACTTCTTCCAGTATATATTAATAGTAGATTGTGTTCCACTATAAACATGACAAAAACACACAATCCAATATATGAAGAATACACCTAATTGTTTTACTGAAAATGCACAGGTATGTTGCTGGATATAGTCTTCTTGATTATTTTCAATTTTTTCTTAAATAAGCAGAATAGTATTTATTTGTATGTAATTTAATGCCTACAGGTGATTGCCATTAGCCTTTTGTCCTTAAGAGCCAAGGAATAAATTTTAACGCCATTAAGCACAGCAGAAAGATGCCTTTAGAAACTTCCTGCACATGTTCACTAATGCACAGTCCAATCAAGACACAGACAGTTGTGGCTTGCACATGATACAGGGGACAATAATACAAAGGTACAGTTAAAAAAATGAATTACTCTGCCTTTGTTTTTGAGCACTTGGCATTGTGTCTCAGCAGATCTTCAATGCTCTCAGTCCCCAGCATATTTAGTGTTTCTGGCAGAAGGAGAGACAGGAACCCCACCGACAATCCACTGACTCCAAACACCACAAAGGGTACAGAAGGACTGAGAGACTATGAAAATTCAAAATACAGAGTAAAAGCACAGCGTTCTTTCTGGCTCTTAAAATATGCAAACTGGAGTCAAAACCAAAATATTACAACTTGTTGCTCCAGAAGTTTGTGCAATTTCCCATATACTGGTAGAGCAAAGAAACCCAAAAAATACCATTTCACAGAAACACCTTCATATGACAACTTTTTTTACATGACTAAGAGAATTCAGATGCTGAGGGTGGGGCTGGGGCAGAGTGTGGGGCTAAGGCTGAGGCTAGGGCTGGAGCTAGGCTGGGGTAGGAGCAAGGTCTGAGATTGGGGCTGGGGCTGAGGTTGGGGCAAGGCAGATGGGGAGTCTGGGGCTGGGGCTAAGGCTAGGGCTAGGGCTCGTGCCGGGTCTGGGGCTGAGGACAGGGTTGGGGCTGG
>VZTB01007046.1:659-15926 GCA_013397245.1 Thryothorus ludovicianus
TATGGGCAGAGTGCCTGGCTTTGAGTCTGTGCTGTGTCCCCAGAGGCTGCAAAAGATTTAATTTTATCTGGAATTATTTTTGCCTGAGCAAGTGCTTGGTGATGTGGATGTACAGGATGCACATCATCTATCTGATTGAAACTTGAAAGTGAAGCTGTGTGCTCAGATTAACTGAAATTTATGAGATACAAGTGCGTGGTATGTTTGTTACCAGCAGAATTCTGAACAAAGACCAAGTCAGAGGGTGACTGTTCCTCTCACCTTTGAGAATGCTGCAAGTGTGGGTGTTCACAGCAGGGCGAGAAGAATCTGCCACAGAAATATCTTCATGAATAAGACCCTTTCATGATAAAGGTGCAAACGCAAGTTAGCCCACAGATGACTCAGCCTGGAGTTTTTTTTTCCTGTGGCCCCTGTGCTTGCATCCACGCTTGCATTGCCAGTGGCTTCCTGCTGTTCAGCGTAGAGGATCTGGTGATTGAAAAGGTCGTGCTCCCATACAGATTGAAGATGATTTCTTAAGGAAAAGTGCTGATGTGCTTAAAAGACTGCTAAGTGTTTGCCAGCCCTTCTCTCTCCCAGTATATGAATCCCTGGCTCAGTTTTCACAGGGAGGTTGAAATTTGTGCGGCTGCTAGTGCGTGGAATGCCACGTTTCTGTGTGAAAAACAGTTCATGTCATACACAGTGGCTCCTAAAAATAACTCCAAACGAGCAACCAGAACGGCTTAGCAAAAAGTAAGACAAGGGAAAATAATAATAATCTAAAGGTCTTTTCCATCTGTTCTTTCTGCTGCCTTCCATGGTCTAGCTTATCACAATAAGGCATACATTAAAACTTTGAAAAGCATTATTTTCAAAGCCTATTTTTTGTGCATTTTCATTATGTTTCTGCTTATTTCTGTATTTGTCATTCTTCACAGTTTTTGAGGAGCATTGCAAGCCTTTCTCTCTCTACCTGCTTTTTCTCACCTTGAACTTCTAATCTGAACTTCCAACATCTTCTTTAATCGCAGTGAAACAATGACTGCCAGTCAGTGCAGTGTCACATTCAGGGCCATATTATTGAAAGGCTATTTGCATATACAAATCATAGAATTATTTGAGTTGGAAGAAAAGGATAATTTGCACTAGAGAGCTTTTCATTAGTTGGTTACTGGAACTAGACTTTGATTTCAGGTCTTTGACTTGTATAGTAAGATCACTAAATTGAGATAAATATGTTGTTAGTAAGACTTCTCATATCAGCATATGTCAGTATGGGAATGTAAGTATTCTTTTAAAATTAACCATCTATTCCCAACCCTTAAAAATGTTACAGTACATAGCCATGATAATGTATTTTCTTTATCTGGGGGAAAAACCAGGAGGAGCCTTATTTTGCATTGTAAATAATCAAACATATCAAACTAATGCCCTGACTTTGGGAGGGGGGGGGAGGTGGAAGTTTATTCTGTATGTACCTGCTATTTAACAATAGAGTCATTTAAAAATAAATTGGAATATATGAAGTATCATCTGTTAGATTGCTAAATAAAGCATTTCTTTAACACTTCCAGAGTGCTTCTTCAGCTTTTCAAAGAAGATAAGTAAGTCATATTAAGTAACCCAGTACATATTTATGGCCTATATTTCATTCATGGATAAGACAAAATGTGAAGTAATTGGTTAAGGATCAGTGTTAAAGTGAAATTGCCCTCAACAGATATAAAATTAGACATCACTAAAAGGACCAGGAGAAGCAATTTTGCATTTCACAGGTTGCAAAAATATTTCCTTTTTTGCACATGCATTAACCTCAGGAGCATGCCAGGAATTAAAGAACAAAACATTTGACTTAAAAGAGAAAGTAAAAGATACAAAAAGCAGTTCTCTTTCTTGAAGGGGTACATAGCATGGAAGAGAAGAAGTGATGATGATGTATTAATAAGCAAGTAAAACCAGAGACATAGTAAACAAAGAAATGGTATTTTGAATGTTATGGGATAAAAGCTGACAAGTTATTTCAGCTTAGGAACAATTATTAGGATGGACTGTTAGGGAAAGTTTCTACAATTTTTTACTGAGGAGGAGCAATTAATGACTTGGGCATTCAAACACATATCCCAGGAAAAGGAGCAAAGTGAAATCTCAACTTATGGGATCTATCTTTATTTTGTAATGCTGCTATTATCATATAAGAAATTTCAAGGGGAAAATAGTGTCCAGAGGAAAAAAGTAGGATACATGAAAATGATTTAAATATTAGGGGGTTTTCTTGAGTGCAGATTAGCTTTGGAAATGGCTGAAATCAAGGGTTTCACTTTTAAATTATTGCTCAAGTTATACTCAAACAAGGAGATTTTCATCAGAGGACTGGGGGCTGGAGGGCTTGGTAAAGAAACTATGGAGTCAGAATATTGAGTGTATTAAATGGAATCTTTTCTTCTTAAGGATAAATGTCACTGTTTCTTCCATTGTGGTGTGTAGTACTTGCAGAAAACAAAAGTTGACACCTTTTTAAGGCTTTCTTTTAGTACATCAGATAAAATTCAGGCTCTTGTGCACAGTAGTTTGTGACTCTTCCAAGACAGATCCTGCTGATTTTATCAACAATCTTTTTTTTTTTTTTTTGTCAGGGAGAAAACAGGATAAAACAAGGATATCACTGTAAAAAAACCAGCTAGTGGTTGTTCTCTTAGAGAACAAGAAATTGTTGTTCATCTGAGGCCTAAGAACCAGTGAGTAAATTAATAGAATTTGAGAATACAATGGGGATGTAAAGTGTGAAAGATGATATACTCTATGAAACATTATTTTTGTATGGAACATGACTGTGTTTTGAGTGTTTGTCAGAACTTGGGTTTGGCTGCAAATTGTCATTGTTTTGTCAGGTTTATCCCATGCAATGAATCACAAACCAACTGGTGAGTACGGAGCAGTGTGCAAGGCAAGTGAGAAGTACATATGGCCTGAAGTGGCACTTCAAAACCAGTTTACTGCACAGAAATACCGAGTCAAAGAAAAAAGACTGAGGCGTGAAATAACAGAGAAAACACAGGATTAAGCTTAAAATTGCCAGTTCTTCACTGTGTTTCATATTTTACAGGTGTTCTGGGTTAGTGGGAATTCTTGAGCACCCGGTGCCTGTGTTAGGGCATGTCCATATTTCCCTTATCTGTAAAGTGATGACTCTGTATCATAGATGTTTATCTCATATATAAAAATAAAGACATCAATATAGATAGATATACATCTGTATATATACAAGAAGTGGTTTTTACCTACTTATGAGATTTGCAAGAAAAAAATTACCCAGAGCTGCTTTCACTCTGATTGAGATCTTTTTAAACCTCTTTTTCATATAATAATCATTCTCCTATGAAGTGATTTGTCTGATTAAAGATCACTTCTATCAAAAGTGCTTTATGCTCCACTTGAGCTTTCAGAGTTTCAGTCAAGCACTTGAAAACTCATGGATTATTACTTTAAGCACTGGTAAGGAAAGCAAGTTATACCATCATTCAGTCTCATAAGATTGCCTCTCATACTGTCAATAAGCAGTATTTTAGTCCCTCATTTAAATTAGCCACTTAAAAAGTGATTACCTCTCCCATGCCTCCCAGGGCATGAATATTCAAGGGAGGGTAGTTTAAATATCCCGCTTTGTAAGTGGTCATTAGCAATAATCACTAAATTATTGATTCCTTTGCAGTCAGGAAAAGTAGAGAGTGCTGTATAGTTACACGTGGCTTTCAGGAGTGGAATTGTGTATAGTTTGATGTTTGAGAGTGACTGTATAGTTGCACCTTAGACATCTTATGCATGGTTTTGCATGGAAGACTGAGTACCTAGGTCTGGGTTGGAACTGATACCTGTTTGAAAGACCAGAGGTGCCAAACTCCTATCATGACAAAGACCTTGGGTATTTTGAGCAACCTGGTTGCATGGAGACTGTCCCTAACTACTCTGGGTAGGGCTAGAACTTGATGAACTTCAAGATCCCTTCTAACCCAAACCATTCTAAAACTCCTGAGAAAGCACAGAAAAAAGGAAACTTCTTCAGTAATCTCCCATCAACCAACTGATATTATCTCCATGAGTTTGATGGCTCCAATGTGTTTTCTGACGTGTTTAGTAATTGTTGAATGGACATGCCAATACTCTGTTGGTCTGTTGAGCAGTTGCTTTGGCCCCCATTGGGACATCATGATTTTTAGACCAGGACTGGGTTATCCATAGTCAATAGCTGGTTTCTGCCTCACCTCCCCTTTCTCTCCAAAAAAAGCCATGCTGTCAAGTTAAAGACATTTAATGAAGCTGCATGCTGAGTCAAAGAACTCTGACTGAACACAAGTGGCATTTGCCAGTATTAGGAAAATTTGTTTGGATCTGACCCTTCTGACTGCTGATACTGATAGAACTCATCATGCTCCATTTAAACTCAAATGAATCACAACCAAAGCCACGAAGGAGGAACTCTTAGATGTGAAGGCAGCTAGAGGAAAGCAAATGCGAAGGAAATATCCAGGAGTGGACTATATATATTGTTTCACAAAACAAACACACTGAGATGTTTCTCAAAGTCCATGTGGTCCCACACTCAGATGAAGACATGCTATTGTGTAGCTCTGAGATTAAGGGTATCTCTTAAGCCTAACTCTGTGGGTGCAGCGTTTCTTCTGCAGCTAAAACCATTTACAGACTTGTTACACAAATCTAGTCAAGTCCATCTGAATATGCTGCATATTTAAGAGTTGAGCTTCTAGGCAAAGGAGCTCTGCTTAATTTAGCTTTTTGCTAATAGAAACAGCTAGGGTAATGGGGAAAAAATGGAAATCTTGTGTTAAAATTATCTTTTCCTGATTTTTTTTGTTCTTTTCTGGTTTTAGTTCTGGATTCCAACCAGGCAGGTGAGATAGAAATAGGACATTGCTTGATGATTGAATTGTATGTCTGACAGTTCTCTTTAAAGTCTCCAGGGCATGTTCTTACATCATGATATCATATCACATCTGGTAGGTAGAAATTGTGCTTCAATTCCTCACAAGTGTTTCTGAAGAAGAATATTAATAGTGTATAGCAAGTGCTTTGATACCTTCAAGAAGCTGCTGTGTAAGTACAAATAAACCTCTTGAAATATTTTTCTAGACAAAACTCTATTTCCTTGTGCATTAAAATCAGTTTCTAATCTGTAACTAATAGTTTTTTGGGTTTTGTTTTTTTTCTGGGCCTGGATTCTTGGCTTTTTACCCTGATAAAAAAAAATCATCTATAGTTCTACAGTGCAATTTCTTGTGTCATTGCAGTTTCTTGTGGACATAATAGCAATAATAGAAGCTGTTGATTTTGAGTTTCAATTAGTCTGACTCTATTAGGAATTTTTCAAGTTGATGCAAGCATTTTGATATCCTTGCCTAGGTATAAATACTTTCTTTAACTAAAAATGACTACACTAGGCTTTAGTCTTCAAGGGATTTTCAGTGTCTGCAACCCAAAACCTATACAACTTTGTTGGATCACAATTTTTTAGTCTATAAAACTTCATGACATGTCAGGAACAAGATGAAAGTACTTAAGCAGGTGAAGCATCAGTTGTTGCTTTAGAGAGAAAATCTAATTCTTTTCGCTGGAAAACTCTTCCAAATATTGGTCTTTGCAATATCAGGCAACTGTCAGTGTCATGATCCTGATTTAGGCCACTGTCTCAGAAGAGTCAATAGATAAAATTTAGTTCTTCATTTCATTGACATGCCTAACCTGAATAGAAGCAAGCCCCTCATTTCTGTTATGAAAAAAAGCCTGGTTTTATGGTGGAGTTGTAGTCACTGAAGTGTTGTAGAAGATGTAGGATGGTGCATGGGTCCAGAATACTTTTTGCCTGGTGGTTCTGCTCGGCTGCTCAGCAACTCCCAATAATGGTTTGCCATTGAGCAGAATGAACTCTTATGCAGAGTGGCCAGAAGGAAGGTGATTCAAACATTTACAATTCACAGATGGCCCTAGCAGAATCCACACTTAGCAGCTATTATAGTTAGGAATTTGGCCCATGAATTGAAAACAGATAAAGCCAGGAAGACATAATGAAAACGAATATCTTGGTATTTTGATGCATATTTTAGCTCTTGTATTTTTCTCAGTTCTAGTGTAAATTTAAATGCCTTTCTGAGGAATAGTTGCAGGGAGTAAAAGCACTGAGAAGAAGATGTAAGTAAGTGCTTCAACAAGCAATCACACTCATTATGTTCTCAGTCTGTAGAGGAGATTTAACATTGGATTCTTGCTTCAATGGAAAGGCCAAAAACGCTGCAATTGGATAGTTGGCCTTTGAAGAGTGGAAGGATGAAGGTGTCTAGGATGGACAATCATACAGCCATGAGTAATGCAGGCCAACATTTGTAGTCCTTAGGTAAGAAACTACCGCACTTTAAACTTTTAAAGGAGATTTAAATAGAATGTACTTTTACAAAAATACCAAGCTATGACAGCTTGGACTTTATCAACAGAAAAAAATGATTGTTTTATTAAACAATACCCTAATTGAATCAGGAGAAATATAAATTGTAATTTGGTTAAGAGCACATAACTAATGAGTTCCCAATGACTATTGTGAAAATTATTAAAATTGCCAGTATTTCAGTGTTCTTTCTCTGCTTATTTATTGATATGAAACATGCTCCTTTCTGGATGCAAAGCACACCAGTTTTAGTCCTTACCAAAGGGCTGCTAGTAAAGACTCTTATCCCACTTCTTTCTATGTGGAATAGAGAAGCTGTTACAGTTGTGGTCAACCTAAGCTTGTCAGATTTGGAAGTCAAAGGACTTTGCTTATTCCTGCCTGCCTGAGAGATTTAAGTTTGGCTTTTTTTTTTCTTTTCTTTTTTCCTCTGGTTTTGTTTTTTAGGTAAAAATCCTTTCTGTGACAAATCAACTAGTGATACTGGACACCTAGATAAGCAATGCTAATTAAAAATTGCCTGTAGTCTACTGATAAATCTCAGTGTGGGAAATCATAAATAAAACTTTGGTAGGTGCTAAGTTTCTCCTGGAGGAAAAATGTTCTCAGCTGCTTTGCTTGTGTCCAGCAGAAGTCCTCTTTGAGGACTTGTCACCTAGAGCTATTCACCTACCTGAAAGCTGGTATGTACATTTTGCAGCTCTGAATGTCAGAAGTTGATATAAATTCATACAACATGCTATGTGGAACACACTAAAATGCACCAGAGCAAAGAAAATGAGCCAAGAGATTTGCTTCTATGTGATCTTCCAAGAGCTGCAATGCTGGTGTAAGTTTATTATGTCCATGTAGCTAGCTATTTCTGCTTTAAATGGGATGGAATTTCCTGTTCACGCTGCATAAATATAGAATAAGAGCCTGAGGTCAGAAGAGGGACAGATTTTCCAAAAGAAAGCAAATATGGCTGAGTCATCACATCAGAGAGCAGAAGAATTAGTGAAGCTGAAGCAGAGGACAAAGATGGAATAATGTGTAAGCCTAATGAACGCCACTGCTGTGTTTCATTTCCGTGGTCTTGCCTCTTCAGCAGATGTTTAAAAAGTTACTAATGAAATTTTTAATTGGTTCAAACATTTGAGAAGGAAATAGTTATCCTAACAAACTTCTTATACCCCATAGGCTGTAAGGTGATGGAGATGGGAGTGACCTTTGGTCTGCTTTCCACCACTAATCTTAGATGTTTGAAATCAGAATAGCCTTGCTCACAGATTTTTTTTTAATATACTATGCTAGAAACAGAAAATCATCATAAAAACATTAGTTGCTTTCCTCATATATGCAACTCGGATGCAGACATTCCATTTTTTTAGAAAGGATTCAACAAAATCCTTTCTAAAAAAAATCCTTAATTATATAACATGCTCATAGAAAGGTTAATTGAAAAGGTTTTTTTTTAAAAAAAAAATTCTCTGAATTCTAGCATCACACATACCACAAGCAGCAGGCAACTGTTGGGTTTGAATGACAATACCTTTGCTGGAAAAACAAAACACTGAGTCCTACTGTTGGTGCTGCAGATGGTCATCTGCCCTGGGGAGGCAAAGGTCAGTAAAACCTTTCTGTCCTGGCAATCAATTTTATGTGAGAACATTCCTTTGAACGTGTTCAGTATTGGAGGTGGTATCCCAGTTTTGATGGTGGGCTCCTTAAAGTGGAGGATGATGCTTTTAAATGGGAAAGTGTCAAGGTTTAACACCAGCCAGCCACCAGGTCCCACACAGCCTCTTGCTCACTCCCCCACCAGTAGGACTGGGGAGAGAATCAAGAGAGTAAAAGCCAGAAAGTCCATGGGATGAGAAAGTGATCAACATGTGGAAATTACAGTAGTGAGTGTTGATGTCACTGACTAAGGGTTATAAATGTAGGTAAAACAATACATCTTTGTAATTACACATTCATTATGCAATGCACCAGACTGCATTCCCTCCATGGGGATCTCACTTATGTCTTTTTCTCCCGAGTAAAGCACTTGCCTTTAAATCCAAACTCAGTTGCCTGTCAGCAGAATTATTTATTCTCGTGACTGTTGTTTGCTTCTTTCCCACCCCTGTTGCTGCTGTGTGACTTCCCTTATGCAGATTCATGTCCTTTCAGCACTTAAATATATCTGCTTATCTATCAATTGATTAATTCAGGAATGTAAAAGAGGACTGAAATTTCCAGCACAGATTTCTGTATCACAAGAAGACCTTTTCTGACGTTTGAAGTGCCAAGTCATTTCATCAGTAGGACACAAGCCTTTCAGCTTCCGTGTTTTCCAGGGACATGTGTAAGGGATGTGCTGTATTTTTTTCTGCACTGTAGTACCCGTGCTGAAGTTACAGATTCACTTGCAGTGGGAGCCTTAAAAAAGGCTTCAGGAGAATTTTCTTTGTGTTTATCCATCAAGGTAACTGAATTGCCTTTCTGTTTCTCTTAGGAGCTTGCTGCTTGCTGTGTGGTTGTGAATAACAATGAAGGGGAGATCCAGCTTGCAGGGAAAGCTTTGGGTTGCAGGTTCCTACGAAAAAGTGCAGTCAGAGCCTTTTCTGCTCTTTTGTAACAGCTGGAGCAGGGAGCTCTAATGGATCTAACTGGAGGCAGTTTGGAGAAGTGCTTGTGAATTAATTACACTTCCTTTGTTTCCCCTGGGTCTGCCTTGCCGTGCAGAGTTTTTGCCCATGACATACGTGAATAGTCCAACAATAAATGTCAGTAGAAAGGATTGCTTGATTGTCAGTGGATAGATTCCTAGGGACTTTTTCACCCATTCCATTACATCAGCAAAAGTCTTTTTAAAGGCATGTATGCATAGCACTTCTAGTGAAGATACTTTATCCTTTCCTTTTAAAACTCTCCATATCCACACAATACTCTGCATCTGAGACTTAGCGTAGCTTGTTTTTTTGGTGAAGCTATTAAATCCCTGGATATGAATACTTTTCTCCTGTGTGAAACTACTAACTGTAGGGCTCAGAGCACTTCTCCTGTGTGAAACTGTTCACTGTAGGGCTCAGAGCACTATGTAACCTGCTAGGATTTTATTTTAGCTGCTACAGTAGTGATCTACGCAGGATAGCTGAAGCATAAAATTTAAATATACACCCATGAAGGCCAAGAAAGGCTGCAAATGATTCAGATTGCTTGGGAAGGTATAGAAAGCTACTGTCAAGCAGACTTTGACAAGGATTGCCTTCTCTGATGCTTGCATTTTAGATGTTTGGCTACAGGGTAGACTCTAGACCTATGACTGATAGGCCTGAGTCCTTTCACGAAGAAAAAATCCTCAGACTAGAGAATAATTTAAAAATTGGCATCCTGGAGTTTTTAAGCAAGGCTAGACGTTCATGAGGTTCCTTCTAAAGATCTGAGCAAAAGAAACTTATTCCACTTGCAATGTTTCAAACCAAAAAGAACCATCCTCTGCCCCCACCCCTCCTATCCCTAGCTTCCCCTTCCCAGACGTTGCAGTGCAGGAAGTGTCTTTACAGTCAGGGAAGTTGACTGTGGGATTTGGTGGTCTCTGCAGTCCAATAAAACTGCTTTCTGCAATGTGGCCAGTATTCAGATTTGGCTGAAAGGATCCTTAGAAAGCATCCTTTAGAGGTAGGTGCCTTGTATTCCCTTCCTGTCAGGCAGAGGGCAGTTCATATCCAGGGTAAACTGGGCAGGATGGTCCCTGCTTGCAGCTCAGTGGTAGCAGTTCTAGTTCCAAAATAAAATGGAGACTGTCACTGGGTCATAGGTAGTGCAATTTTGTTCATTTTTAAAATTCTCTGATTATATCCTGCATCCCAATTCTTACAAAGGAAGAATGCCTGTATCTTATTTTATTGTGTGTGCATTTTCCCCCTTAAGTTTAATCATGAATTTAGCTTTAACCATTTCAGCTCCTCTATTAGGAAGCTATCTCATGTGCTTGTAGACCCCACGTAGAACCTACAGAGCTTTCCTGGTTAGTAGGTGCTTTTGCTCAGATATTTCTTTTAATCAGCACCCTGACACTATCAGTTAAATCTATACAATTAATCTCCTGTGTAGGTAGAAGTTGTATAGATATATAGTAGAGAAAATATCTGTTCTTGCAGTGACAGCCTATTTGGTATGTATACTAAGAGGGCAATGAAATAATAGTAAAATGTATCACTCGCCTGAAATGGTGGGAAAGAAATTAATATAACAAGAATCAGAAATTTTCCCTACTACAAATAAAAAATGTCAAAAGTAATGAAAGTGGAAATATCTTAACAAATTTTTTTGGCTTTGTATCTTGAAATCAGATTGTGATGTGCAGAAGTAGACTTGTGTGGATCAGTGGAGAGATCATCAAAACCCTGGGAAGGAGCTCCTGGGAAGTATTCTTTCTAATTCAGATGTAGTTATCAACAGCCCCCATTTCCCTATTAAGGAGAGTTTAATTTGCTTTGTAAAGTATATATTAAAGAATGTCTCTTCGTGGAAAGTAATTAACTGGTGCCCATTTGAGTTTTTTGGAGAGGGCATTATTAATAAACAGTAGTTGAACTGGGAAACCTAGGCTGCCAAGGCTTCAGCTCAGATTTAATTTTTACATTTGTGTCTCAGAAAAAGTGGGTTCTCACGCCTGTAAGGTAAAGGTAAAGCTAAAATGTAAACACTGATGAATGTGAGATTAGGAACCTGTTTGAGCCATGTTCTGCTACTGTCTCACAACAAACTCCTGCATTGCATGAGCAACAGCATTAAAGTTGTACCTAAACCAGGAAAATTTTAAGGGTTTTCCATTGCTTTTAAAAGGGACATCAAGAGTACTTTATTTGTGGTGAAGCACACTGAATGCTTATAATGCATTAAAATTGCGTATTAAAATCTTAATTATTCTCATTGTGGTGATTTGGATTTATGTGCTTGTAACCGTTGTCCTTCAAACATTCATATGTGGAACTAAAAATAATTGTCTTTTTCTGTTAGGTGTATAGAACCACTAAACCTGAAAAAGACCTTGTAACTTATGATAAGAATTGTTTGGAAACATGTTTTAAAGAGTAGATATTCATACACACTCTTTGAAATGGTGCTTATGGTCCTGAATATAAAAGATACGAAGGCATTAGATATTGGTAATTGCAGGAGTAATGTAATCTGCTATCTGCAAAACTGTCTGTAGCTAGACACATTCCAAAGCAATGACCATTAACCTTGAAAAGAAAATACAACAAAATGACCACTTTATTTTTTTCTCATGGAGTTTAACAAGTGCTGCATTTCTATTTTCTTAGGCTATCCAATGACTAAATTTAGAGGAATAAAAAAGTTAAATATACTCTGTCTCTATAGTCTTTCTACAAATTCATACTGCAACTGAATTATTTAGATGAACTGCACAGTGTCCAGCTCAGTACAGGGCAGGTCTCCCATGAAAATCCAAACTAATAAACACCACCTGGAACTTCTGCTTAGTTTCCTTCCATCATCTCAGACAACGAGGAGCAAAGGGATTTTGAGGGCAGAGATAGCAATGACACAGCAGCAGCAGTGTTTTGTAAAGGTAAGGCACTGGTGCCAGTAGAGAGGTGTTTAAAGAACACCACAGATCTGTAACTGCTGCAGAGTCTGGACTGGTGATGGGCTAAAGCTCCCAGCAGCAAGGATAATTCTTTGGGCTCCTCCATTAAACGATAACACTACTTGGACTAGGTCAAATGTTTTCTTCTGCCAGTGTTGGTGTTACAATTTTAGCGAGATATAAAATGTCAAGCGATGAATTACTGAGACCTTTTTGGTTTTGGGAATTAGTGCAGTTTTTCTACCTGAAATAGAGCTTTAGTATGTGGGTTAAGTATTCTTCATATTTCTGTTGAGTGAGGGACACAGAGAAAGAATTTCCAAAAATAAGCATACAGCATCTGTTTATGTCAGTGATGTTTTAATATTGTATCTGCATATCTCAGTATAAAACGGTTGGGCATTCTATGATCCCAGACCCTTTCATTTGTCACAGTTCCATTATGAGATCTCCAAAATTATCTTCTGCAATTTCATGTTTCTTGCTTCTCACTTCTAGCTTCATTTAGTTCAATTACTATATCATATAGTAATTGAACTAATATATATAGTATATACACAGAACTTACAGTAATTTATACTAGATTTTTGTCTCCTTCTCTTACCTTAGTGATGCATTTTAATCCATTCTAATTGTGAGCAAGTTAAAAGCCGTATAAAAACATCACTGTTTTTGTATTTGCCAAAGCAAATTTCATAGATTGTGGTTGTTATTCATAATTATCTCTTTATGAACACCCACATGGTTGACATATTGTTTTTTGTCTTCAATTTGGATGATTAAAATGGTAAGAAAATATGGAGTGGTAAATATTAACCTGTGGAATTTTAATTCTTCCAAAGAAGTGTAATAAGGGAGTGGAATCCATTTATCACAGTAAATTTAGGGTCTGTAATTACTGTTTCTCCTTTTGAATACAGCCTTTGCAAGAAAGCAAACAAACAACAAAAAACCTCAAACCCCAAACAAAAATCACTATTAAAATAATAGAGGAAGTTAATTAGAACTTAATTTTCTGTATGCTTCTTTATGAACAAAATCTAAGCGTTAATATAAAGCAAAGGGAGGGAAAGGACATAACAGTGTGATAAATCTGATTTTCTAATTAATCTAAAAGTTGAGAAATAAATTTCTGCACTATTGACTTGGCTGCTGTTAATAGTAGAGAATTTTTCAGTCCATGAAGGATAGTTTTTCATGTTTAAAAAACAGCAGGTCATTTTTTGGGAAAAAATAAAATTAAATATGAAGGAATCTGAGTAAACTAAGAAATATAAACACTGATAAGATCTTTTTCATTACATAAGCATTTTCTACTTGAAGGCTTTTTCACATGTGCTCCTCCAACTCTCCTCCACTGGTTTATTTTCTAGAATGGTAATTTCTTGTTTCTCAGCACTAAAGAGATAAACATGGAAGGCAAAATTTTTAATGGAAAATTTCCAGCAGCAGCAATAGCAGCTGTTAATTCTGAAGTCATAGCTAATACTGACATTTATCCTGCCTTAAAGGCCAGTGATCCCTGCTGTCCAATTTGGCTGTACCATGGAGATGGACCTGCAATGTGCAGCTGGCTTAGGCTACCTCCTTGGAGTTGTCTGTGGCTTGAGCTCAGCTCTTGGTGCTTGGCTCTGATAGATTTGTAGTCTGTAAATGTTTGTGGCACATTCAGCAGTCAGGAGATGGGAAGGGCAAAGGCAGCAGCTATTTTTTCATTTATATTAACCACTGTGTGTATACAGGGACAATTACAGGGAAACAGCAATTCAAATGAAAGTTGAGAAGCAGCTGGAGAAGATGTTGAGTAGCTAAGCAGAAAAGTTTGCTTCTTCCAGTTTTAATAGAGCTAGTAAAGTCTCACAGAACTCTCAGTCTTAAAGCTTTGTCTTTGTGGTTTCATTTGCATTTCCAGGTACATAAAGTGATGCTATTGTGTTATATCAGTTCATTGCAATGTCTGGTTTTGGACTGTTTGCCTAGTTCTTGTCTTTATTCTTTGCCTTCACAGTGAATATTGCCCTGCATTGTTATCATTGCCATATCTTTGTTAGATCTCAGTAACTGTCTACTTCTTTTTAATTTGAAGAGTTCTTTTGGAAAGTGGAAAAGAGTAGGTATTGTGTCTCACACGGAAACAATTTGGATTTTGGCTGTGAAAATTTATATTGGTGAAGTATTAGTGAAATAGCATCATAATAGAGGAAAAACATGAGGGAGAAGGGAAAGCTTGATGAAAAATAGCCAACACACTGAGGAAAATGTGTAATGACAGTTATACATGATGTGCTTTGTAAAAATGAGTGACTAATTCGCAATAAACAATTCCGCTTGCTAATGTGACTCTTTATCACTCTGTGAAATATTTGCAAGCAGGCAGTGGCCCCTTCAAATCTTCACTACATAAGATTAAGGTTTCAAAGGGAAAAATTAATCACATCCTCCATTCGTTGGCTGAACAATGAAAAGTGTTTCTGTTGGCTTCTGCAGTGAGAGCAACAATATTGCTATTGACCTGCTTTGAATTTGTCATAAAGGAGAGTCTGAGGAACACATGGGGAGATAACATCTGAAATCAGAATGTTTATTAAAAAGAAACAAATATCAGACATAGTGTGAAGAATTACCAGGCCCTAGAGTTTTTACTTTGTATGTTAAAATAAAAAGGGAAAATATATGGGGAGATGGTGGGAAATGGAACAAAGAATTCTACTCATTAGAACTCTGTTTTGTTCCATCTCTAACTCTGCTAATTAAAAGAGATGTTAGCAGCAATATAAATAACCATGTCTTTCTTTCAAATGTAATTGTATCCAAAAAGATGGTTTGTAGACAAATAGATAATTAGCAAACAAAATTAATTATTATATTTAATTTAAAAGAACAGTTAAATATGAAGTCTTATGAAAACTTTTACAAGAATAGATTACATTTTTGGTGCCAATAGACACAGTAGGATTCATCATGTATCTGTTCAAGCTCTTTTGGAATTGGTACATTTCTTCTTAAAAAAGAAAAAAAATCTGAAGTAAATTTCCTGTAGGAATGGGGTAAGACACCTTACCAAGATGAAATGCCATAAAGGGGAGGGGCATTTTCTATAGCTTTGTCTCTCCAACCTGGTGGTGAAAATCCTCCACTTTGCTTAGTATGGAATTAATGATAAAATGAGATGCCAGTGCCTACAGAACTTACCATGAGCTCTCAAAGGGAAGTGTCAATCATGCTGCTGTCAAATCTCCCCATTCCA
>VZTB01007048.1:1143-11146 GCA_013397245.1 Thryothorus ludovicianus
GTTGCCTCTCTCTAAATGTTTATGTTCTTAGCTGTTACTATTGCAGCTAGAACTGCTCCTATGCTCTCATAGAACCCTAAGGATTTAGGGGCTTGTGAGGTTACTAGGACAGAGTACTGAATGTTTCTGTCCTAAGAGAGGCCAGAGAGGAGGAGGCTGGAAGCTATTTGCAGCTAATCACAGACTTTCAAGTATATTCGAAGGTGAGCAGAGTACCTGCCAGCCACAGGACATGCCAGGTATTGGTGGTTAATGGTTAAAGCACGCTGTGCCCTGTCATCCTCACTGTTCTCTGCAAGTCTTTTTTCCATGTATGTGGTAACACCTATGGATGTGCTACAAGAACTTGATAACTTGACAGCTTGAGTAGTACAATGGAAAGTCCACCACTCTAGGCTNAAAAAATACTGGCTGGAGCAAATTTCAGTGAATAAAGCCAGCTGATCCCTTGGTCAGTATTAGCATAAACACAAAATCCTCCAGTGCTCTTTGTCCTTTGTATATGCAGGGAATAACACAAGGCTGTAAAACCAGTCTCTTCTCCTAGAGCAGACATTCTTAAATCACCTTTGCTTCTGGAAGTCAGGAGCAATGTTTGCACAGTAACTAAAGTATTGGTTCAGATCACTTTACTGCCTTCTAGGTCTGGGAGCCTTGTTTGTATAAGGGTTTCAGATTTCCCAAATTCACATTCCTCTTTTTTTTTTCCTTCTGCTGAAATTGATTTCTTTTTAAAAATATTGATCTTTACAGCCTTGCCAGCTGCTGCCACATTTGTGTTCCAGTCTGAAGCACCTGATCTGCTGACTGGGTGCTTGTCAGACATAGAGCACTGAAATAATCAGGCTAAAACCAGGGGAATTCTGTTAGGGTAACTAAACGAGGCTAGGGTGAAAGCAATTTTCCTAGTTCATTGTTCTGATGGCCATATGTTATTTTGTTCCTTTCTTCTTTGGAATGGCTCCACAGAAGTGTGGTACATCTTGGAAATGAGATGTCTGAGATCATTGATCAGGTTTGGTAAATTAAAGCAAGGGGTAGGTGCATTTTCACATTTCATTTACATATAAGCGTACATACATTGTTGAAGTTCAAAGATTTGCTCAATCTGTACATAATGAGTATTTTAGAAAGGCTCTAATCTCAACAGCCTAACTGCAAACCCAGTAATTCTTGCAGCAGTCAGTCACTGCAAGGTGTTTTTTGAGCCTTAGACCTAGAGCCAAACTTATCTCTGTTTGAAACTACAATATTCTTAACTCTTTCAGAATAAACTTGATCACTCAGATTTAGGCGTTGTTAATTTGGGTAATCTGGATTAAATACTATAAAAATTGATTCAGTCTAAGGATGTTTTTTTTAAGTAAATGTGCAGTTCACCTCTGTCTGTTCTGAGTTCTTGTCTGAGTGTGGGGCTTTCCTGGCAAGCACTGGTGCAGATGGGAGAGGGCCTGGCTGTGCAGCCAGTAATGAAATTCTGGAGTTTTGTGGAAGTTTGTGCCAAACAGAGTTGATCTTTACAGTTCAAGGCATGTTCAACAGACACCTGCAGAAGACAAAGGATACATGGAACTTTCCAAGTATTTGCCAAGGCTACTTTATAAAGTAACAGTTGTAATAGTGTTAGAGTTTTAATGATGCCAGGAAGCTGCAAAGAGCTGTACCATACTGAGGATGCCTGGCATTTCAGCTGAGGTGTTTTTTTTCCTGTAGGTCCTATTTTCCTAGGATATTATTGCCATTTTGCCACCTCTGCATTGTCCTTGTTGTGAAGGGTATAGTGCTAGTAACACTTAGTAACCTCATGTTTTCAATGTTTAATTCCTTCCTTTTCTTACCACAGGGCCACAACACACAGCGATTTAGTGCTACGTGCAGTAAAATTGGGGATTCCTTACAAGGTCATTCATAATGCTTCAATAATGAATGCAGTGGGCTGCTGTAGTTGGCAGGTAATATTTTTGTATATGTATATATGTTATTTCACAACTGCTAAGCTTAGAATTGGTGAGCTCTTCTACTGCTGTGGCTGTGAATGTTGCAATCCCAACTTTGAAGATCTGTACACTTAATGTTAAAATTTTTTAACACTTCCTTTTAGAATGCCACATGTCAGCAAAAGCCCCTTTCAATGAGTTCATATGAAAATGAATAGTAACACTTCTGTTCTTCTCTGCTTTCTAACTTCCCTCTGCCCCAGGAGCATTTGGTATTTAAAGTTCTTTTACAGATAAAGCTTTGCTCATGCTGAGTTCTTTCTACTACTGATGGTAGCATCAGGTATCAGGTAATACCTGGTAAGTTTTTCTTATTTAAGATTGATATCCTGTAGAGAACTATGCTGATCTTGTCATATAAGAAATGCATGCACAAGCTTGCATATATGTCCAACTCAGATCATACCTAATTCCAAAGTCTTAAATATGGTACACTCTTTCTCTAATAAACTTGATCTGTTTCCACTTTCTGCCCATCAGATGAGGGAGGAGGGATTTGCCTAGCCAAGGACTAGTAAAACAAATGACAGTTTTTGTGCATCTTGAATGACTAAAGTAGAAAAGATCTGGTGTTCCCCAAGAAAATACTTCCTTTTACACATGTATTGCTCCATTATTACTTTTACTGCATGTGGCAGTGTATAAATCATAACTAATCACATATAAATGAGATGAAGTGTCCTCTCCTTGTTTTCATTCATCACTTTAACATAGAATGTGCCCTCTCAAGGTTCAGAATGGTTCCCTTTGTATGGGGCCCCTAAACCAAGTTCCCACTTTACGAAAGCCAAAAGCAAGCACAGGAATGTAAATGTACTACAGACAAGTTAGGGGTTTGAACAATAACTTCCCATCACTGAAGGAGGAATTCCTTCCTAGCAAGACACAAAAGAACACAACTTATTTTCATTTCAGCACCTTCAAATTTCCACTGACTAACTCCAGTACTCCAAACTCCAAATTATATATTATTTTTGTATATATATATTTTATTCAAATAACAATGCTGGCCAACAGCAGAAAATCTATTGCAATGAGTTTGGGTATTATCTTTGGTTTTGATTAGAAATCTGAGTGCCTTGTCTGACCTGGCTCAAAACCAGTGCAGTGACACCTGTCCCGTTAGCTAATGCTAAAGGGAACGCTGCACAGCATTCACACACACATTCATAATTCTTGTGAGCACTTTCTTAGTGATACCTGCTTATTGCTGCAAGACTTGGGCAAAATTCTTTTAGGAAGGAAATAGGCTTCTTGGTGTCTAAAATCTACTTGTACAGCAGACAGATAGCAGCTGTCGCATGACTGCACTTACTGGGGTGGGTAAAACAAGAGTTGTGGCTGGGGCTCACCCTTCCCCTTTTGTCTTGATGGTGGTGCAAAGTTTGCTTCTGCTGTCAGGCTGTTGACAAGTAATTTCTACTACTTGCTCTCCTTTTTGTTGTTCTCTTACATTCATTAGAAAGGAAGATGCAAGGCGCAAAGTTTTTTAAGTTTTCTAAATGTGTGCTTCCCCTACAATTCAGCCAGGCATAGGAAGGCGGAGTACAGAGCTTTTATGTTAATTGAAAAAAAAGACCAGAAACCTAACATGAGTATACTACAAACAGTCCATAAGGTTATTAACATATGCAGAGTTTTGGAGATCAGATTGCTGTTTCCTTATCCCATGCTGAAGAGAGCAGACCATAAAGGAAACATGATGTTATTCACTCTGGCATTAGTCCCCTTTTCCATTCTGGCTTGGGAGAGGTTACCTTCTCCTAAGTTAACATTCCTGTTGTCGTATAGGGCATTTTAGGAAATGGTGATTGTATTACCAGGCAGAATATAACCAGTTGTATGTTTAACTCTTGATTGCTCCTTACTAAACAGCAAGTGAGGTGTATCTTATAAAAAAGAAGCCTTTGATTTAATAGAGCTTAGTTGGAAGTTTATAATTTCTTTCAAAAGCCTTTATGTCCATGGCCATGGTTTGGAGCTGTTGTGTCTCAAGTTGAGAGTTCCTGTCGAGTATAGGAGGGATTCCTCTTCGGCTTCACCACAGAAAAGGCTTTGCATTTTTTTCTTGGTTTAATCTGATTGTGATACAAGCCCTCTCCTTTTTTTTAGTAGAGAAAAACAGGAAACACCTTTATACGCCGTTCAGAGAGCCATGTGCGTAGTGAGCTGTAACTGCTGATTAGGCTGTCAGTGAAATGCAGCCACAGCACAGTCTGGTCACAAAAGAACATCTCTGTTCATCAGAGCAATGTTTCTGTGCAGCCAGCAACATTCTGGTACTGTGCAGTTTTCCTGTACAGTGATTTAGTGAAGTTGGTAGAGCATCAGTGATGGTTTACCTTCATTCCATAGCTGTAGTTCTTGCCAAATAATAAAGAGGGATGAATATCTATTTTCAAATACTTTTTTTTACTGTCTTGTTCATTTAACAGAATTAGTGAAGCTGTTTTGGAATACTGAAGTAAAGAGTGGGGTTTTGATTTTGAAAATTAAACTTCTTGGAATCTCTCACAGATTGATAAACTGTGCTGGGATAGTATAACTTGTCAAAGTGGTAGATTGTGCATAAGGCTCTGTGACTTGCTGTGCCTCTCTCTTTTACACTTTTTGCTGTGCTTCACTTTACCAGACTTTTTCTTTCCAAGGCTGAAAAAGCTGTTTTCCCTTAAAAACAAATGTATATGGTTATGGGAGAGAAGGCAAGAAAAGTGCTCCTATGTCAGCGCCTCAGCATGTTCTTTGCAGGTTCATCTCCTTTGTCTGGAGTCTGCCACATGGGTGTGTTTGTCACTGACACCTGTTGTAGTGGGGAGCAACCACCAGTGAGGACAGTCAGGCGCTTTGGTATCTGCACACACTTCCAGGGAAGCACAGGTTTTACCTGTGCCCACTCACTTTTTCAGAATAGGGCTGATTGCTAAGGCTTTTAGCCCTAGAATAAGGAGGCAGGAAACTGAGGATCTCTAATTTGCATATTTCTCCTTCCTTTCTAATCTTCATGACATCTGGGTTGGTTTAGGCAGGTCACTGGCCAGACTGGTGCTCTGAGGATAGAATTCTCTCTGACCCAGTGCTGGTAGTGTGTCCTTGAGGTGGAACTATTTGTGGTCAAACACATCTGGAAGATTCTGCAACATGCTGACCTGTGGTGCATGTGAAGGAATCGTGCAACTTGAAATGGTTTGAGATCATGGCATTAACGTAAAGAAAGAGGATTGAGAACTGAAGCACAAAGCTGGAGGCAAGTCACAGGATGAGATAACAGGCTAAAATGAGACGCTTGTTTCTGCGTGGTGTTGCTTGTTTTGAAAGCATTTGGTTGGGTAGCTAGGAAAAAAAAATGTTACAGCAAAGAGCTGCCTTTCTTTTGAGATGTACCCACTTTCCACCTGAATAGCTTCAGAACAAACATCTGCATGTGCCCTTGTTTCTTTCAGTGACGTACCCTGGGTTTTCTGTTTGCAGTGCACTTAATTCTTGTAAGACACAGTTATAAAATAGAAAACAACCTTTTTGCTAGCAGCTGATCACTTAAGTGCAAAAGCAATGCTTACTGTGTTATTTTTGAGTTTTTACTGAGCAGGTAAGTACATTTCCAGTGTCAAGGTGAAAAATACGATTTAAAGATGAAGAAGCTGAAGGATTCTATCAATAATTACTGTGCTCATAGTCAAATAGAAACCCTGTAGTAGCTGCAGGAGTGAAGCTTCCAAGTCCCACCCTCTCTGTGTGCCTTAATCTTCAAAAACACTCTGCTCTCATAGGAGGGACTTTACACAAAGTGACTGACTGTTAAACTGTTTTCCATCACTGATTGTTTTTTTCAGTTACTACTAGCTTCTGAGCCTTTAAGAAGTTGGCATTTGTTTCTCAAGTCAATTCAAGGTTAAATCAGTGCAAGTTACGCTACTTCATTACTCACAATTGCTGTCCAGCTTAGTGCCATTTGTCACCAGCAAACATGACCCAGAAACATCTATTTAATTAGGTTTGGTTCTTTTTTTCGTTTTAGATATTGTAATTTTATATTAGTAACCATGTCACCTTCAGGGCAGGAAGGCAACACTGCTTGATATTGATGGAAAGAATCTTAGAAGGTTTTTAAAGATAAGGTGACATTAGCTTGGAGGCTGAATCCTCTCTTATTTAAGTTTGCTTTCTCAGTATTTTGATAGCTGAATTTTGTTCTACTTGTGGAGTGGCTGTTACCTAAACAGATCCAAGAGGCAGCCAAAGCAAAATGTGCTCATCCCTGCAACTGATTTTATGTGATTTGTCTCAGCTGCCTTCTGAAGACTGCAATTATGTAGCGTGGGTTTTTCCTCAGCCAAATGCGTTTTCTTCACTGTTCCTTTCTCTCTGGCATATACTAAAGGGACTGGAAGTTTTTGGGACAGCTGGGGTGATCTCTTGGCGTGCAGTACAAAAAGGAGTCAAAGCCACATATATGTGAATGGTAAAACATTTCAGTTTCATGTGAAGGTTCTCATGAGAGGCATTTGAAGTTGCTAAAGGTCTGTAGTACTAAATAAGGTAGTGTAAAGGGCTAGAGCTAGGCTTGTGGTTGTTTCATATGACCAATTTCAAGCAAAGACAAAGACTGAGTGATTCTTGCTATCTCTTTGTTGACAATTGCACTACTTCTTAAGCTGGTATCAAGCAACAGTATATAATACAAAGAACAGTAGGAGCCCTTTAATTTGATGTATTTGGTCTGTAGGGTTGTTAACAGGTTAGGGAGAATAAAGGGAAAAAACCTGACTCAGGTTCCTTATCTTTGAGGATGAACATTGCATAGCATCACATCAGAACCCCTATGACAAAGATAAAGAATGTCTTAGCTTTTCTGGGTGTGCTCATTGGGATCTATCAGGAAGTAACCTGGGATCGTGCAAGGTGCTCTGCAGTCTTTAAATCCATTGAGGAATAGTCTTAGGAGAAAAAGTTTCTACCAGTGGGTTGTGATTAGGCTGAGAAGAGTCTGAATTTCCATAATTCACCTGTGCTGTGGTAACTATCTGCAGTGTAACGTATGACCAGAACATATCTCTGTAGCTTTTCAGCCCTACAGGGTCTCAGGTGTTTGGTTGTGTATGGTGGCAGGTTTGAAGAATGCAGTAGCTCCTTTGTTTGGGAAGAACCCCAGATATGTGACCAGTTCTGAAACTGTTTGAAATGTTAGGAAAGGTGGTAGGTTCATAAGTGAAAAATTGCTGTGTCACCATTGAAGCTGATACAGCAATAATTCTGGGAAAGATGCTGTAAAAATAGATGTCTGTGTTTTGAAATATTTACTTCTTGGTTTCTCTGCAGCTGTTGGCCAACTGACCTTTAATATTATTTTGCATCTTCTGTCCTGCTTGCTTTAGTACTTTCTAGAGGGGATGGTGGATCTCCGTTTTTTAATTTCCCTATTTAGTCTCAGCTTGTTCCGTCTTTTATGCCCTAAATTTTTGTGATGATTTACCACACCACTATTTCAAATGAGGGTAATTGATCAGGACCGTTTCAGGTATCTGATATAATTCAGACTGGTCTTTAACAAAGCAGCTCAGCAGTTTCATTAAAATTCCACTTGCATGAAGACTTTCCAAGGTGAGATCATGGTATAGCACTTTTTCTCTCACAGTCCATTCTGGCCTCTCAATCTGCAATCAATTCTGCTTGTATAAACAAGAAGCAATATAAGAAATAGCATTAATAGAAGGGTTAAAATACTTACAGAAAACAAGCACCAAAAGTTGTCAATCATTCTCTCATATCATGTGTGTAAGTAAAATAGGAAGTTATATCTTGTTCTGAGGTGATATAACTGTGAGTTGAAGAACAGCTTTCTTCAGTATTTTGTGAGGCAGAAAATACTAGCAGCAGGGCATTGCCTCAGAGTAGAGTGTTCTGGCTTCCTTTGCTGACCTGAGCTATTGCATTGCAAAATTTGAGCACACAAAGTTTTGCTTAAGCCAGTTACTACTTGGGGGGGGAGGGTGCGGAGAAAGGGATATTTCCAAAGACTGAGGTCTTTCAAAATGACCTTTTGAAACTTTTTTGTGAAGTTTTTGAGCATTGAGGAGAAGGTAAGAGGTTTGGTTTCCAAGCTGAAAACACGAAATATCTGTCCAACTATTTCACTGCGCCCCTTTAAAATACTGGCTCTTTTGTGCCTGAGCAGAATGTAGGCACTAACAAATTTGCTCATCAGTGCAAGTGTGATGCCTGAGATGTTTGGGCTTGTACAGAACACACATTGCCCACTCCTAAACCCCACGTGCTTCATGTAGAGTGCAGCACACACAAGCTGGCTGTGCAATTTCATTTGCTGTTGCCTCTCTTCAGAGCTATGCCAGCCACTGTACAGCTTGATCCTGTCTCTGCAAATACACACAGCTCATCATCTTACTGAACTTGTGAACAGTCTCAAAGTTTGGAAGTAATCCTTAGTTGTATTGTAACACTCCTCAGTTAACAAACATGTCAGACAGTTCTATTTCAGTGAATAGTATGACTCCTGGAATTTTGGGACCCTCTGCAGCCTTTTATGGTTGGTGGGAAGAATGCTTTTTAATTTCAGTGGGTTTAGTCTTTAGTGGTCCTGCTGTCTTCTGTAACTCCTGAATCCTTAGGATAGTAGCATAATTTTTGGCATTTACTGCTCTCTCTGCTGCAAGGCTTTTCTTGAAAGTCAGATACTTCATGCATGATTTCAAGAGGTGGAAATTAGAACAGAGCAGAGAAAACTAAATTAGGAACAAACTGAATTCTGCACGAGGTACAGGGAGAATTGTGGGAACCAGGGCTTGTNTACAGTCATGTTCATTTTTTAATGCAGGCTTGCCCTGGTGAAGAGCAGTTCCTATATTTGCTTAAATGTCACGCATCTGCAGAGATCAGATACTGGATGAGAAAGAAATATTGGTTTGTGTCTGTAGGAGTGTTTGTAAGGTAATTGGTTATAAGTATTCAAACACAATAGAGGTATCCACTTACTACTTCAGTTCCTCAGCATTCAGAATGATGGTGTACCAGGGACTTTCCAAAGTAGTAATCCTCCCTCTGTAATATAAAGTAACAATATGTGTGCATTAACCCTAGGAAATCTGTTCTTCACGAGTGTAGTTAGTAGAGGGCTATAAACTGCAAAAGCATTTCTAGGAGGTTAGTAAAATATGTCCCACTCTATCTTATTGGTGTAGAAACTACTTCTGTGCTTTCCAGGTGCTGAGAAAACAGGTATTTTTTTGAGACTCTAAGTACAGTTTTCTATTATATCAATACTTCATCAAGTTGTTCTGAAGGTATTTCAACTGTGAACAAAAACGTTCTACTCTTTTTTGACACTCAGGCTTCAGTATTAATGCAAAACCCAGTAAACAAAGGATAGGTAAGTGAATGACTGGCAAGGCTTGTACAAAAAAGGGTAACTTGCTTAACTTCTTGTTGGCAAAGAGGATGGAGAATCTTTGTAATGAGTAATGGAAAAGAGAATGATAACAATCCAAACCAGCACTGTAGGGTATAAAGTTGAATGTACAACCCATTCTTAATGCGTGGCACAGTGGTTAAAGAGTTCTGGTTCTCAGAAAAATACCTCTCAGATAATGACACTTTTCCCATTTCTACACATCCTTTCCTTTCCCAAAGGGCAGAGGTGGAAGTTTTTCTTCCTTGGGTTATCAAAATGCCAAAGGGACAAGGTAAGATTTAAGATTAATTGAGGCCACTTTCCATCCTGAACAAGGACTACTGCTTTAGGGAAGTGGCTGCAGTGGTTTCAGGTGCTGATGGGAAGCACTTAGGTTGGTATCAGACATTGCAGCACTTGTGGAAGATTGCAGGAATGCTACCAGGGAGATCGGAGGTACCTTGCTCCCAGATGTTCTAACCGTGAAGAGGAGAAACTTCTTGTACTAATAGGTTTTATACAGATTTGGTACAAAATGGGAATGAGTTCTAGGCAGCCACATGAAAAGTAGGCAAAGCATAGTTTGGTTTTTGTTTTTTTTCTG
>VZTB01007049.1:37023-48359 GCA_013397245.1 Thryothorus ludovicianus
GCCGGCGCAATTAGAGAAGCTCATTATTTGTAAAGTAATTAGCAGAGCTAATCAACTCCCAGCGCCAGGGCGGAACGAGCGGGAGGAGAGCGGGAGCTGCCAGCTGGAAACGCCAGTGCCGGAAGCGGGGACAGGGACACTGCAGCCCCCAGGGTCCCCAGGGTGGGGCCCAGGGCCGAGCCGAGCGCTGGGGAAGGATCCCAACCGGGGCAGGAGAGGCTCCCAGGAATCCAGGGAGGCTCCTGCTCCCGGGAATCCAAGCAGGCTCATCAAGCCTCGGCTGAATCCACCAGGGATGAGCCAGGTGGGAGATCCATCCCCGGGGCAGTGACAGGGGACAGCAGCCACGCTCGGGAGTGGCCGCTCCACACCACAGCCCAGGGAAGCTCCGAACTGCTCGGGCCCAGCGCCACCCCAGCAGCTCCTTCCCGGCCTCCTGGGAGCCCGGGAATGACACCGGGAGCAGCGACAGCCCCGGGGAAGTGGCAGCCCTGAGGACTGCGGGGGACGAGCAGCTCCCGGTGACATTCGCAGGCAGCCCCGAGCAGGTGCTCGTTCAAGGAGCGACGCCTGAAGTGGGCACTTGGCTTCTCCAGCCTCTCCAGCCTCTCCAGCTCCACCTCCCCTGCTCCCTCCTTGCCCTCGCTCACAGCCGGCGCCGCTGTCCTCAAGAGCCACTCGAGTGATGGGAGCTCTGATGGCACTGAGGGACAGAGGGCACAGGATGAGCTGGAACCTGCCTGGGATGAGCTGGAACCTGCCTGGGATGAGCTGGAACCTGACTGGGATGAGCTGGAACCTGCCTGGGATGAGCTGGAACCCGCAGGGATGAGCCAGAGCCTGCCCAGGATGAGCTGGAACCTGCCTGGGATGAGCTGGAACCTGCCTGGGATGAGCTGGAACCTGCCCGGGATGAGCTGAAACCTGCCTGGGATGAGCTGGATCTGCCACCGGTGCTGTCCCATCCCAGGATCCCACTGCTGTCAGTGACCCCAACCCCTGCCCACCCTCCTCATCCCTGGGGATGGAGCTCCATGGCACCAGCATTTCAGCTGGGAGATCCCAAAGTGGGGTACAGGATCCCAAAGTGGGATACAGGACCCCAAAGGGGAGTACAGGATCCCAAAGGGAGGTACAGGACCCCAAAAAGGGGCACAGGACCCCAAAGTGGGGGGAGCAGGACCGCCCTGGGTCCAGCAGGATTGGAGTCCCCGTTGGAGCTCTGCTCCCTGCTCACTCCAGGCCATGCTCTGCGTGGCCATCCTCATCCTCCTGGGCAGAGAGGAAGGCCCAGGGAGCCTCGGCTTNTTATAAATTATAGAATCCAGGAATCAGGGAATGAGCTGGGTGGGAAGGGACCTCACGGCCCCTTCAGTGCTACCCCTGACGTGGGCAGGGACATCTCCCACTGTCCCTGGGTAGAGAAGGATCCAGGGAGAGCTTCCAGCACAATCCAGGGGCTCCAGGAGAGCTGCAGAGGGACTGGGGACAAGGGACAGCACACAGGGAATGGCTCCCAGTGCCAGAGGGCAGCAATGGATGGGATGTGGGGCAGGAATTCCTGGCTGGGCTGGAATTGCCAGAGCAGCTGGGGCTGCCCCTGCATCCCTGGAGTGTCCAAGGCCAGGCTGGACACTGGGGCTGGGAGCAGCCTGGCACAGTGGGAGGTGTCCCTGCCATGGCACGGGTGGCACTGGAGGGGCTCTGGGGTCCCTTCCCACCCAAACCATTCCAGGATTCCAGCTCCGTGCCAGCCCCAGCCCAGCCCCAAACCCCTCAGTGGGGGGAGCAGGGCAGGCAGAGCCCTTCCCAAGGAATTAACGGGGGGATCAGCTGAGCACATCCCCGGGGGATTCAGCACCCGGCACCGCCTGGCTCGGTGCCCCCATCTCCGGGGCTGACGAGGAAATTGAGATATCCCAAAATATCCGCTCCTTCCACAGATCTCTTGTGGTTTTTCTCTTCGTCATTTCCCCACTGCAAAGCTGGAATTGGGAGTTAAACGAGGAGCCCGACTTCCCCGACAGCCCCAGGAGCTCCGGAAGAGCTGAGATCCCTGGAAAAGCTGCTCCAGGCATCCAGGTTTTCCCGGATAAACGGGAGACACGGCTCTGCTGCCGCAGGGCTCCTGTCCCAGCTACCAAAATTCATCCATCCTCAGCCTGTGCGTGCCCCTCAGGAATGAACTGCCCAGAAAAAGGTGCAAAAAACAGGAAGAAGTTGGATTTATGCTGAATATCCTTCGGCTGCTGGAATGCAGATCCTCAGCAGCAGGCACCTGGAACTGGGGCACAGCATTCCAAACATCCCAAACCAGGCCCTTGGAATTGGGTTGTATCTTGGATACCCCAAACTGGGGACCTGAAATTGAGGTGCTGCATTCCAAGCATCCCAAACTGAGCACCTGGAATTGGGGGGGGCATCATGGACACCCTAAACTGGGCACCTGGAATTGAGGGGTACATCATGGACACCCCAAATTGGGCACCTGGAATGGGGGCACAGCATTCCAGGCATCCCAAACTGGGCCCTTGGAATTGGGGTTGCATCTTGGATACCCCAAACTGGGCACCTGGAATTGAGGGGTACATCATGGACACCCCAAATTGGGCACCTGGAATGGGGGCACAGCATTCCAGGCATCCCAAACTGGGCCCTTGGAATTGGGGTTGCATCTTGGATACCCCAAACTGGGCACCTGGAATTGAGGGGTACATCATGGACACCCCAAATTGGGCACCTGGAATGGGGGCACAGCATTCCAGGCATCCCAAACTGGGCCCTTGGAATTGGGGTTGCATCTTGGATACCCCAAACTGGGCACCTGGAATTGAGGGGTACATCATGGACACCCCAAACTGGGCACCTGGAATTGTGGGGTGTATCCTGGACACCCCAAACTGAACACTTGGAATTGGGGTGCTGCATTCCAAACATCCCAAACTGAGCACCTGGAATTGGGGGGTGCATCCCAGACACCCCAAGCTGAACACTTGGAATTGGGGGATGCATCCCAACCCCTGCCACAGTTGGGAGATGCTGGTCCCGGGCCAGCCCCAACTGAATCCAAGCAGCCCCCAGGACACCCCGGAGTCCCCGGGATGTCCCCGAGCCCCCGGAGCCCCAGCCCGGCTGCCGAGGCTCCGGCTGGGATTCCAGCAGGGAAAGCTGGGCCCAGGATCGGGCTGGAGGCGCCTCGGCTTTGCAGGCACAGAGGGGATGTGGCTCTGAGGGCCACGCTGGATTTTGGAACCCAGCGGCGTTTTGGCTGCTCCGCTCCCACCGAGAGGGGAAACGGGGTCAGAGCTCCCGGAACAGGGATGATGCAGACCCAGGGATCATCGTGATCCCGGCTGTGGGGACACTGTGACACCGGGAGATGCCTCTGCTTCCGAAAACTGTCACCGAGGGGACGGGCACGGGGGCAGGGACGAGGATGGAGGCGGCAGCTGCTGCCAGGCACGGCCATTTCAGGGCTCTGGGAAGAGCCTCCGCACTGTCCCCGCTGCCATCCCGGATCTCAGAGGATAACTGAGGGATAACTGAGGGATAACTGAGGGATGCAGAGCGAGGCCAACCCCCAGGCCCTCCCTGCCCTGGATTTGGGGTGGCGTGGGAGGGCACTCCCCCCTCCCCCGGCCCCTTTTGTTCCGGGTTTCGCTCCCGTGGTGGATCCTCCCGCACGGAGCAGGGTCGGGGCAGGAACGGGGAGTGCTGGAATGTGGGAGCAGCTCAGAGCCCAGCCTGGGGCCGGAGCTGCACCGAAGCGCTCCGAGCCCA
Organism: Thryothorus ludovicianus; assembly: GCA_013397245.1. Lineage (NCBI taxonomy): Eukaryota > Metazoa > Chordata > Aves > Passeriformes > Certhiidae > Thryothorus > Thryothorus ludovicianus. The sequence goes on from VZTB01007049.1 coordinate 40,804, forward strand.
CCCGCACGTGACAGAGGGAAGGAGGAAAAGCAGCTGGAGAAAAGTAGGACAGCGGGGCCGGGAGCGAGGGGAGAGCTTTTGAAGGATGGAGCTGTGTCCCCTCTGCAGGGCTTGGGGCAGGGGACACGCCGAGCTGCCACCATCACTGTCACTGTCACCGTCACTGTCACCCCTGCCCTGCTCACAGGACACGCTGAGACCCCCCCTCACCAACCCCAGGGGGCTGTGCTGTGCCAGCAGATCTGGGGAAAAGGCAGGATGGATCCATTATCCCTGGCATAGGCAGGACCCCTGGCACAGGCAGGATGGATCCATCATCCCTGGCACAGGCAGGATGGATCCATTATGCCTGGCACAGACAGGATCCCTGGCACAGACAGGATGGATCCATTATCCCTGGCACGGACAGGATGGATCCATTATCCCTGGTACAGGCAGGATGGATCCATTATCCCTGGCACAGACAGGATGGATCCATTATCCCTGGCACAGGCAGGATGGATCCATTGTTCCTGGCACAGACAGGATGGATCCATTATCCCTGGCACAGGCAGGATGGATCCATTATCCCTGGTACAGACAGGATCCCTGGCACAGGCAGGATGGGTTCATTTTCCCTGGCACAGGCTGGATCCCTGGCACAGTCAGGATAGATCCATTGTCCCTGGCACAGGCAGGATCCACAGCCCAGCCCCAGTCCCTGGCACAGCCCAGGTCACCTCCAGCACACCCACGGTGACACAGGGGCTGTGCCACCCCTGTGCCAGGAGGGGCCCGGCCCCTCCTCACCACCAATTCCTGCAGATCCAGGGCAGCTCCTCCACAGAAAATCCTTTCCAAGGGTCCCCATGGCTTTGCCACTTGCCCTGGGAATTCTGGGAGGTTCTGAGGTGCTCCCAGTGTCCCCAAGGACGGCCGGTGCCACCAGAGTCCGGGAACTCGAGCTGGGGGAAGGGGCTGGGGGGGCTGCAGGCGTCAGCGAGGGACGTTCCCAATCCATCCCCCCTCCATCCCATCCACCCCTCACGTCTCCAAATGTCTGGCACTAAATCCAGCCGGTGCTAATGGAGGGGGAATATTCATGATTCCCCACTCTGGGAGCGGCGCCGGCAGAGGTGCAGGAATGGGGGTGTTCCCACTGCTCCCACGGCTCAAACCCTGGGGAGGCTCCAAGCTCCCGCTGCTGAGCAGAGAGGGATGGGGGCCCTGGGATAAACACGGAGCCCCTGTGCCCACCCCGAGCCAGGAGCAGGATGGAATTGGCTGGTGGGATGTGAGCCTGAGCCAGGCCCTGACACTGGAGATTCCCTGTCCTATCCACGTGTGGATGGAGCTGCTCCTGCCCCCTCCCAGCCCCACGGGGTGATGGCAACGTGTGGCCCAGCTCTGTCCCCAGCGTCCCCGCGCCTGTCACCGGGCAGGATCCGAGGCAATGCCCGCTTCCCACATGGAGCAGAGGCTCCGGAGCTGGGAGATGGGAACGGAGCCAGTGCAGAAGCTCATCCCACGCTAAAATCAGGGATCGATTCCCGAGGCGCAAGGGCCGGAGCGTTAATTGCAGAGCTCAGCTCTGTGCCAGGACTGAGGCTCTGCTCCAATTCAGCGCAATTTTCCATGCGCTGAGGAATTCCAGCAGCTCCCGAGGAGCTCAGAAGGTCAAAGCTCCGCTCTCCCAGCAGCGTTTTCACGCTCATCCAGCGGAGCGAGAAAACAGCCGGGGCTGGGCACGGCCCAAACCTCTGGAGCGGCTCCCGGAGCGCGCCAGGCTGGAGCAGCATCCCCGGGAATGCGAGCTGGCAGGTGCCTGGATCTCCCTCCAAGCATCGGTGTCACAACACCAGGCAGGAATTACAACAGAGGAATTACAGCACTTAGCGGGAAGCGGCTGGGGAAGGATCTCGGCGCGGCCCCGCTCTCCGGGGATTATTCCTGCCACGCGGCAGATCCCGGCTCCGGCGGCAGCAGATGGGCTGAGCAGGGCCTGCTCGCAGCAGCGGCAGCAGCAGCGCAGCCCCGGGGCCTCCCGGAGCTGCTGCCTCATGGAAAAGCTGCTCCGTAATTGCTGGCAAGCTCCTGCCCGGCTCCCCGGCCGGCTGCGGGGCTGGCCGGCTGCTCCAGCACCAGCCCGGCTCCTGCTGCCGCCGCTGCCGCTCCAGCGCTCCGGGCTGGAGTCTGCTCCCGTTCCGCTGCCGAGCTGCTGCTCTCTGAGCCATGAGCCGTTTCCCGGGATGCCAGCAGCTGTAATCCATACAGGAACCCAACCGTGCCAGCTCGCACATGAAGCCAGCCCGGAGCAGGCCTTGTACCTGGCGCTGGCGGCTCCCCGGGGAGGCGGCTCCGCGCGTTTGGACATCTGCTCGCGGCCGGGCAGGGAAAACGCTCCGGAGACAAAGCACAGCCCTTCCCTCGATCCCCCCCCTCCCCAACACACACAGCCGGAATTTAACACCCTGCGCCGCCGGGAGCCGCGGTGCCGCAATCCAGAGGCGCGGATTAAACACCGAAGGGCCGCTTTTTCCAGGCAGGAACAGCTTCGGGAGCGGCAGGAGGCCCGGCAGCCGCAGATGCAAGCGAATCAGTTTTCCCGGCGCAGCACTTGCTGCCCGGAGGGCACATTCCAGGTTCCCAGAACATGCTGACTGCACTCGTCTTCCCCCTGGAAGCGACTGCAGCTCTCATTAAATATTGATCCGGGAACTCCGGTGCCCCCGCGCCTCCTCTCCTCGGCTCTGCCAATATTTAGAATCCATTAAAGTCGCGTGCGGAGCACCCGGAGCCGGGGCGGCTCCGCACCGGCCACGCCGGCAAATCAGTTCGGTTACACGAGCCGTGGATGAGCTGCCATGATCCCTGTAGCTGTAATTTAGCGGGAGCGGGCCCGGATGAGTTCATGGCTTTGTTCCTCGTTAATCTTTCATGCTCGCTGAGCGCGGAGCAATTTGTGTAGTACAAACCCTGCGCCACAAATCGCAGCCGCGACCTGCTCCGCGCGCATCCCGCCCGGCATTCCCAGCGGGCCCGGCTCCGCGGCCCTGGATTCAACCCCCGGAGCCCCGGGAACGGCTGCCCGGACCGTCCTCGTGGCACCCACAGGGACAAGGACAAAGGGAGGACACGGGGGGGAGCTCGGCCAAGCTGGGGATCCCCCGGCTCCTCCAGGCTCGTTACTAGAAGGATCATGGAATGCTGTGGGTGGGAAGGGACCTCAGGGACCATCCAGTGTCACCCCTGCCATGGCAGGGACACCTCCCACTGTGCCAGGCTGCTCCCTGTCCCAGTGTCCAGCCTGGCCTTGGGCACTGCCAAGGATCCAGGGGCAGCCCCAGCCTCAGCGCTGCCCCTGTGCCGGTGCCTCCATCCCTCCTGCGGGTTTGGCAGAACCCACCGAGCCATTCCCGCCTGGAAAACGCTCCCTCTGCCAGTCCCTCCTCCCAGCCCTCGCCTGGCAGGGCTGTGGCATCGCCCGCGCTCCTGAGGGTGCCAGCGCAGCCTCTGCAGGGCCCGAGGAACGTTCCCAGCTCCCGGCACGGCGCTGCCAAGCCGCGCAGCCGCCCTCTTCCCAAAAATCCAGCTGGCTGCTCCCTGGAAAAGCTCCCGGCGGACACCTGCAGACCATCTGTCGAGCGGCACCCACCGAGCGGGACCGGGCGCCCACGGCGCCCCAGCCTCTCCATGGGTATCCAGGGTGGCCCAGAGCCGGGAGCAGCAGCTCTTTTCCAGGGATGGAGCAGCTGGGATTGCTAAAAATGGGTGGGATGGGATCTTTCCCAGCTCCTTTCCCAGTTCTCCTGCAGGGCTGTAAATCGAGCTGGAACACAGCCTCAAAAGCGGAGCTCCAGGGGCCGGGCTGCCCTTGTCCCCAAGGTCATTCCCTGCCCTCCAGCAGGGCTGGCAGAGCTCCAGGCAGGTCGCTGCTACAGAGCTCTTCCAATCCCACAGAAATATCCCAGGAACCAGTGAGGGACAGGGAAAGGAGCAGAGGAAGCAGCAGCTTTGATGGATGCAGGTAAATCTGCTGGAATGTGGCAGGATGAGCAGCAGGAGCGGCCACATCCACCACAATCCCCTCCCAAAGGAACGAGGGACACGAGGGACACGGAGCAGCCACGACACTCCCGGCAATCCCAAATCCTGGATCCAGGAGTCAAACCCTGGCACCTCCAGGAGCAGCTGGAACCCCAGAGCTGTGGAGTCACTGGGATCTGCAGGACAGAGTGTCCTGAGAGCCACTGGAATCCCATCTGGCACCATCCCCGGGAGCACAGGGAATGCCCCATTCCTGCTGGGATGCTGATCCCTGGCTGTGAGCATCCCACAGGAGCAGGGCCTGGACCATCCAGAAGCTCCATGCCTTTGGAATCACAGCAGAACACCAAGGAACCTGCGTGCAGCTCCTCTGAGAGCTGGGAAAAAAAATACTGGAGCCCAAATCCATCTGTTCTCCCTCTTTCCGAAGCCATTTCCAGCTTTCCTGTGCCGCCACCTTTTCCCTGCCAGGGTGGTGGCAGCCCTGGGAGGCTCCCGTCACTCCAGAGGCCAGGACAGACAGAGATCCCTCATTTGGGATCCCCCATCCCAAATCCTGCCCGGGATCTCTGCCAAACACTGGTGTGGGGCAGAGCGACAGGAATGAGCCCCCATCCAGGGGAAACATGGAAAACCAGAGAGCTCTGAGTCCATGGAAAAGACATCTGGGAGTGTCCCAGAGCTGCCCCGACAGCCCCTGGAGAAATCCCACACACCTCCAGGGCCAGCCTGATCTCGGCTGTGCAGATGGGACCAGGGAGTCCCGGAGCAGCAGGAAAAGGAGCTGGGATATCTCCGCTCCCGATCCCAATTCCAGCGCTCCCGAAAGCTCCCAAATCCCGGAGCCCTGGCAGCACCCACGCCCCTGCTCCGGCCGGGGGCACTGCCCCAATTCCAGCTCCCCAGCTCCCAGCCCACCCCCAGCAGGCTGCTTGTTCCCTGCTCTTCCCGTTGAATCAGGATCCATGTGTTCGACTCCCCCTCCTCCGGAGAATTCCCAATTAAGAGATCAATTTAGATAAATCGGGGATTGGAGCAGATCTGTGCTGCAACTGCCGCAATCCAGAAAATTCCGCCGCCGGAGCGGCTGACAGGACCTGGAATGCGGCTGTCCAAGGGAAGGAGCTGGTGACTGGAAAAGGGAGTGGAGATATCCCAAACTCTGGGAACGGTGGTGGCACTGACACTCAGGGAATTGTCCCAGGTGGATCCAGCAGGCCTGAGCCCCCCTCGCTATTCCCGGGAATTGGCTCTTCCTTCCAACCCAAGGAACTGCCGGACACGGCTCAGCTCCGCCTCTGGATGGACCCCAAGGCCAGCAAACTGCTCCAGGGAGGATGGATCCATCTCCAGAATGGATGGATCCCAAAATCCACCGCAGGGTTTGGGGGCTGAGCACCGGCTGCACCTCGGGAATGGCTTCCCTGCATCCACAGGCACCTGGAGCATCCCGAGGTTTGGAGCATCCCAAGTCCACAGCCCCAGATGGGGACCACATCCCAGTGAGACATTCCAGCCATCCCAGTAAGAGATTCCAGCCATTCCAGTGAGGATTTCCAGTCACTCCAGAGAGTTTTTCCAGCCATCCCAGTGAGTTTCCAGCCATCCCAGTGAGGTTTTCCAGCCATCCCAGAGAGGTTTCCCAGCCATCCCAGTGAGTTTCCAGCCTTCCCAGTGATTTTCCAGCCATCCCAGTGAGTTTCCAGCCTTCCCAGTGAGTTTCCAGCCATCCCAGTGAGGTTTTCCAGTGAGGTTTTCCAGCCTTCCCAGTGAGTTTCCAGCCTTCCTAGTGAATTTCCAGCCATCCCAGTGAGGTTTTCCAGTCATCCCAGTGAGGTTTTCCAGCCATCCCAGTGAGTTTCCAGCCATTCCAGTGAGTTTCCAGCCATTCCAGTGAGATTTTCCAGTGAGTTTCCAGCCATCCCAGTGAGGTTTTCCAGCCATTTCAGTAAGAGCTTCCAGCCATCCCAGTGAGGTTTTCCAGTCATCCCAGTGAGGTTTTCCAGCCATCCCAGTGAGTTTCCAGCCATTCCAGTGAGTTTCCAGCCATTCCAGTGAGATTTTCCAGTGAGTTTCCAGCCATCCCAGTGAGGTTTTCCAGCCATTTCAGTAAGAGCTTCCAGCCATCCCAGTGAGGTTTTCCAGTCATCCCAGTGAGGTTTTCCAGCCATCCCAGTGAGTTTCCAGCCATTCCAGTGAGTTTCCAGCCATTCCAGTGAGATTTTCCAGTGAGTTTCTGGCCCTTCCAGTGAGGTTTTCCAGCCATCCCAGTGAGTTTCCAGCCATCCCCATCAGTTTCCAGCTGTCCTGATGAAGATCCCAACCATGCAGACGAGGTTTTCCCGCACCCCACGGCGCCAGGAGCAGCGGGAGCTCCGTCTCCACCCCGACCCGCGACGTTCCCGGGCAGAGCCGAGCGCCGGGGCCGCTCCCGGCCGCCGCTCCCGGGATTCATCCGGCGCTGGGAGATGAAAGGCCGGAGATGAAAGGCTGCAGGATTCCATCACGCTCCGTTTTCCGTCTGTCACTTCCCATCTCCTCCACCCGGAGCCGTGGGAGCAATTAGCGCTCGGCAGGTTGGGACGGGATTCCCGACGGAGCTGCGATGTCCCGGAGCTCCGGCCCCGGCGGGGATGAGAGGGTGGCAAGAGCCCACAAAGGGGGACTGGGAGGGGAGGAAAACCTTCCAGGGGAGCCTGGAATCAGCTATAAATTGTATTTTGTGCATTTTGTATTTTATATTAAATAAAGGTAGGCATGTTCCTAGGATTCATATGGATCACAGAATCCTGGGAATGCTGAGGCTGGGAAAGTCCTCCAAGGTCACCGAGTCCAAGCTGTGCCCCATCCCTGCCTTGTCCCCAACCCAGAGCATTCAGTGCCACATCCAGGAATTCCTGGGACACCTCCAGAGATGGGCACTCCAAATTTCCCCTTCCAAGGCCACACCACCTCTCCTATGGGGAAATTCCTGCTGATGTCCAACCAGAACCTACCCTGGCCCAGCGAGGGTGGGTTTGGTGCCTTGTGGAATTCTTGGATGTTTTTTCCATCATTTTAACTGCTGGTGTGGAAGGGGAGGAGCAAACTCGTCATTAATTGCACTGCCGGGTAATTAATGACAGCGCCAGGGACGGAAACATGACGGAGCTACGGAAGGATGAAACCCAGGGAGAAATAATTGGGATTTAATGGGAACATCCCAGCTGGGGGGACCTCAGGGAGACCCCGGGGGGAAGAACTGGGACCAGTACAGGACACAAAATCCCACAGTCTGGGCACCCTGGGCAGGGCTGGCACAGACCTGGAGCCAGGACCAGCCTGGCTGCTCCGAGGAGGAAGCAGAGGAGGAAGAGGGAAACAGCTCTTCCTCTAAAGATTGGGAATTCCACCCTTCTGGGAGCTCTGGCAGCAGGACCCTGCCCCTACAAACCCTGGATGTGCCCTAAAGGCACAGCTGATTCCAAATGCTGATCCCAATCCATGGGAACAGCCAGGGACAGACACAGAGCAGCCACAGGGCTGGGGGC
>VZTB01007050.1:1766-12768 GCA_013397245.1 Thryothorus ludovicianus
TTCATCACTTAACATCTGCTTTGTCTGTGAAAGCTCTGCCACTTCATACTCTACATTCAGCTGACCGTGTGCTGGCCATGCTGTTTGCCATGCTGATAGCTGCAGCAGGGCGGCACCCTGAGGGATATCTCTGCCTTTACCACGCCCCTTCACTGCCTGTGTCACTGCGACTCCGCCTAAGATTACGCCTCGTGACTGCTTTCATCACCACAGAGGTGGAAAAAGGAACGCCCTCACCCTGGCACCGCCCCGCCTACGCCTTCTGCAATGCAGTCTGCTCTGATGCAATGGCAGTCCTGGGAACGCCCCTTTCCTCCCCCAACTGACGTTCGCTCTTCTTTGAACCTCCCCCTCATTGGTGCTCTGATTTGTGTCTGACTCGCCCTGATCTGTGTCCAAACTCACATTCTCCAACTCCGCGCCACCCCCTGCACCCGGCATTCGCAATCCCCGTGCTGCTTGGGTTTCCGCTGCGCTTGCGAAGTGAGTCAAAACCTCTTCTCCCGCCTCTATTTCCTGGTCTTGAGTCATTTTTGAGCACCCGTCGCGTTCCGCCGCCTGCGCCTCCGCCATGGTCCCACACACCGCCTTTCCCTGGTCCGCGCTGTTCTGCCCGCTGGCCTGTCCCCGTGATCTCCGTCTTTTCCCCAGACGACTGCTGCCTGCGCATGTCCTCATCCCCTGCAGCTCCCCCTCATCCGCGGCTCCCCTGGGCTGCTGCAGGCTTCCCTGTGTTGCCTCCACATGGCTTTTCCTGCCATGAGACAGCTCTGGACTTATGTCCTCTTCCTCCATCCCCTGTCCCGGAAATTCTATCGTTTTCTCTGTGGTAATACTTAACCTCGATTTTTGCGATCTTGGAGAACAAGCCTCAAAAAATGCAAAATCAAAATCCTCCAAATCGCTTGGAAAGATCATTACTTTCATTTTTCCTGGGTCTGACAGAGGTGTACTTGAGGATTCTGAGGGTAATAATTCTCCCCTTACTCTCCTTATGGGAGTTATCTGTGTCCTTATAGGACTAATTTCCCCACTAGTGAGGGTGTGGGCTGGCCCCACTGTATTCTGTGACATTGCCTCCAACACAACCCTTGCTGGAGAGAGTAATTTTATAGCCTTTTAATATTTTTTGTTGCAAAGTAATAAATATATCTATTAATCTCCTGCCAAAACCCTGGCTGAAATAACCTTAATTCTGATTGAAGATAGTTATCATTGACTCACAATAAAAGTTTTCTGAGTTCTTTCCCAGAAATTTCNTCTCTCTCGGGCTGGAATTTCATGGCACTGCCTTCTCTCGTGCTGTTCCTGGGCTTCAGATTTTGAGGTCCTGGCCCCTGGTGTCGATGCCCAGCGAGGGATGTCAATTGTCAGGTTTTCTGTGCTGCAGAAATTGTTACCAAGCTATTAAAAGTTGTTTTTTGTTTCCATGCCCGAGGTGAAAGAAGAATCTGAGAATGTTCAACTCTTACTTTCAAGGTTGTTTATTTTATCTTATCTATAACATTCTTTCTCTGACCTGCCAAGGTCCTTCTGGCAGGACAGTAGAAGGCACACTCCCCACCCTAAGGGCCGTGTTTATCTTTTAAACTAAAAACTACGTTTACATTATTTACAATTATTTTCCAATACCTATCACTTTCGTTACACAGTTGGTAGCTGCTCTATACCAATCAACAGTGCCACCATCACAGCAGAAAATGGAGAAGGTGAAGAAGAAGGAAGAAGCCTAAAAACCACAAGGTTCCTCCATCTTGGCCTCACTTACTCCTATATACTAAAACCCAAAATCTACTTTTTCATCCTGTGACAAACTTATTACTATTCTATTTAAACTCTTGTGACTTGCAATTCTTCTCTTAAAGCTGGCAATCGTTCCCATGGGCTGAAATCCAAACCACAGGTGTCTTGGGCTCCGTGCCAAGGTCTCCGAGCCCCCCTGCCTGGGTCTCTGTACCTTCAGTGCAGTCAGAGACAAACCCTGAGTTCCCACACAAGTCCACTTCAAAAACAGATCCAGCTGTTGTATTGATAGGGCCAAATTGTCAAGTCAAAGTGACTTGAGTATTGTTTTGATGCAGAAAACGCCTGGGTCTGTTGGCAATTTCCCATCCAGGTAGAGCCAGGGCGTGACCAGTGCCCAGGCCATAATTGGAAGAGAATTCCCTGACATATTTTAAGAACAAGACTCTTAAGACTAGAAGCTATGAGTAAATGTCTTCGGATGAAAGACTAATCAAACCTATCCAATAATTGGCTTCCTCCAAGATTGCATCTGTGCTCTGTCCTCTCTCACAAGAACCACAAGACCATCAATTCCAGAGGAGGTTTTCAATGAAGCTCAGATATCTTTCCCTGGAATTCTGAAAACACTGAAAATCATGACAAAATAGAGAGGTAGCTTGGATAAAGATGCATATGCAGCTTAGAGAACAAAAAGGAAGGATCCTGAAAAGACACGTCATAGATAATGACACAGAGAAATGTCAAAGCATATAAGAAGCCGGCTATAAAATATAGTAACAACATCTTATGCATAATACCTATTATACAATCAGTTAATTAATCAACATTTCAGAGATAACAATTTTAGGAAATCAAGATAACACCTTTTTAAACAATCATGTACCTATGACAGCAAGATGAAACAAAGGAAAATACTAAAACAGCTTGCAATCAATAACAACCATAAGGTAGAATCATCACTGACTTTTCTGTGTTATCTTATGGAAGATAAAATAGCAGAGATGGCAACAAGCAAGGGCATCTTCCACAAATCCAGAGTAAACATAGTGTATCTTCTTTAGCCACAAACAGGTATCTGTCAGTGTTCCATTACAGGTGTTTCAGTTGGAGTTGTCTGATCTCTAGAAGAAAATGACTATAACTTGCAATTTAGACAAGTATCCTTAAACAAAACACAAAATAACTCAGATTGAAAAAAGTGCAATTTGTTAAAAATAAATTTTAACACAAATAAAGCTTAACAAGATTCTAAATTTAAAGAATGTGTACTGCAGTTTCCAGTGAAACCAGTAGATGGCGCTGTTGCCTTACTTTTCTTTACAGCTTTAACTCAGCACTGGGTTTTTAGGTGACTAGGCTTACCACAGTTAAAATATATCTGCCTAGAGTCACCTTTGTCCTTGCTGGACCAGTGATTTAAGGGCAAGTGCCATTGCTTCCACCAGGTAAGTGGCTTTTTCCTCTGTAATTCCAACCCTAGAACAAGCTTCAATCATATCCACCAATGTGGCGGTCCGCAGCAGAGTTTGCAAGATTCTCTTACAGGCAGAATTGGCATTTTCTACAGCTAATTGCATTCTCAGTGCATCTTTCACATCTGGAGACATTCCGGGAATTCGATCGATTGCATCTCTAAGACGATCTAGAAAACTCATAAAAGTCTCCTTTGCTTCTTGCATAATTGTGGTATAGAATGGTGATGGAAGTCTCATGTCTGGGACAGCATGAAATGTTTCCCTTGCTAGCTTCTGAGATTGCTGCAAAATTGCTGTGTGTAGATGAGCTTCAGTTTATCGGTCAGCAAAAGCCCCTTTCCCCAACATCATTTCTGGGGTGGGAAATTGCCGAGGGTCCCCCTGAGGGAGTCTTAGAATCTCAGTCATGGCAGCTTTTACCTGTCTTCCCAATCTGATTGCCACAGCAGCCTCTGTGGGTTGCAAAAAGGTTTCTGCCAGCTTTTTACAATCAAAAATAACCATTAGACTGCTAGTGAAAATGTGGTCCCTCAAGGTCTGTATGTATGGATTAGTTAGTCCATACTGCATAATAGCTTTTTGCCCTTCTCAGATGAGTTTCCAGTCCAGCCCCACCCACTGGTGTTGATTTGGATTTCCTGGGGCAGTGATTAGCGGGAATGCTTGGGGAATAAACTCACCCTCACTTAAAGCTTCCCTTATGATTCCCTGCCACTGCCAGGCTGGATTGTAGTTGTCATCGGACACAGGACAACTAAGGAATTTGTGTTCATAACTTTCTTTCCTCCACTCTGGGCTCCTCTCCTCCTTCTGCTGTTTGTATGCTTCTGGCTGTCATGTTGATTTGCAGGATTGGACATTCTTTGCATTCCACAGTACTGATCAAATCTCGCTCCTGCTGGATTCTCGCCTCTTCTATCTCTCACTCCCATTGTTTTCTCCTCTTCTCCTCTCGGCAAACTGTTTCCTCATCAGGAATCACAGGGCATGTGGACTTTCTATTGGGGTTACCTTAGCGCACCCTGTTGTTTTCTCTTTCCTTCATTTGTTGATCTATTAAAGCTCTGAGTTCAGCTATTTCTCTCTCCTGCCTCCTCCATTCTTCCTCTTCAAAGCAGCGCAAACGCTCTGCATTTGAATCCCCACGATTTGCATTTGAAACTCTGTGATGGTTAAGCTGAGGTGAGTCAGGCAATGAAGGAGACAATGGAGGATATACGCGCCCTCCTGCTGCGATTGCTAACTTTTCCGGAGATACTGCAGGTGGAGGTAACCACACATCCACTTCCATTTTCTCTGGTTCTGGCACGGGCCACGGAGCTGACGCAGGTTGCAGTTCCGCGTTGTTACAGTCTGAAACCGCTTGTGGAGCCTGCAAGTTCAGCTCCGGGGTTGCCGAAGGTAGAGACGGTATAATTGGGTCTTCCCCTCCAAAGAATTCTCAGGCAAATGTCAGAAAGGCAGCTGTGAGCTCATCTGGCTGTAATGCAATGGCTGCCCCTGCCGCAGCCGTTCTCTCTGCTTTAACTTGCATTAGCACTGTTATTAACTTCCACGCCATGCTAAGTCCCTTGGTTTCTTTTGACCCATCGCTTACTGCATCCCAGAGAGTTATTGCCAGCCTTTCCCTCTCGAGGATATCAAAAATACTCCTGGGGGTGGCAAAAAACCCTCTCTCCTGACTCTGTCTCAAAAGTCTTTTTAAGACCTCTGGGTCATACTTAGTTGCTCTCTTAGAGAGAATACGCTGGAGGATATTCAGGGTGGCCTGTTCATCTTTTACCAGTGCTTTACCCATCCTCCCAGCCTCCACTTGCTCACTTTTTCCAGTGTACCTGTTGCAGCGTACATTTATTTTGTCCAGAGCCTCTTTCCCTGGAGCCTTCTTTCTCCTGATTCTGTGAAGCCGTCCTCTGACTTCTCCCACCACAGTCCTGCCACTGTGGTCTCCAAAGAGGGCCTTTCGCTTTTTTCTACAGAACCTCCTTCAGAGTCCAAAGGTTTGAGTCTGCTTCATTAATCATTTATCACTTTGAGATCGCCAGCATGCAGGAGTGTGGGACATCAGAACAATGAATCAGTGTGATTACAGAGAAGCCACTTTATTGTTTACATTATGCTCAAGTTATACATTCTGAAACTACTGTTCACGCGACCACACATTCCTTGATTGGTTCCCCTATCTTGTCCATGCATCTTGCATGCACTTTTCAGGAAATATGATTGGTTACAGTCCAGTGCTTCACATCCCTCCTTTATCTAGTTCTTGCAGTCTTGGTATTCTGTTTTTCAGCCTCTTCCTTCCCAATTTAGCACAATTTATGTTTTAGTAACCTTGATGAATTCCAGACATTCTGATAAGCATACCTAAAAACAATTTGGGTGGAGCACACTAGGGCCTAAACTATTCAGATACATTGCAACAGGTACTGCTCTGTTTGAGTGGTAATTACTTATTGAACAACCATCTTTGCATCTTATAAAGTCCTGACTTCCTTTTCATAGTTTCTCACCTTGCTCTGTGGTGCTATAACTTCATAGGCAAGACCTCTAAGACCTGTAGCTAATAGCCATTCCAATCTCCCCACTAGTTTGTGAGGAGACATTGATGCTGCTTTTCAAGGCAATCTGCACAGCTGTCTCAATCACAGAATCACAGAATAGTCTGAGTTGGAATGGACCCAGAAGGATCAAGTCCAACTCTTTAAGAGAACGACCCATAGGGGGATTGAACCCACAACCTTGGCGTTACTAGCACCATGATCTAACCAACTGAGCTAATCATCGGGGATGTAACCACTGCCCCACCATCTATTTCAGATCATGCTGACGCCAGAGCTGTTGTAGCTAGGAAAGTGGGCAAGGGGGCCCAGCACTCAGTACTGGGCCATCCCAGAATATGAGGAGTGTTCTGGTTTGAAAGCAAAACCAGTGAGAGACTCCAAGTCAGAAAATACAATTTATTAGAAAAAGGGAAAATAAAAATAAAAAGGAAAGGAAAACAAAATACATGTCATAATACAAAGGAAAAAGAAAACCACTGTCAGAGTCAGAATACAACCTGACACCCTGTTGGTCAAGGTGTTGGTAGCAGTCCAGTTGCAATGGTGGCTTTAGTCCTCTTGGAGTAGCAGTTGTGGCTCTGTTGAAACAGTCATCCTGTAGAAAGGTACAGCCCTCTGCTGAAGGTCTAGTGGTGATAGATGGGCCTGTTCTTCCTCTGGGAGCCCAGTGAAGAAGGCTAACTTGGTGTCTCAAATCTTAGATTTTTATTCAGGTAGAGAGGCTTGGCTCCTCCCCCAGGATGGAGCATTTCTCAATGGGGTGACATAAGTTTATCAGTCGACTAAATGGCCCATTAGCAGAAGACCTCTCCCTGGAGGGAGGATGGGTTGTGGAAGAAACTGCTCTTGCTGGTTTCTTATCAGCTGGCTTATCAACAGAAGATTACATCACCTCCCATCCCAGTTCCAACAGATGGTGATAGAATAACATGTTTGATTATATTTTGCATTGCAACCCATGACAGGGAGTTACCATTACAGCTTCCCCAGTCTCTGATATTTTTGCTAGCCATGGAGTGTTTTTTCTTGGATCCTGCTGACTACGTCAAATGTGACCTGACACAGGCAGGCAGCTGGAAAAACTAAACCCCAGGCAGAAGTACACAAGCAGAGACAGAGGCACCATTAAATTTGGTGCATGCCACAGGATCAGTGGTTGTTGTTTGTTGTCTATGCTTGCTCCTCACATGTGGCACCAATTGACAGTGGACTCATGACTGACGCAAGCGTCAAGTAAGTTTAAGCAGGACAAATCCTCAAACTCTCTGAATACGGACTTTCAGTGGGTTATAATCCCAATATTGACCTTTCCCTTTTACACTACAGGACCATCTGCTCTAGTGTCTTTCATTCACATATTTGGCTGACTCAAGCAGACACAATATTTATGAGGTTTAGAATGAGGAAGCCAAGGTACCCAAATCAGCCTATGCACAGAGCAAGGAATGGGCAGTTGTCCTATTCCTAAGGTACCTTTTGTTGTCTCCATTGCTCACTGCTGCAGCCAGAACGAAGTCACACAATGTGGCTGAGACAATCCAGTTGCTCAGGCAAGACATCTTCCCACATCTCTCTAAATGCCATGTTTACCATCCTCTGCAGGGCCCTTTGCAGAAGGTAGTAAACATGGTACAAGCATTGTTGTGGTCAGTGGAAGGCTGAGGAGCCCTGCAACTGCTCCAAAGTGTCTTCTGAGAAAACCACTCTGGGCAGAGCAAAGGGTTACTGTATGCACAATCGCAAACACACCACAACAGGGTCTGCAAAGAAAGGCAGGAATGGTCTCCTGTGTAGCATTTCCAACAAGGTTTATTGTAGACTCACACCAAAGGAGTCCGGGATCGAAAGGGACCCATGACATGACAAAGGGGACCAGGGACAAAAGACCAGAAACAATTTAGGGTCTTGGGTTAAGTAGGGTCAGGAGCCAATAGTCGGGGGAAGAGGGGACGTCCAAGGGCAGGGCAAAGGGCAGTGACCTATAGGAACTGGGGCAAATTACCTAGTGCAGCAGGGCATCATGGGAGAAGCTTTCTGTGTAATTTTAAGCTATAGGGAGATTAGAAAACACATGGCAAATTTTTCCAAGGCTCCAGAGTCTCCACAAAGCATCTCTTGTGTAATTTCCATTAACTCCCAAATGTGTCTGTGAATTAGCTTTTATTTATTCCCCAAATTCACACAGCACACATCATCACAATCTTCAAACCTATGACTATGGGATAACAACAAAAATTAATAGCTACAATCCATAAATACAATACATGTTTTACCAGCAAATAAACATAATAGAACTACTCCATCTCCAGCTCTTCCTGTATCTGCTACTTTAATAAATTTGCTTGTTCCTTTTTCATCTTTGTTGCTTTTGTCTTCTGCAATTTCAGTTCTCCTATCTGCTGAACCAACATCTCCGCCTGCTGCTTCTCCAGCTGATGCTCTTCCTCTTGTCTCATTCTTTCCAACACTTCCCCTCGTGTAGTTTCGTACTCGTTTTTATTACGTTTCTTTTCTTTGACTTCGGTCATCTCTTTTTTGTTTTGTTGTGTTGGTCACTCCAGACCGCTCTTACGTGCCTTTTGTGCAGCTCCAACTCCACCTCTCGGAGCTCCACACCGTTCCTGCAGCGCCGACCACTTCTCTGGCTGCCACTCTGTGTCCCACCTTGCTGCTGTCGTGCCGTTGCGTATGCCGTTGCACGCGCCAGCAGTCAGGCGGAACCCAGTACCACCCCAGTATACCACCACCAGACTGTGGCTGTACTTGGGTGGGGGGGACGCAGGACTCGCTCCATCACATCTGCAGGGAGCAGCAGGCAGCGGCGTAGGTGAAGGCGCAGCTGGTACTCTCCCACATTTTAACAAAAAAGGCAGTTTCTACATTTGTCAGGCCCGCATTCCTGGAGATCAGGAACTACATCAGGATGTGGTTGCTACAGCCCAAGCTGCCTTGAATTTTAACCTCTTTAATGAGCTCATCTGCAGTGGTGACCACCAGGTCCAATAATATGACATCTGCTCAGCAATAAAAGGTAAAAGAAAAGAGGAGGAAAAGGAGGGGAGAGGGCACTTGTTATTTATGGCATTTTACTTCCAAAACAACTCCTATGCGTGCTAAAGCCCTGCTTCCCAGGAAGTGGCCAGACATTCCTTACTGATGGGAAGGTAGAGAATAAATATTTTGTTTTCCTTTGCTTCCACACGCGGCCTTTTCTTTTGCTTTAATAAACTGTCTTTATCTTCACACGAGTCCTTTTCCATCTTATTTTCTTCTCCCCTCCCCATCCTGTTGAGGATGGGAGTGATAGAGCAGCTTGGTGGGCACCTGGTGTCTGACCAAGGTTAACCCACTACAAGTGTCATTTGCATTTTTCTAGTGTTTTGAGATTTGTAGTATCTGTAGGAGCAAACTAGAAGATTACAGGCTTGACTTTGGCCGACTTAATGAAATTTAGGANATTTTAACAAAAAAGGCAGTTTCTACATTTGTCAGGCCCGCATTCCTGGAGATCAGGAACTACATCAGGATGTGGTTGCTACAGCCCAAGCTGCCTTGAATTTTAACCTCTTTAATGAGCTCATCTGCAGTGGTGACCACCAGGTCCAATAATATGACATCTGCTCAGCAATAAAAGGTAAAAGAAAAGAGGAGGAAAAGGAGGGGAGAGGGCACTTGTTATTTATGGCATTTTACTTCCAAAACAACTCCTATGCGTGCTAAAGCCCTGCTTCCCAGGAAGTGGCCAGACATTCCTTACTGATGGGAAGGTAGAGAATAAATATTTTGTTTTCCTTTGCTTCCACACGCGGCCTTTTCTTTTGCTTTAATAAACTGTCTTTATCTTCACACGAGTCCTTTTCCATCTTATTTTCTTCTCCCCTCCCCATCCTGTTGAGGATGGGAGTGATAGAGCAGCTTGGTGGGCACCTGGTGTCTGACCAAGGTTAACCCACTACAAGTGTCATTTGCATTTTTCTAGTGTTTTGAGATTTGTAGTATCTGTAGGAGCAAACTAGAAGATTACAGGCTTGACTTTGGCCGACTTAATGAAATTTAGGAAACTTTTTCTTTTGAAGCTATTTTAAAGTATGCTTTTTCAAATGGCAGTTGCTGCACAGATCCTTGTAACCAACATGTTATTATAATATGAACTGAAAAAATAATATGAAAAAGGATTCACAAGTTTTGACATACTTGCTGCTACCTGACTAGAATTACATGTTTTTTTTAATAAGAGTTCGTTACTTTATTAGCTGCAAAATGGATAATGTAAAAGTACAGTATCCAGATTTTTATGCTGATAACCGCATACACTAAAAGAATGATTTCTCTGTTCAGAAATAATTTATGTGGGTAACTCTGTACTAATTTATTTTCTTTTCCATACATTGATGTGTCAACAAATAACAATTACAGGAGAGTGACAAAGCAGCATTTTATAAGCAAATTTGTGCATGTTGGGTTTTTTTCTTTGCTGACTGCTCTCTTCCTCATTTTGACATAAAGCAATGTGATATCTTCCATATCAACAAGTAAAACACAAAGAAAACTTTAAATTAGCTTGCCTATGTAAGGGTCTGTTGTCTGAATTTTTTTCCAGCCTTCAAAATAACAGCTGGTTTTGTGCTAGCAAGTTACAATTGTATTTACTATGAATTAGTGCCTAGAAACATCTAGGCAGTGGTTTTGCTGCTACAGATTACTCAGTATACACTGTTACAATCTAGTTGATTTTTAGGTGAGCAGTGTCTGTTTAAGATATCCTGGAGCATCTGAGTTTGTGAATCTTGCCCTAGCTATAAGGGAATTGTTGCATTTGGTATATTTGAGCTCTAATGGAGGCTGAGTCTGAAATGTTTTTGACTGTGAAAGAACATAGAGTTGGTTCTTTTTGTCTGAAAGGTTTGGACAATTAAGTTTTTGTCACAATAGAGTCGGACAGGACACTTGTTTCTTTGTGCAGAATAGCCAAATCTTTATTGCACACAGCTCATTTTTATATGGTATCAGAAGGCACTGTGTTTGAATCTAATAGGTCAGCAAGTCATTGAAACTCAGTTGATTGGTTGGTAATGGCTAACGTACATGTCCATCAAACTTTTTCTTTCTAGATATGTTTACATTTTTTCTTCATAGACTCTCACGGGATAGAGTTCTTATTGTTGCAGGTGCAAACTGTTTTCTCACAGGAATAATTGTTATGCAAACTGATTCTCA
>VZTB01007051.1:15623-45623 GCA_013397245.1 Thryothorus ludovicianus
GCCCCCCGTCGCCCCCTCACCTGCAGCAGCAACTTCACTCTCTCGATGGGGGCGACAGCCGTCTTGGAGACGGCGGCGGCGATGCCGCCGGCCAGAAAGTCCTTGACGAAGCTGAGCGCTTGGTCACCCATGCCGCGAGCCGGTCCGACAGCCCCGCCCGGAGAGAGGCAACGAGCGGACACTTCCCCACCCCGCCGGACAAATGTCNTAAAGGGCAAATTAAAGTTATCTGCTGCCTGCTGGGGAACGCGGTGTCAGAGCATGTGCCCGCTGTATTTATAGCTCCAGGGAGGCACCGGAGGGAACATGGGGAGCTGGCACAAGCACTTCAGGCCGTGTTAACCGTTCAGTGAAGGCGAGAGGCAGCGGCAGAGGGCTAAAAGCCCGCCCGGAGCGATCTGGGAGCGCCACCAGCCAGCTGAGAGTGCTTTGAGCCCTGCCCTCAGCCAGCTGAGAGTGCTTTGCTTTGAGCCCTGCCCTCATGCGCGTGGATTCACGCCGAGAGGGGCGAGGTGGATGTCGTGCCCAAGAGCAAAGCTCCCCGGGATGCAGTGCCAGCCTGGAAGGTGGTGCTGTGTTCATGGGCATCAGTGACCAGGACTGGAGCAGACCTCTCTTGAATCAAGGCCAGAGAGTTGCTTCATGCTGTACGAACCGTGTGGAACTTGTAGGCATCGAGGTCTTTAAATACCCCAGCATGCTCTGGGACTCGGCTTTCCCGAGGAGGAGACAAGATGCCTTTCTGCATAGCAGCCTCATTTCACCCCTGCAAGGTCAGACCCTCACAAGACCCACAGGCAATGCCCTCTTCAGAGAGAGAGAGAGGAAGGGAGGAGACCGTGGGAAGCACATGCCTGAAGCTGCTTGACTTGCACCAAGTGTGAAATAGTAAAGGCTGCAGTGAAGCTCTGCCCTCATGCAGTGTCCTGTTCTTAGAAAAATGTTTGAGTCTTAAGTGAAGATTAAGTGGCTTCCCCATTAGTTTCTCATCTGTTTTTTCTGGCTGACCCCTAAAAGAAAGCAGGAGCTTATGGTTCATTGTTGGGTGACTTGGTTGTGTGGAATAGTTATGTAAAAGGTAATGCAGTAAGGTATAGATGCATACCAAGGAGTCTGCCCTAAAGAGCTATTAAGACAGAAAAATGTTTCCAAATACCAAGGAACTCTTAAGGATCTCTTTGGATTTGGTAATACGGTATCAGTAATGAAAATAGAATTAATCCTAATGTAGGTGCTAAAAGCTTGTCTGTCTCACAAAGAGGCATTCTTGACAGGGCAGTGCATCTCTTCTCCCCAGTGTGTTTGTTAGCATGAGTCAATGGGATGGTACATTTGATCCCCAGTCTTTCTTGCCCTCTGCTGCTCTTAGGTCTGTTGAGGTCTCTTCTCATGAGCCTCAAGCGTGAGTAGTGGATGTCAGCTGTGATTTCCAGAAGCACCCTTATGTACCTTGGCCTCCTGAGAAGATGGAGCCTTTCCCCAGCTTCTAAGAAAGGGGAAGATAGTCCTCCCTGCCCCCCTCCCCCAAGATCTATTTCCCCAAGCAAGGACCAAAAGCAGGTGCATAAGGGTAGCATAGGAGATCCCTAGAATTAGACTGTGAGTTGAAGGGAGTTTTGTTTATTGTATGTGGCTGCCTGCTACCTTTGACCTTTCCTTTTTTTAGCTCATATTTCACTCACCAGGTCTGGTGTCTCCTCTTTTCACAGGAAAGCAAACACCCCTTAAACATCTCAAGGTTTCTGCTGCTGGTTTCACACAGACCCCCAGGATAGTGATGCTCACAGCTGCTGCCTGACTACCCAGACTGATAAGGTCTCCTCAAAGGTGTGCACTCAGGTGTCAACCCTGCTGATTGGTGAGAGTGGTGGTGAGATGCTGCTGGGGAAGAAAAGCAGTGGGGGGCCTGAAATAAGACTGGAGTGGGGGTCTAGTCCAAAAGGATTGTTTGCTAGCCCCTTCCCCGCCATCTTTGATTTAGATTGGTGGGAGGTTTTAATTATTTTTTAGGTCATTTAAATTGCTGGGGGTTGTAAAATGACATTTTAATAAAGTCATTATCATAAGAATTCCTGTTAGTTTTTGAAGATATTGTTGGGTATCGCATCACTGAGATTGTTTGTTTTGATATTTCTGTACCACTAGTATTGTTTACCCATAACTGGCAGTATTTAAAGAAAGGACTGCATAGCAAGTGAGTTGCCACTTTTTCTGCTTCTGCTTCTCTGAGCCCAGATGTCTATTTCCAGGAGACATTTTGCATCCAAACGGTTTTAACCAAATCAGGACTGGACCAGGACATGTGCTGGCTACTTTGAGAGTTATTCTTCATTTGTTTGATTTTCCAAAGTAGTGCATACCCTTGTTTACTTATCCAGGACACTGGGAACCCTAGCACTAAGGCTAGCTCAGACACAAAATCAAAAAGCTTTTAATCAAAGGTCAGCAGTCCGAGTCTGATGGCAGACACAAGGGGGAGCACAAAGAATCAGTCAGAACATCCTGACTCCCAGCCTAGACAGTGGTGAGTACACAGTGTATTGGGAAGATTCCAAGAAGAAATATGTTGGATTTTTTTCAGGGATGATTTGTGGGGTTGTAGTAAGCTCTCATTTTTAAGTTTGATGCATATTTGAAGTCAGGAAGAAGAGAGTAAGAGAGCCGGAACAGAGCTAATTGAAGTTAAGAGTTGAAGAGGAATGATTAGGTTGGTGATGACAAAGATGATCAAGAAGAACAAAGTAGTGTCAGCTTTTTTGGGGGGGAGGCAGGTATTAGCAAGAATTATGTTAAAGAGGTGTTGGTGTTACCTGTCTTAGGAGCCTACATTGAGCTGGAGAGAGGGAAAATTGGACAGGAAGTGAAAGCAGCACATTGAGAAGTGTTAGTGCTGGAAATAGCAGTAAAAGCCAACATAAGTTATGTTTGTTTATTACAGCATGTCTGTAATGTGAGGATGAGGAGCTGGAGGAGGGTCAACATTTTGGAAGAAAACTGAGGAAGTGGATAAAAATTAGTATGAAATAGATCAGGAGTTTTGTTGTAACAGGACAAACATGGGACATAGAAGTTGGAGGGAAAAAATACCCAACCTGTGATACAAGGAATAAACTTGTAGAAAGTGAGCATACTAATATTTCCTTTGGCAAGGATTTGTGCAGAAGATAGCACTTGAAAAGTGCAGCTCTTCATGTAACTTGGAAAACTAGGAAGAAAATTTATAAGGATGGCACCAGCTGGAAGGGGAGACAATTAAATGGTTGTGGATGAAGTAAACCTGATCACAGATCAGCCAGGAATTTGAAGCTGAAGGCAGACTGAGTTATGTGTTTGAAAATCATACTTCATAATTCATGAGATAGGAGTGGAGAGTAAGAAACAGTAAGTTTACAAAAAATTTCTGCTAGAAAAGAAAGATAAAGAAGGAGAAAGTGGGCTGAAATTAGATGGGATATTCTCAATCTCATGAGATGAAAATTATGGAAAGAGCAAGTGAGAGAATATAAGGAAGGAAATGGCAGGCAGGGGAAGAGATCAGAGAAGAAGGATGGGAAAACAGAGGTCGGGGAAA
The DNA here is from genome assembly GCA_013397245.1 of Thryothorus ludovicianus. NCBI lineage: Eukaryota > Metazoa > Chordata > Aves > Passeriformes > Certhiidae > Thryothorus > Thryothorus ludovicianus. Next base: position 19,195 of record VZTB01007051.1, read on the forward strand.
AGCAATTCTTGCTGCAGACCATGTCAGAAGAATGGCTCTTTCAGGGAGTGAGAAGTGCAGGGGAAATGAATGGGTCAAGGCAAGGAGACATACAGGTGACTGCTACAGACTGCCACCAAGGACATCAGCATGAAGCTTGGAAACTTCCTGAGGATGAGTGTGAGAAATTGTGAAGAAGAGAAGAGAGTCAGTTGAAATCACACAAAACTGATCAGGAGGAGCTGGCTGGCTGGCAGTTCTTCAGAGGAAAAACGTGCTAAGATATTTCTCAAAAGCAGACAAACTGTGATGGGAATGGTAAGGGTAGCCTCAGTGTGAGAGTAAGGGGTGGCATTGGATAGAGAGAATGGAGATCTCTGTAAAAGACTGAATCTGCAGAGAGTGAGGCAAAGGCATCTGGAATGTGTGGGCACTGGGATTTAATAGGCATGTGGAAGTATTTAAAGTTTATCTGCCAGTTGCAGCAAGTGAAGGGAAGAAAGGGGAGTGGACCAGGCAGAAGGACAGAACAGGAATATAAGAACAGCCAGCTGAGCAATGGTAAAGCCTTCAGAGTGGGGATAGAGAATTGTAGGTGTGGAAAATGGCAACAAGGAGGCAGTGTAAGGGGAAGGGCTCATCACCTCATGTGGATTGTTTAAGAAACAAGAAGCAGCAGCTGGAGGAATAAAACGGGAGAGAGGAAACCAGGCTAGGTGGGGTGGGAAAACTAGAGGAGTATAGAAGTAAGTTGCAGCAAGAAAGCATGTGAGATGTGGAAAAACAGCCCACAAGCAAGGTTAACCAAGATAGAGAGTCTCCCTAGTCTGCAGTGACTGGTTTCCTCTTGTGAGTGTGTATGGCTAAGCATGTTACACTTTTGACATTCCCTGTAGACTGAACTAATAATGAAAGTGTTTGTATTAACTGAATGTCTTCTACCACATTAAAAATTGCCCTGGTGAAGGCAACTAACCTAAGGTTAATATATTTTTTCAATTTTCAACGCTTTGTTAACTTCACTAGTGGCAACTCTGAGGTACTGGAGAAGGCAAAATTCACTGGGAGAGAGTGGAGTATGAGAAACCAGGGAGAAGGGAACCAAATCAACTACCAATATTGCAGGATTTGGTTCCTCATCAGAGATATGTTAATTTCATACAGGTTTCACATCCTTAGAGCAACAGAACTAAACCAGAAACTATCTAGTACTCAAATCAGAATATATTAATTTCTGCTACTCTAGTTGTTTGAAGAATTGCAATCACAGTCCTTACTCTGAAATTAATTTCACTTCTCTATAGTAAGTACAGTAAATACTTGATATGCTGTAGACAGAAAAGCAGTGTTGCTAAGATTCAGAACTCCAGTGCTTTTTTCTCATAGATCTCAAAATACCTTGAGAACAGAAATTATCTTTTATGTCACAGATGTGCATTACAGTGGATAATTAATGGATTCTACAGGCTGCCATGAACATTTACAGTACTGTAGAATATCTATTAATTGTTTGTTTAATAATGCAGTCGTGGCACAAACATAACAGTACACATTACAGTTTTAGGAAACTCAAAAAGCAGAGGTATTGTGGACAGTTTGCAAGCCATGTATATAAGCAAATAAATGACTTGTTAGATTCCCTAATAGTTAATTTACTATTTACTAGCTCTTCTCTGGTAAATATATTTTGATATTAAGCATAAATCAGTATCCTCAGACTGCATTTTGGAAGGAAAGACAAAGAAAAGTGAAGTGTCTTTCTCAAGGTCATTTTGTCAGTGTGTAGTAGAGCAAGGCATGAATAGAGCTTTCCAAGTTTTGGCAGATCTCTTTTGCACATGCTGTTTTATATGTATGCAATAATATTAAAAGTGAAGATTATATGTGTTCCAATAATAAAGCTTATGCAGAACAAGCAAAATTTGAAGAGCTACTTTGCAGTTGAAAGGAATATTAGACTTTTTCTTTTGGTGTAGATCTTTGCAGAAAATAATTTCTTTAGTAATTTCCAAACATGTTCTATTACATGGTGGAATGTATATCCCTTCTTGGATTCAGTGACTTTCAGGTTTTGTGCTTCCAGGTAAAAAATACATACTGAGAGGATCTCTGGTGTTTATATATTCATTATTGTTTTTATTGTAGTTTAAACTATTTTTGCATGGGAGAAATGAGATCTGGAGGGTGTTGTGTTCTGTGCAAAAGCTGTGACATTCAGGGCAAGATCTGTCTCTCAAGAAAAGTCAATACTTCCAGGGTCCTAATTGTCATGACATTGTTTGAGAGATTCTTGAAGCTTCATTTTCCTGCTTACTATCTTGAAATATTCTATTTACTATCACTTTTTGTCTTACTTTCCTGAGATAGAAGTTGTGCTAAGAGATAATTAGCATTGTGCTTTGCTTTTCTGCACATTCCAGTTCATTGCCAGAGATGTGCACCTCACAGTGTTCACCGGATCTCTTGGAAGGTGTGACTGCTGTGAGCTGTATCAGCAAGGCCTGGGCAGGTGTGTGATCAGGGCAAAGCCAAGCTGGTGTTTTCTGAGAGACACTATTTTCTCTTGCTGCTAGTCTGTAACCCATCTTAGCAGTAACATTTCAAATGTGTTTTATATCCTGATCAGGAAATGAAGTTCTTCACCAAGTTCTCCTGCATACCTAGTGGAGTTTTTTAAAATTACTTTTTGATTGTTTCCAAACTGGAGAAATACTGGGTTGTGTGGCTGTAGAATTCAGATGCACCTGCTTGAGTACAATGACCTAGAAAATAGATCTGATTTATTTGTCAAAACAAAGCTATTAAAAAGTGAAAGTACTAGTATACACTTTTCTGGCCTGGAGTTTACAACATGCTCTTCAGAAAATCTTCTGGGCAGGAGGAATGTCTGGTATGACACCTCGCTCTCTTTGCGTAGTGCAACATTCTTTACATCCTCCATGCCATACCCTGTGTGAGGACTCTCGTGTTCAGCTTTCTGTGACTCTCGTGACTCTTGCATGATTTTCAGTTGCCTACTTCTTAGAGTAGTAGGGCCTTTTCATTCTTCTTAGGTCCACATAAACCATTAATTACCATTTCAAGTCATTTATACAACATTGATGCAAGTCAGAGTATATGAAGAAATCTCATGTAGTGTTTTAAATAGAGTTTTATTTTCTGTTTTGCTCAAGCTTACTGTTCTAAATATTGTCTTAGTATAAATCTTAATGGGATAATGCAGGTCTTTGCTCTATTCAATTCAAGTTGGTCTTTGCTATTTTCAATACATCTTTTTTATCTTTTTATCGTCCTTCAAGTTGCAGTAATTTTGGAGTATCAAAAATTATTTAAGTTACTCTTTTTATATTATGTTTGTTTTGTTAATCTTCTGATTTCTATTTTCTAAGTTGTTTCTATGTGTGATTTTTCTAGGTGTTTTTAAAATCCACTATTTCAGGCAGACAGATTTGAATTGTTAAATTATTAAAGTGATTTATTTTCCATCTGCTATTTCTGACAATACATCTGGTTATAATGTTTTCTGGTTATAATATTATACTTTTCTTTTTAATAAAAGTATCAATATTGTTATCCCTTACTCAAGTTGTTAAAGCTTTGTTTTCAGATATTTTGTAGAATCTCTCATGCTGTGGTTTTACTTTAGACTAGTCTTTCTTCTGTGAAATAGTTCATAATACTTCATCATTTTCTTGCTGACAATTTTATTTTCATGTGTTGTCGGAAAAACTGAAGTGGTTTCTGAAAGTAATATATGTTTTATGGAATCACAGCTTTGTACACAGTCAGAAAACTGGTAATCATATTTTTATAATACAGAAACAATTTCATGCATTAAATGTAGATGCAATTTTTATGCATACTTGCAATAGCTATTAGTGCAAAAGTTTTAATTTTAAATTATTAAAATTAATAATTTTAAGAATTATTTTCAAGCAAGTGGGAAATGAATAAATTGTATTACTTAGTGAATGAATCATCAATTTTTTGTCACCCTACATGCTGGTTGAATAGGCCACAATAACATTGTTATAATTCAAAATGTATTAATTATAATCCCAGAAATGTTTTTTTAATGAATTGAAATAGTAATTTTTCTGTATTTTGCAAGAAAATGGCAAATTAAGTTCAGTTCCGCACCACACATTATTAAAACACATGAAGAAAAATAAAATCTGCTGAAAATCCCAGTAAGAGAGATTGTGATATTGAAGACAACAGCTGCCCTGGTAAAGAGTGAGAAAACGGAGTGAGAAAGTCTTTAGGTGCCAGAGTTTATGGTTTTTGTGGCATCACATCTCATATTCCTTCATGAGGCATTTCAATGCTTCAGAACTCATGGCAGAAAAAACCCAGTTTGAGCTGCTATACAAGGTATGAAAGGAAACAAATTATGGGGACTGAAGCAGAAATCAGGAAACAATTAGATTATGTGGTATATTACCTCAGCTTGATGAAAAAAAAATCAGTATTTCATTAATTCCAGGAGAATGACTGCCAGTTTCTGATTCACTGGGAATTCAGTTTAAGACTTTCATATATATCTTAAGAAATAAATTAAGATACTGTATTAACATACATTCTTAAATGTTGCTTTATTATTTGAAATTGACATATGTAGGTACAGTTATATTATAGGTAGGTATGAAGGAATATATGCTGTAAAAGTGNAAGTAATATATGTTTTATGGAATCACAGCTTTGTACACAGTCAGAAAACTGGTAATCATATTTTTATAATACAGAAACAATTTCATGCATTAAATGTAGATGCAATTTTTATGCATACTTGCAATAGCTATTAGTGCAAAAGTTTTAATTTTAAATTATTAAAATTAATAATTTTAAGAATTATTTTCAAGCAAGTGGGAAATGAATAAATTGTATTACTTAGTGAATGAATCATCAATTTTTTGTCACCCTACAAGCTGGTTGAATAGGCCACAATAACGTTGTTATAATTCAAAATGTACTGATTATAATGCCAGAAATGTTTTTTTAATTAATTGAAATATTATTTTTTCTATATTTTGCAAGAAAATGGCAAATTAAGTTCAGTTCCGCACCACACATTATTAAAACACATGAAGAAAAATAAAATCTGCTGAAAATCCCAGTAAGAGAGATTGTGATATTGAAAACAACAGCTGCCCTGGTAAAGAGTGAGAAAACGGAGTGAGAAAGTCTTTAGGTGCCAGAGTTTATGGTTTTTGTGGCATCACATCTCATATTCCTTCATGAGGCATTTCAATGCTTCAGAACTCATGGCAGAAAAAACCCAGTTTGAGCTGCTATACAAGGTATGAAAGGAAACAAATTATGGGGACTGAAGCAGAAATCAGGAAACAATTAGATTATGTGGTATATTACCTCAGCTTGATGAAAAAAAAATCAGTATTTCATTAATTCCAGGAGAATGACTGCCAGTTTCTGATTCACTGGGAATTCAGTTTAATACTTTCGTCTATATCTTAAGAAATAAATGAAGATACTGTATTAACATACATTCTTAAATGTTGCTTTATTATTTGAAATTGACATATGTAGGTACAGTTATATTATAGGTAGGTATGAAGGAATATATGCTGTAAAAGTGGCTTGCAGTTCAACACTGTAAAAGGAATTGTCCTATTGCTCCATTTAATTTCTTTTCCTTTGTAATAATATACAGTAATGGAAGAAATTGAGACTGATCTATTTTCTATTTTCCAGACAGCTATAAAAGGAAAAAAGACAGGGGATGTTCGGAGTATATATAGTGAGGAAAATTGAGATGTTAGGGACAATGGTGCAGCCATGAAACACTCTTGAAATAGTCAGCCAGGGGTAAATTATCTGGACCTCATAAGTTACTTCCAGGATCATAGTGCTGGGAGGGTCATCCAGAAGCTGTGGAGTCTGCTGCTTGTTTGTGATTTGCCTTTCAGATATTACGATGTTGCAGGTTGGCACCCTCTTTTTCTACATAGAATTAGATCAGCAACTCAGGTCGGAAGAAAGAATTCAAATAAAATACATCTTTATGCAATTTAAAATATCTCTCTGGCTTCCATACATTTCCATCAGTAAACCTTCATTTTTTTGAGGTGTTTTTGAAGTTTCAGGCTCTCTTGTTCACTGGTAATAATTCACAGAAAGAAAGAGCTAAACGGGTGAAAAATTGTGAGACAGCAGTGTTGCAGGAACCCAGCAGCTTATTCTATACTTTTGTCTCCTGTTCTGCCCCTCACCTCTGCAAAAAAAAATTAAAAAAACTCAAACCACCATAAGCAGAGCACTTCTCTTCCCCGTATTCCTCCACTTCCTCAGTTCGAGAGAAGAGACCCCATTGATGAGGTTTTGGGAGAGCTCTCCTAAAGTCGTGCACTTTCTCCTACTGGGCACAGCTCAGCAGGGGAGGCTGTTCTCAGTCTCGAGCAGCAGTGATGTGGATGGGAGGAGGTTGATTATAGCAAGGGATGAGAAGCATGCATTTACATAGTCTCCTTTTCCCTGCCACCTCTCCACTCTCCAGCAAGCATGGGTTTATTTTAGCATTGGCCTTCTGAAGCAGGATTAATTTTCCCCTGAATAGGTCAGGCTGGAACAGAGCCAGGAAACATGGCCTTTCATAGCTGGGGTGACTCAGGAAGGCAGAGATACCTACTAAGTAGACAGGGCCTATAACTGCTGGGCCAATGCCCAGCGCAAGAGCAGTATCCCGGAATAACCTTTCTGATAAACAGCAGAAAAGTCCGTATGGAGTCTTTTTCCAGAAGCTGATGCCGGGCTGAACCAGGCTATAGTGCTGCCCTCTGCTGTTTGGATTTGGGAAAAAAAGTAAATCAGCGATGAAATCCCGCAAATCCCTAAGAAAGTACGACTAGGAATGCAGCAGCAGCAGGTGGACTCGTGCGTTCAGCCTCGCATTTCAGGCAGTGCTTCAGCCAGTTGAAATGTGCCCTTGTATCCTCACTAGCAGTTCTGCTTATAGCAACAGAACATAGCTCATAGTTTTCTTGGGCCTGGTAGAGCCCTTGTGGCTCTGCAAAGCAACTTGTGACAGGAATCATGCTTTTTGACAAGCTTGTTTGTATTTCAGTGTGCAGGGGAGATGCAGAGTAAGGAATTTCCATCAGTAATTCTGATGTTAAAAACTTTGCTATACTTATTATTAAGTAGAATTATTAAATTCCTTACTTACATATACTTGATGCAAAGTTGTAAAGAAAGCTACAGCCATCTTGTCTAAGTACAGGACACCTGGAGGTGTCTAGGACCTTTTCACCAGAGCTAATCTGTCAGGCAGCATGGAAGAAAAACAGAAATAATCTGATATTTTGTCAGAACTAGAGGGAATTGCCATTAAGAGGTATTTCCTGGCCCTGATGCACTCCTGATAGACTTGGAGCCTGAACACTTGCACATCTACAGATATCCCAGCAGCTGTAAGAGCTGTGTTTAGGGTTCTGCTCTGGAACATAACAGCTGGGCTAATTTCATGGCCCTAGTGAAGTACAAAAGCTTGTGGTGTATTATTCTGGAAACTCACCACTTCATGAAACAGATGTTAATGTTAAGCTTTGATTCCATCTCAATGCTTGTGTCTTTAAATGTGATATGCATATTTCATTTTTTGATACTGATTTTAAAACAGTTGCCTTCAATTTCCTTGTCATAAACATCCTGTCCTGACTGCATGGGATTTTGTCTTAGCTATCAATGTGCCTGTGGCTTCCTTTCAAAGGAAAGAAAATTCTCATTTTCTGACTAATAAAAAAAATCTATAAAATCTACATAAATGCAGAACTGATCAGAACCTTGTGATTCAGCTAATGTTGTCTAGTGATAAATAAAAGCAACTGTAGTCATTAATCCTGTCAGCAACTTAACAAATTGTTGTACAATGTGCAGAGGCTTGTGTTGACTATTTTATGCAGACAGTTAATGAATAATAAATGAAAATTTCTTTCAAAATATGTGAGTTAATTAAAGATTTTTAGAGGTGTGATTTCACTTTGGGAAGTGACTGTAACAGTGAAGCTGTGAGGCTGATTATTGGCTTCCCCTGCCTTCAGGAGAGAATACATTTAGTTCTGTTAGAGCAACCATTTTCTAAGATTCAAGCCTGCAACCTCAAACTGAACTTTAAAGGTAAGAACTTTTCTGCTTGTCTTGTAAACCATAATCAGGCCATAAATCTGGACATGTCTGGGGGAAGATGGAGAAACAGAATAACCAGCATGTTTAAACTTCCTTTCCACTTGGTTTACTCTTCATTTTGGTGATCATTTGGCATCATTTCCCAGGCTCCCAATAGAAGAGTGAGACTATACCATTGTCTGACTCAGATGCTGATTTGTGCAAGCAATATTCAGAGCTCAGCCAAGCTGTCAGGAGGACCTTTTTAGTAGAAGTGATCATATTGCATTCTACTGAGCCCAGGTGTTGGGTTGGTTAGTATTTGATTCCATCACACTAGCATTTACAGCAGGACATGATTCTAATGGAAGATAAAAACTAGATCAGTTTTACTTCTAGTCTCAGAACTTGAGGATATGGGTTGAAAAAAGTAGAAACAGGTAAAACCGATTGTGTCTTTTCTTTTATAGATTTCACAGAGAAATGGGAGATGGGAGAATCAGTCCAGCATCTAGTTGTGACTGCCATTGAAGCAAAGTTGGCAAATTTGGTTCAGTCTGACTTAATTTCACTCTTGGTCACATTCTAGTAAACGTCTGTCGAGGCACATTTATTTAAATTAATTTGTGACTACTTTGTGAGTGTAAACTGCTGAAGTTGCAGAAGTCTGAAAAGTCTGTGAAATTTGAAACACAGAAAAATCACCTATGGTAGAAGAGGGGGATCCACAATTTGATGCTACCATATGAACACCTTCTGAGATGTGTCAAGAAATCATGCATTAAACGTGTGTGCATCCTTCATTTTATAGTTAGTGAGTTGACATGTAGATAAAGGCTCTGTGAATATCTACATTGGGACAGGTGAATTCCAGCCTGTACCAATCCTGCAGTGAAAGATTTGCTGAGAATTTGTGGGTTCCATTGCTTGGAAAGTGGCAGCATCACTAATTCATTTCAGGAAGGAACATTTGCACAGACTTGAAAAGACCATCATCCTTCTTTCGTTAGGTGGCTTTTATAATTCCCAGGTATTTGGATACTAGGGTGGATCTTCTTTTGTTTGTTTGTTTTTTGGTTTTGTTTTTGTTTTGTTACTTTCAGTAGCTATGCAGAGCCTCTTCCATCATATTGCTTTCAGTCCCTTTTGAGGCAGACAAACCTCAAGCAGTGACCAATGGAGCAATCTTCAGTCTTTAGCACTTTTGCACTCCTCCTGAAGCTGCCAGATAAATGGTTTAAAGAACCAGTTTAAGTTTAGGTAACCAGGTGGAAATATCCCTGCACTTGGGGTTTGACAGCATTGGCAAAAATTGTATGCGGCTCTCAGGCTATTTTTCTAAAATTTATTTAATGCTTCTCAACTGGACTTGTGTGTTTCTCAGTGCAGTAAGGTTTTGTTCTGGAGGAGTACTGGTCACGGTGGACCAATTCAGAAGTCATTGTTTAGTTTTAAATACCCAACCAAGTGTCCTAAATGATTCATTACTATGCTCAGTTGGTTGTTGGAGATCTCTGATACGTTGTTTATATAAGGCAGTATTTTTGTAAACTCCATTAAGTCTTACGCCATTCCTGAATAGTGTAGGCTGAACCTGTATGCCAGGATGGGGAAGGGAGACCATTTTTCACTTACCATATAGGCTGGACAACTTTGTTGAAATGGAATTGGACCTTTTCTCCTAGTGGAAGATGGACTCTGGTTAAAGTAGTTAAATCTTTTCACTAACTTAGACATCATTTGTTTTCAATGTGTGTGAAAGTGTGCTTTCTTAGTATTGTTTTGTATTTTTTACTTTTTTCTCAGAAATAACTAACAAATTAAAGAGAAAGGTAAATAACAATCAGAAAGGAATTTCAGAAAGTAATTGAATGCTGGTGAGAATGATTTTTTTTTTTAATCCAAAACAATCTCCTGTGGAGACATAGATTTTTAACTTTCTAGAAGTGTTTCCTTCAGCACCCTTTTTCATAGTGGCTACAGCTGAATGCATTCAGGATATGTGTGTTTTGTATAAGGGAAACTATGTTAAGTAACTGAATTATTTAAGGGGCAGGGAAATAATGGATTTTTTTAATTTGATTTTTCGTTTTCAAGCCACAAATGGACAATCCTCTGCCACCTTGCTGTCCTCAGTGTGCCCAACATACTCATGACCTGAAGACTAAAAATCTGAATATCTTTTCATTATTTTGAGTTTAGTCATATTGGAGATTCTTGGCCTTTGTTCAGGATGGTGTTATAGCTGTAGCTTCAAATAGCCTGTATCTTCAAGGGGAATATTGCATTACCACGTTTTATTTGTACTTCATTCTGAGTACAGAGAGCAGTTTCTGCCATGTGTCTCCAAGAGGGAGATCTCAACACTGCAGGAATGAGTTTGGCAGCTCCTGATTATGCTTTGATTGCAGTCTGGAGTGGAGTGTGGAGTGCAGTGTAGAGGTACCAGCTTCATGGCAGTTATTAGTCACCAGCTGATAATGCTTCAGCACAAATTTTCTTCTTTTTCAGCACTTTCCTGTAAGTTGCATCTATTTCAGATATGGAGGGTTTTATTGCTGCCAGTGTTTTCACAGCAACAGATAGCTTTCCATCAGGATCATCTCAATCTTTTCAGCTGGAAGTCCACCTGCAGCCATCTTCTGTTTTTTCTAGCCAAGGTATGCCTGTGAATGGCTCACACTGAGATTCTTTAGTCATCTCACCCATTTCACTAGTGGACATTTCTGGGTGTTTTCCTGAACAGGGGGGAGTCATTCTGAATGGATCAGATGATGATTGGAAGAGATGCACTTCCTACTACCACAGATATAACTGAAGTCTCTTCAAGATTGTGGGGGATGTGAAGCTGTCCTGTCAAACAGCTTAGAAACTAGTGTTCACAGAGAGCTTTCTTCTGTGTTCACCTCTGCAAATAGATTCCTTTTTTTGCATTGCTTATTCCAGGCTGGGAACAGGAGGCTCTGCTGCACCTCCTACAGTCCACTTTCAACAAGGAAATAACAGATGTCTTTGTTGTCACCAGTAGCTATAATTCTTCATTGCTTCCTTCTGTCTCACTTTTGCTTTGGGTGTATTTAAAGACCTGCTTGTCTTGGAGGTGCCTGTTCAGTACATTGTTGCATTATCAGGAGAGCAAAAGAGTGGCATTGGACTGTCTGTTCTGAAATGTCTGTCTGGTGTCTGCTATGATAAGCTACTTGGATGGATGTGACAGGTTGGCCCAGGCCAGCATCTAAATATCCACACTCCTACTCAGTCATTCCCAGGCAGGATAGGGGAGAGAACAGGAAGAACAAAAGTTGTAAAACACTTGGGTTTAAGTGAGGATTTTAATAAATAAAAGAAAAAATGCAAAGGGATGCAAAGCCAATCATCCACCACCTTCCACAAGCTCTGTCTCTCTGAGCAACAGCTACAATGGCTACACTGGGAGACAACCTCACACCCAATTTTTAATGCTGAGCATGATATTATATGGTATGGAATAATCCTTTGGGCAATTTGAGTTAGCTGTTCTGGCACTGTTCCCTCCCATCTTCTTGAAAGGACAAGATGTAATAGCTTTAAATTGAAAGAGAGCAGGTTTACATTAGATATCGTGAGGAAATTCTTTACTGTGAGGGTGATGAGGTACTGGCAGAGGTTGCCTAGGGAAGTTGTGGATTCCCCATCCCTGGCAGTGTTCAAGGCCAAGTTGGATGGGACTTTATGCAATTCAGTCTTATGGCAAGTGTCTCTGCCCATCCCAAGAAGGTTGGAACTGATATCTTTAAGCATCTTCCAACCCAAACTATTCTATGATTCTTGTGCCTGCTCTCCCCAGACTATTCACTGAAGGGGGTCAGCGTGAGAAAAATCCTTGATGCTGTGCAAACACTGTTTAGCAGTAGCCAAAAGACTGGTGTGTTATCAGCAACACTGTTTTAGTCACAAATCCAAAACACATATGGGCTTTCATGAAGTTAACTCAATTCCAGCCAGACCTGGTAGAACACAGCTTCTTTGCACTAATTCAAAGTAGAGTGGGATAATTTCATGGATGGCATAAGGATCCTGATGACTCAGTGACAGCTCAACTCCTTCTTCTTTCCCATCATATGTTCCCCATCTCCTCTCATGTCAGCACTAGCAATTGTGTAGTCTTACAAAAACTGAGTTTTCAGCACGTCCTCAATAGTGAGTCAAAGCTGTAGCGTAGGCAGGGAGTTGGGAAAAGTGACAGAAGTGACCTTTCTGGAATGGATGTGTCATTTTGTGACATAGCTGGGTGGTTGTTATATAGTGCTTGTACTTCTTCATTCTTATACACCCCTAATTAACCTCCCTCACCTTCACTTTGCTCCTTCTATGCCTGCTGTCACCATGTAGCTCCTACTTCAGCTTTAGAGCATTTAGCTACAGAAAACTGTATATGCAAAAAAGGATACAATTACTTGGTTCTCTGAAGCTATGATGCATGGATTTCTCATTAGCAGTTAACTAGAAAAAGAAACACAATATTTAATGTATGGTAAAGAACTAGATGTAAGTCACTCATATCCATTATGTATGCCAGTGCAAATAGAGGAGATTAATGCTTAACTTTGTGTGGTTTTTCTTAGGGGGTCTCTACACAGTTCATTAGAATAGATTTTTTTCTTTCTTTCTTTAAATTGGAAACGCGTGCAACGCATGTGAGAGGGTTTCCCTATGAAGTTCCTCTGCTAAAAAGCAGAGCGGTATTTTTGGAATGTCCTGGCCACTAGATGGCAGGGTGCCCTTTGGATAAGGGAAGCACCCGGCTGTGTTGGACCCTAATTTGCTCTCAGCGTCTAAACCTCTTATTGAGGTGGAGTGAGGAGCGCCTGCAGCTCAGGATAGATCTCTAGTTATGTTCTGGCCCTTTGACAGCACGAACATGCATTTTTAAATTTTCCCCAGCAAAATAGAGACCTTAATTGAATTCTGCCAAGCCTGACACAATAAAATAATAAAGAAAAGCTGAGATTGAACCACAATTAAACCATGTGTTAATGAGTGTTTTGGAGAAATGTCTGCCTCTTGTGCACGTGCTGTTTTTAGTGTGCCAAGTTGTGAAGTACTCAGTCCTTGAAGTGAATTTGAAAGAGGAGACTAGCCCAAGTTGTGACCTTGGAATCGCTTTAAATAGTTTAGACTTGACAGTTTGCTGCAGGTGGAGGATCCAGTTAGTATTTAGAAAAGTTAAGGGTTTTTATTTTTACTCTTTCACACAGATTTCACCTTGGATTAGATCTTCATCTAATAAATTCAACTGAATGAAATTTGTGTAATGGTACTAAGAAAACATAGGGATGGATACTTATGTTTAGTGTGGAATTATTATAGTATTCAGAATATTAAGATGAGGAATTAATGCACATTTGCTATCCCAAATATAAATCTCTATCTGGGGGAGTTGTATGTAACACCTCTCTGTTCTGAAATGGAGCCCTAAACATTGCTAAATTGAAATGACCACACTAAGATCAGGTCCACCTCGCCGAGTCTGTGAGCTAATGAGGGCTGAAGGTAAAAGATATACCAAACTGGGTGCTGTGTCATGGTTTTTGTAGCACCCTTCTTTACTAACACATCTAGAAAACTTTTAGGGAAATTCTCAAAATTTCAAACTTTTATCTTTTTAGTGGGTAAATAGCTAATATTTTTTTTAGTTGATTCATTTAATAATTATAATGACAAGTTAACATTGACATTATCAGGTTATATGATCCTGTTAACAAAGTTCCTCAAAACTAAGTGAACTATTTAACAAAAGTGACAGCATTTTCAAATTTATATTCTGTGGTGTTTGAAATGGATTGATTCTTCTTTTTCTGGGATAGTTTTTTATACTTTATTTTAAAAAGTGAAAAATATTTTAAATCAGTTAAACTATAAAATGAATGTGGCTAACAAAATGAAAAGTATAAGGTTCAGGAAAACAAATATTTTGGAATTTGGAAAACCATTTCAGACAGGACACTTCTGTGCAAAAGATATTTTCAAGTGGTGTATGGTGTGACATGTGCAATTTTTCAATCACATTTTCAGAAGTTACTTGTAGTACTTTCCACTGGCTAAGCTTTGTTACAAATGACACTTCAGTCTGTTGAATCATGACTTGGATCCTTTGACTGTAATGAAATACAGGATTATTTTTTTTTGCCAAGTTTTGCCCACATTTAGTTTCGGAGCAAGCTGCATCTGTTTTCACAGGAAAAAAGATATTCCCAGTCTGTTACACAAGAGCTCTCTTTTGAGGCTGCCTGCATTGCACATATGCTATTCATACACTACTAGGCTTGCACTTTTTATCTGTCTTATCTGCATGCAAGGGCAGATTCAGAGCAGGGTGACCTAACTGGTGGGCTTCCAATCGCATCTGAAGTGGAGTTCAACACGTTTTTCCAGGGTATCAGACATGAGGTATCTCTTGTGCTCCAGTGGGAGATGCTGTATTTTTAGCGCCCTTGTGGGCATGAGGGAGCAGCTGTGGTGTGCAGATCCCAGCTGTGGGGAGAGCAGGCACTGCTGCCAAAGCTGCAGCTGGTGCACTGCTTCTTGCTGGGAGGTGCCTGGTGGAATTGCCCAGGCAGCCTCAGTTAAAATGAATGGAGTAGCAACTGCTTTATTCCAGATAATGCAAGATTTCTGGCTTGCTGTAGCAAAAATGCCTCCAAGTTATCTGGGACATTTTTTAAGTCCTTTTTGAGAGAAAATATCCTGTGTAGGTGAAAAGCTCTTCTTTTAAATATCACTCTTTTTTTGGTTTGTTTTGGTTTCATTTTTTATGATTTGCCACCTGCGCTGTCTGAATTCTGCTATGTCTACATTTCACTTCAGAAATCTGCTGTAACATCTCCATCTGTTCAAACTTCAGAGCTGGGAAATGGCAACTTTTGTACCCCCCAGGTACCAAACACTGCACTGAAAGGAGTCCATTTCAGGGAGAAATAATCCTCTATTTTATCTGTTACCCAGCGTGGATTTTTCACCCATGCTTTATAGTCCTGTATGATGTCCCTGTTTATAACACCATCTCTGAGCTTAGCACCCAAGGAAAGATAGCTCTGATAATGCTTGATCAGGTGTTGTGGCAGAACTCTCATGAGGCCTCTTAAGATATTTTTCCTCTTTTTACCTGCCGATGAAGCAATGGTAAGGAGATGCAAAAGTCTTGTACTTCTCATAACTGATGAGAAACCCTTACAGCAGCAGCAGATCCTTACAATGCTGCTGGGGATGTCTGTTTTACTATGGAAAGGTATTTAGTAGTCTAGCACAACTACTTTTTTCCATTTCAGTTTTCTCCCATTTCCTGTTGTTTCCACTAGTAATTCAGCAGCAAGGGAGATGCTGCTGTGGCACATTTAGTGTTGATAGGTGGTGACAGCTTGCAGCCTTTTAACTGCTACTTTGCTTAAACCTCTCCTAAGTGTGAGTTTTACAGTAACACAAAAAACATATGGTGTCATTGAAATAGTTTTTCAATGAGGGGGAGCTGGGCTCTGGGGGATTTCTTTGGTAAGGGTAGAAAGGTGGTGTATTAAGGGGTGGTTTAAGAGACAGAGCATGAGAGGTCATGACCTAGTTTTATTTCTTACCATTATGTGACACTGGAGAATGCATCCCTTGTCCCTTCTATGGCAGACAGAGGTCAGTAATTATAAAATCCATCAATTTGTGAAAGGCACAGGTGTTGGAGATGACAGAAAATCATCTAGACATGCTGAGCAACCTGGTTAATGCATATAAGGAGTAGAAGAATCCAAGACACAGGAGGGAAAGGCTCACAACCCACTGGACAATTCAACAGAATACTGTACTCATGCCACATGCTGCATTGCTAGCTCTTAATAATAGCCAGTTGGCATGGTATGACTTGCTTAGTTTCCCACAATATATATGGGGATTATAACAGGGGGAGTATTAGCTCTTTGCTTCTTGTTTTTTTACATTAGCAACATGAGAGCCTCCTTGAGGTGTTACTGACAGGGTGGATAAGAGAGTTGCAGTGATAGTGAGACTCCAGGGATCTTGGCTTACCTGTGGTCCAGAGCCTGAAACATCATGGTCTATGTTAACTGCCTTGCCAAACTCTGTCCCCTCCCATCAGCACCCTGGTGGTATTATGTGCTTCCTGAAGTGTTTGACCTCTTTAGTTTTTATAGGGATATAAAAGGGAGACAGGCACTCCTGGTGCTACCTTTCCTTTTCACACTGCTGCCATGGAACAAATAAATTTTTGTTGCTTTGACAGCCTTTTGGGCCAGATTTTGGAAGGCATTTAGGTGGCTCTTTGCAGTTAGGAGATCAGGCTCTGAATAGCCTGTGGAGTGATCCAATAGCCCTGACAGATTGTTGCCTACTAGCCAGGTCTGAATGGCAGGATAAAATGTGGTTGTAGGAGCACCATGTTGTCTGGAGCACTAGGTTAAACCCTACTTTGCTGCTGAAGTGTGCATCATCCTGGCTGATGCTTTGATGGAGAAATTGTGATTAAAAGAGAAAACATTTGCGTTGTAATGCTGCTGCTTGCCTAAGTGCCTGAAGGATCTGGCTTTTGAATTAAGCATGCTCTGAAACAGCATTCCAGTATGTAAATATAAATGCCAAGAATGGAGGGGCATGTTAAATGTTAAATGTTGGAGATTAGTTAGAAATATGTCCGGCAAGAAAGATATTGTTGCAATATAATGAACTAATGATGACTTGGAGTTGAATTACAGTAGCTGGGTTATTTGAAGCATTACAAACCAGATGGGCAACAGCACATAAGCAAAGGATTAATAACAAGCTGGGTTAGTTTTCCTTTTCCCTGCCTCTAAATCCTGTGTGTCAGTTTTCCCAGCCAGTCTTTTACACAGAGATTGCAGTGGTTCAGCTTTCCAAGCCTAGTTTTTATATATTAGGTGTCTCCCCTTCAAGAAAGTTGCCTGACAGGTGAAAACTACTCAGTTACATTTGGTGTTTTCCTTGTGATCTGTGGGAGGATTGAAGTGCCAAATAGATATCCAACACCACAGATAAGGACGTGCCAATACTTTCAGTGTTTGTGTCATGACAGGTGGGAAAAGGAAGGTTTTCTGGAGGGAAGTGGTGATTTATGCCAATACAATATAATTCCAGATTTTTCAAAGTCCATTGTTAAAATCCTTTTTCATAAATGTTTAAGTACTTCCCCAAATTGTTGTTGCCGATTCCTTAAAAATTGCCTGATGAGAGAGATTGCTTCTGGTTCCTTTGTGACACTGATTTGTTAATGTTGCTTTCACAGGCGAAATACCTGGAGATCCCTTAGAAAATGCACAAGAAGTGCTGACAGAGGTCATACTGTCATGTTTTTTGTAAGCAAATGCAGCACGTAGTTAATTCATGCTCTACCTGCCAGCAGAAACCATGGTTTCTACACGTTTGCACATGGGAACTGTAGGGTTGTGTACCCCACAACTGCCTTCAGTTTCTCAACAACTGCAAGTATCTCTGCCTTGCCCTTGTTCCTGGGACAGATCTGAGGTCACACTGCTGGAATAATCCCCTTAGCTTATCTTTCTGGGTATATCATGCCCTGTTTGAAAATTCCTCCCACTTACTTCTTCTTACAATCAGATCAGTATAAATGCCTCATTCTTGCTTCAAATGCCCATCAGAATTTTAGAGTGCTTATCCCTCTGACATGGTCTGCAGTCTTATTTGCCTTGCCATCTCTGCTCCTGTCGCATGCTAGACTTGACACCTATTAAGTTCTCCGCCTCTGCTTTCTGTACTTCTTCCCAATTGCTTTTTTGTGGAGGATATGTTTATGCATCTTCTCTTTTCCAGTAATGACCTTTTAAAAATATGCTGTTGCATAGGTGCCCTGTATTAGTGTCCTTATAGATGATTAAAAGACAGTAACTTCAGTCAGTAACTGACTGAAACAGCTGCTGAATTTCCCAATGTACCTTACTTTGTCTTCTGGATATAAGATATGAGAGGTAAGAACTTCTATTTGGGGATGTTGCTGATATTAAATACAGGCTAAAGTGGAAATAACAATTTCTTAGTTTGCATGTGCAAATGTAGGTATTGGTACAATAAACCACATGTGATTTTTTTGCAGGTGTTCCCTTTGCCAGGGTTCTGGGCTTCTTGCCAAAGCATTTTCTCTCAACCTCACTGTTAACCAGTCCCTTGTGTTTTGCATCAGCTTCTTCTAAATAGGCTTAGCCCTCCAGTTAATAGATATCTTTTTCTCAAGCCCTGCCCATTGCACCTGCTTTTGAAAATGTGCCCTGGAGAACCCAGTGATTCATCTGTTGTGTGCTGTTGGTGTTTGATTAAATCATTGCTTAGTTTCAGGTGGCTGCATTTCTGTGCTGGAACACTTGATTCTCCTGTTTACTGCTTTTGTACATCGTGGAAGTGTTTGTAAAGCTTGAGGGGAAGTTCAGAATAAGAGGTATAATATCAGTGTTTGGGATAACAAATGGTATAGGCCATACACTCTCTTCATTCAAAGCTTTTTCTGTTTCCACACCAGTGAGCACGATAGATGTAATGTAGTCACAGCATGTTTCCAGAAATCCTGAGATCAGTAATGTAAAATAGGCCTTTGGAATTTTAATGGAGAAAATGTCAGTATGCAAAGTTGGTGCAGCCTTGTTTCCCCCCTTCCCCCAGCTTCACTCTCTTAGGCCAGGCTATGTATTTTCTGACCTTGCAGACACAGTATGAGGAGAGGAAACACTCAAGAACCTCACATTGATTCCTCTCCTATGTAAGTAGGATTGACCACTATAAAAAGTAAATATATACAGACATGCCTTCAGATCACACCTTCAGAATAAGTTTCTGTCTCCTGGATGCATTTGGGAAGCCTAGGGACCTTCAACACTGAAATTACTTCTGATATCTCATAAGAGGGACTGTGGCACCCAGAAATCGCTGGGTTCTTTCCAAGCTGCTGTTTTCCCCAGCCACGTTCAGGAAGGGGTTATGTGTCAGTAGCCATGTTTCAGTTATAACTGTTTGAAGGCTGATGAAGTGTTGAAGAGAACATGGTTCTGACCCACCCTCTTTATAGAAATGACATTATTTATTTAGCTTTTTAAATGATTGTGGTATTTTCCTCATAAAATATATTGTACCCTGTCATGTGTATGTCTGGGGTTTCAGAGATCAGCTGTCCTGATTGGGTATTACAAATCACAGTTACAGGCTAATGCTGGGAAATTATTTACAGGAAAGAGATAGTTAACTTCTCCACATGAGTATAAATATATCCATACTGGCAGTTTATAGTTCATTAACTTTCTTGAGCATTAAACATAGAAAAACCTTTTATTTTGTGGTCTCCTAATCTGGCTGGATATGGAGAGCAGTTTGAGACATTCTTCTTATGAAAGCAGTCTGATCAGAAGCCCTTGTTGTTCTAACCCGGTTCACTCTAGGTTAGAGACCTGCCTCTCTAGATCAGGCTACCAGCTTGTAATGAATTATCATTATTATTTCTTTAAGTGAAATTAAATGACCAGCTATTCAGAGCTATACTGAACTTATAGAATAAGAAATATTCTTAGTATCATATTATGGTCAGATTGGGTCCAACACCAAGAAAATTCTTACTCGTTTGTCTGTTATGGAACTTTGTTGTTTGAGTTTTTTCCATTTGGTTACCAGCAGTGAAGATTTTTCTCTCATTTTGGAACAAAAATATCTGTGAGTGAATTTCTGTCTACTTCTATGCTTTACAAAAATTGTTGCTCTGAGGCAAATGACATTGTGAGAGAAGTAGAGGCTCTCTCCAGTAATTATTTTGTATTACTCTAAGAGAAGACAAATTGGGTAATAAACATTAAGACAAACTTCAAATCTTATAAGTCTATGTTCCTCTCTTTATTCCCATTTTTTAGATCACAGCAGTTCATTGTCTTTAAATCCAGAACACTGTTCAAAGAGCTTCATTTTGCTTTTTGAACAGTTTGTGGCTTTGTTGCTCCCCTTCCTTTTTGAAGACACTAATGATGAATATGTAAAGGCATTTCTTTAAATGTTGCAATAAGTGCTGTTCTTTCTCTTCTGTGGATCTCACATGTTACTTATGTGGAACCTTTTTAACTTTCTTTGTGACTATAGTTACACACAGAGAAGTAACATAAGCATAATATAAACAATCTATCTGTTCTAGTTTCAGAGCTAGAAGTTGGCCAATTTACCTAACTTTTTGGTTTTCAACATATTTTCCCACTACTTATGCCTTATATACAACCTAAACTTTCTGGTATGACACCCCTTGATGCAAGTGATGGAAGGATGGATTAGGAGACAGCAACAATCTGGAGATTTGGTTTAACTGATCATGTAAGCAAATAGATTTTGCCCATTGATCATATGTGCAAATAGTCTTCAAATGACCTGTGAAACAGTGTGTAACCCCAAAATAGTTATGGATTCCTGGAAAATTGTTCTTACTGACACTCCCTGACCAAGTTAGGTTTTATTTTCTTCAACAGGTAAAAATGCTGCAGTTCTGCATTACTTCTGTGTGGGTTTATATGTGTTGACTGAACTAAAGCTTCTCTAAATGCACGTGTGTAAATGATAATTAAGTGTAGACAAGTGAAGTTGAAAGCTAGTAAAATAAGATACTGTCAGCAGAGGGCAAATGCAAAAGCAGTTGTATCTGTCCTCCTCAGCAGACTTCCTCAGAAATAAAGCAGAGTAAAGGATTCTATAGAATGAGCAGTTCTGCATGCACCAAACCTCTGAATCAGAAATCTCCAAAAGGAGTTAAGGACAAATTACACTCACAGGAAGACTTCTTGAGTTACGTAAAATGGGAAAGCATGATGAAGAAACTAAAACAACAAATAAATACTTTATTTTGTATACATTTCAATTGCCTTGTCAAAAAGAAAAGATGTCCCTCCAAAAGTCAGCTGAGTTTATCAGCTTTGCAAAATGATGAATGAACGCCTTGTTCTTTATTATTGCTTAAGTCATTCCTGTTTATGCCAGTATTTCAAGGATTATGTTTTGATTGTTCTGAAGAGGTGAAAACACTTTCTTGCTGATGAATAAACACTGCCACTTTTAAATATTTGTATGCAAAATGTCTTTAAAGCCATTATGAAATGCTTTCCAAAAGCACTAAAAAGCTGTTTTCCAAAAAGACAGTTTTTCTCTACATTTTCTTTCATGCTAAACAGTCCAAATGAAAAGCCTTTCAGAGTTAACTAGTTAAAGCAATACCAGTGTTTTAATGTAATGAATAACTTTTTATAGAAGACAATTGCACACAGTTCAATATGCTAGTATTTCTATTTCTGTGCCCCTCCAATGCCGGGATTCTAGGGTAGAATTTCTTTCTTTGAGAAAGCTGAAGCGATCAAAACCCTGATTAACCTCTGATATTCACGTGGTGCTCTTGATCTTGAGGGCCAAAGCAGTAACAAAGAGTTAATGGCAGCCATATGCTCGGGATATTGTGGGTACTGTTGACCCAAATGTGAACTCCGCAAGCAAGTGCTGCTAACTCCTGTTTGTTTCAGGTTTGGTGTGGAGATTACTGATGAAGAGTTTGAGCTGCTACTTGACAGAATCCCCCTTGATGAAGATGGAAATGTCAGATACCCCCAGTTCATGTCCAGGTTTGATTCCTGGTATGTAGCGTATGCATTTTACTTCTCATTTGTGAGTAGAATTATTTTTAATCTAAAAGGCTTACATAGCAGACTGAATCTCATTTCTTAACTGTGCTCCTTTATGACATATTTTTTGCACAGAGTGTGCTGATTACATTTAAAATTAGCTGATATCGTGGGTGTATGCTGTTTGCAATTTAGTTGCTCTTTACGTGCTATTTACATCTTTTAGAAGACTTGAAAGTTATATAACAAACCTTTGTGTTTCCTGAAGGCTGGGAAATATGTTGGAGCACTAAATAAAGGGTAATTATTTCCAGAAAATTGTAATAAATGTACTTGGTATATCTTTGAGAACTTGAAGAATTTATACGCCCTATATATAGTCTGAAGTACTTCTGAGAAGCTGATATTGGTTAATATAGGAGCTCTATGCTCCCTCCAAGGCCTAGCTGTGAATTAGTTTAATTAAAATAAAAAAACACTGGACCAGATAAAGCTATTCTATTATTTCCCAAAAATTAAAACTCTATGCCCAAAACTGTCATGCCAGTAGCAGGGCAGAAGCTAGTGTAATTTCTGAGGTGAATGAAAGACTTGTGGAATCTGGGACTGGAGAAAGCCATTCCACCCATGAAGTAAATTCCAGCACTTTCCCACGCATTTTTATGTGCATGTAAGAGTTCGACTGCTCAGTTATTTGAGTTATTCAGCAGGTAGGGGTATGTCCAGTCTGCATACACACAAGGGTAAGTAGAGGTCTGAGTTCACTGTACAGAAACCATGTAGGGTACCTTCCTGAACTTCAAGTAGCAAACCAGCTAAGTACTGTAAACCTGGTGAGATTGTGTCTTCTTTCCCATTCCATTCAATCATCTTTCGCTCTTTCTTTTCCTCCATCTTTGTCATCCTGCTTCAGGAAACTTTGGGGTTGAATTAATCTGTCTGCATGTTTGCACACAGGGCAGTTGGATATGACACTGGATTAATGAGATACGTATGACCTTCTGAACGGTATCTCCAAGGCACTCTTCAAACATGTTCCAAATAACCCTTGAGTGCATTTGGGTGGGCTCTTGTTCCTCACCCACTTTTATGCCAATGCCTCCACTCCATTTTTTTACTTTCTAGCACTTTAGTAGATAACTACTACTGGGTTGTAGTTATCATGAGTTCAGTAGTACATGAATTTCTGTGTCATGTCTTAACTCCAGAAGTATTCTCTGATTGTCCTGTGGTAAGGGGTATAAAGAGGAGAGACACAGGATAAATGCCATCTGACAAAGCTCTCGAACTTTTGAGAAACTAAAAGAATGAAAAATAAAACACACAGAGATGCACAACACTGGACCCTACCTCCTTCCTCTTGCTGTGCACCCAGCTGTTCTCTACCTTAATTGCAGGAAAAAGAGATTAATCTCTTAGATCAGAAACTCAGAATAAGGGAGGAAGGGGTTTTAGGAACTGAAGTTACGTCCTGGCTTTTGTCACAATAGAAAGAACAGAACTTGATCATTCAGTGGTGAAATATTTTCTTTATAGCCCTTTTTTTTTTTAACTGAAGTCAACCTTCAGAATTCACTAAATCTTGCCATTTCAAAGACTATTATCAAACTTACACCTGTTGTATAGAAGAATTAACGCTTATACAGGAATCTTTTCACCTTCAGTGGCATAATTCTGTATTTGACTGTGATCCAAACAATTATATAGCACTATATATATCAATTATTTTTTCCCAGCTTAAGTGGAAGAGAGTCCATAGGCCTCATAGCATAGCTTATGTAACAGTCTTTTATTTGTCTTATTGTGAGAACCAGAGGCCAGGTGCTTCTCTTGGATTACTTGTATATTAATATGAGGTAATTTTGTTTACTCTAGTCCAAAACCAGAGTGTAACTAGGAATGCAATGTAGGACTGAGATATAATTTTCACTTCCATCAGCCACTCCCCTGTCTTTCCTGCCATAAAACCAAATCTTTTTTGCAGACATTGTCCCAGATTCCCATCTGTATGTAATGGGTTGGCCCCAGCTGGCAATCAAATTCTTATCCAACCCCTCATTCAGTGGGATGCCAGGAGAAAGTAGGAGGAATAGGAAAGAGAAAGCTCATACATCACTTACCAGTTTCACAGTTTCAGTTGTGGGTGAAACAAGCTTGGCTTGGAAAAATTTAATGTAATGTATTGCAAATATATATATATATGTATTTACTAATTTAGGAAGAAAAAAGACAAACATTAAGATACATAGGGAAAAGAACTCTCTCACTGACCTTTCCCAGGATCAACTTAACTCCTTCACTCCACACTCCTCTCTGCTACCACCACCAGTTACACTCAGTCCCTTCAGCAAGGAAACCACTGGAGCAGTGTGTAGTGGGGAGGGGGCTATGCTTAGGATGTAGTGTTTTCTCTCTGCTGTTCCTTCCATCTTGCTGTTTCTTCCCCTTCTGTCATGGGCCTTCCATGGGCTGCTGTCCCCTGCAGGGTGGAAGGGGGCCTGTTCTGGAAGGCAGCAGGGTAGGAATGTGTCTGCAGTAGCTGAGTTGATTTATGTCCTGAAGCTCTGAGCTTCTAATGACTGGTCAGGGGCAGACTGGGTATTGGTCAGCAAGGGGGGTTTATTCCTCTCCCTCTCTTTTTGTTGTCTCCCTTTTCACTGCATTTGTTTAATTGTTATTAGATTAGTTTTATTTCATTTCAGTTATTAAACTATTCTTAACGCACAGATTTTACTTTTTTTTTCTCCTTCCCCTCCTAATGTAGTTGTGGGTGGGTGTGGTACTTACTTACTGTCTGGGCTTAAATGGGATTCTTGAAGAATTCCTTTGACTAGAAGCAGAAGGTGGTTTGTGAGCCTGAGGGAATATAACCAGTAAGGGTAACATGGGAATTTTTGTCCACTATCAAAGATAAACCATGCAGAGGTTTACTGTAGCAGGATCAGTACAATGTCATTTGTTATTCTGTAATATTCATATTAGCAAGGATGGTAAATGGATTAATAAAGAAAAAAGTTATTAATAATCTGCCACAGTGATTTTAACCATAAGTGAGACAAGGTTTCTAGGAAAAGGTAGTATTCTGTAGATTATTTTTGAAACAATAGAACAGATGTATGTGCTCAAAGCTGTTCAGTTATCTCCAGTTTTATCAGCTGACCTAATGAGAGATGTCCACACACTATATCATGGTTACCTTCATTCTGTAATATTAATCATGGATATTAATCATGGATACCTTAGACTTAATTTATAGTTATAGTGGCATTTATTGCTTGTAGACTCCAAAAGGAGGAAACTACTCAGAAAGGGTAGTACATGAGTACATCAATTCCTCAGTAGCTTGATTCCTGCTGCACGGTATCTGACTATTGTGGTTACAGGCTGTTTGCATACACTAAATAGAAAGGAGATGTTATGGCAGAATTGAGGCACAGGTTACAATGTTTCTGCCTCCAACCTCTTTCCCCTCACAGTATATTCATAGAAGAAAAAGTTTAGACCAGTTTTCTTGATTTATTTTTAACGATGGTACTTTTCATCCCTTGATCCTTACAGTGGAACTTTGTTGTCACTTTTGCCAAGTGAGTGACACAACTGGAACTGACTCCTTCAGTATTTGAAAGAATATTATGCTGTGCTCGTTCCTTGCACAGTACATGTAGGAAAAAATATAGATGCCAATTGTGTAGGATAGAGTTGGAGAAGTGTTCAATATATACCCTAATGTCAGTGAAATCTGTAGTTAAACCCTCTCCCAAACTTCATCTTTTCAGATTGAGCACTACATAAGAAATGTTTTTGAAAATGCTAAGTAACTTGCCTTGGCAAATCAATTTATTGGTGTTCTGTAAGATGAGGAAATTAGAGTGCTAAAATACTGTGTGAGCTATTGTCCCTGCTGACAGCTTCATTAGGGATCATTGACACCAAGTCACTTGGGTGAAAAGTGACAGCCATATGACTCTGCAGAACAGTTATCTTGCCTTGCACATAGCCTTTTTACAAGCTGTATGTTTTTGATGATGCTGACTGGGAAGTATAGTGTCACCTACAGAAAAGTGAGCTGGGCATGTTTCAAACCTACAAAGGTGTAATAGTCTGTACTGCAGAGCAAATACATGTTAGCTATGTCCATTTATTTTGCTGTATAATTTATAGAGTCATATGCTATATCATTTATAGAGTTACACTGATAGCTACAACCTGGGCTGGATTTCAGACAGTTTGTGACAACAGACAAGAGTGACTAGGATGAAAGAAGACTGTCACCTTTCAGTGCTGCATCTGATAAGAAGCCAAGACAAGGTCAGATACAAGTTAAAATATCTTTCCAAACAGCTATGTGCCCTTCAATCTCCCATCCTTTAAAAATAACTTTTCTTTTCCCTGTTGTGTCCTCAAATCTAAAATGTATGTAGGAGGTGTGTTTCCCATCCTTTAAAAGTAACCTTCTCTTCCCTGTTGTCTCCTCAAATCCAAACTGTGTGTAGGAGATGAGTGTTCTGATCTTCTGATTGCCATTCTCTCGCACACAGATTTTTCATTCCTGACCAACTGTCAGACATAGCCCTCTAACACAGTACCCAGTGGGTTGCTGTGCCCTCCTGCACTCCTTGCTGGATCTGTGGGTCAGCCAGCCTCAATACAGCCTCATTTTGTTTCTTGATTTTTTAGCTTTAGGGCCCTTTATTC
>VZTB01007051.1:50623-73755 GCA_013397245.1 Thryothorus ludovicianus
CAGTTGATGTTATCTTTTGGGATTTCAGTAAAGTTTTTGATACTGTCTCTCACAGGACCCTTGTGGACAGCACACAGGTGGATAAACACAGCATGCAATGGGTCACAGATTGGGCAAAAAGGTTGTAGCGAATGGGGTGACATCAGGCTGGCACCCTGTCACTAGTGGGGTTCTGCAGGATCCATCCTTGGCCCTGTGCTCTTTAGAGTCTCCACAGAAGGCTTGGTTGCAGGACTCAAAGGTAGATCTAGTAAGCTTGCTGATGACATCAAATTGGGAGGAGCTATTGATTCTCTCAAAGACACAGAGGCCCTGGAGAGAGACCTTGACAAATTAGAGGGTTGGGCAATCACCAACCACATGAAATTTGAGACAAATGCTGTATGCTGCACCTGGGATGAGGCAACCCTGATGTACATACAGACTGAGGAATGAGAGGCTGGACAGCAGCACTATGGAAACAGATCTGAGAGTCCTGGCCAAGGGTGAGTCAGCAGTGACTGGGATGCTCCAGGCACAGAATCAACATCCAGGCAAGGGAAGGGATTGTCCTGCTCTGCTCTGCACTGAGGCAGCTTCACCTTGAGTACTGTGTGCAGTTTTGGATGCCACAATATCAGAAGGATATAAAGCTGTTAGAGAATGTCCAGGAGAGGGCAAGGAAAATGGAGAAGAGCCTTGAGGGGAAGCCATATGAAGAGCAGCTGAGGTCACTTGGTCTGTTCAGCCTGGAAAACAGGAGATTGAGGGGGTCCTCACTGTGGTCTTCATCATCCTTGTGAGGAGAAGAGGGGCCAGCACTGATCTCTTCTCTGTGGTGACCAGTGACAGGATCCAAGCCTGTAGCTGTGTCAGGGGAGGTTTACATTGAGTATTAGGAAAAGCTTCTACACCCAGAGGGTGACTGGGCTCTGGAGCAGGCTCTCCAGGGAAGCAGTCAGGGCATAAGGCCTATTTATTTTCAAGAAGTATTTAGAAAACAATCAGGCACGTGGTGTGAATTTGGGGTTTTCCTGTGCAAAGTCAGGAGTTGGACTTTGATGATTTTGTGTAGGTTTCTTCCAAGATTCTATGTCTTACTCAGTAATGACTTGTACAACCAAACAGCTCTATGAAAGGCGTGGTCTTCAGCTTGTGCAGACAACCTCCTGAGACAACAAGTACTTGAAACCCAGAGATTTCAAGTAGCAGAAGTGTCCCAAATGCAGCTTGAGGCATTAGACCACTTATTTAGTGACCCTTGGGGTTTTCCAATGCATGTGAATTCACACTCTGTTTATAAACTGACTGTGGAGACATTCGGCAATTTTTTCATTTGTTAAACACAAACCAGTGTTTATGTGAAGTGTGCTGGTAATGTTCATCACCATGCTGATTCTTGCAAGTTGTATGTGATTTGATGGGATATTTATTGCTATGGTAGTAGCATCTTGGCCTCTAATTTTGCCAGTGTTAGTATTGTTATGGAGCCTTTATGAAGAAAAGCATTATACAAAATAAGAAAATATGGCAAAATCTGAAGGCACTATGGGAGTATTTTTTGCCTCTGACATGTTGATGGGGAAGCATAAGGAAACAGCAGTGGCACAGGAAGTCATGTTTGCTTTATTGGATCATGTAAAACTTGTAGTTTACATACTTACCACTTAAAGTGTCTCTTTGTGGTTTACAAAGGAGCTAAAATAAAACCCCATCACTGTATCACATAGCTCGTGGATATCAATGCAAAATGTAGACAAGAAAAAAAAGGTTGCTGGATTTTGGGACAAAGTCTTTAAAGACCAAAGGAGAAAAAAAATCCAGAACACCAGGATCCACAAGAAATCGAACTGCAGTTTTAGAACTTCTCTCCTGGGCTGCTCCTTTCCTCTCCCTGCACCTCTGGCAACATTTTAAAAGCTGACATTAGCTTTTTTATGATGTCAGGGTTTTCACCACTGTAATGGGATAAGCATGAAGCTGAAGTAAAAGCTGCATAAAGCAATATAGTAACTTCATCAGATTTTATTGATAAGGTTGGAGGGAAGCCAGCTTCAGTGAATAGACACTTGCAGCCAAAATCCCTCTCCAAGACCAATGTGTTTTTACACACAGATCCTTCCTTCACTACCTTCTTTTGCTTCACTCATTTGATGGACCCTCTGCTTGGAAAAGAGGCCAGCACCCATCTGTTATGAAAGGACCATGTGTATTGCAGGACATTGGCGTATTCGTGGATACATCCTAAAATGCCTGCTGCTTTTTTTAGGTCACTTTAAAGCATTCACTTTTTTGAAGAAATAAACATTCCTTTGAGTTTTCAAGCAAAGGTCTCTGCAAGATCTCTGTAAATCTCTGCAAGATCTGGCAGGTTTTGGTGGATTTAGTACATGTTTACCAAAAAAGTCTGAAAATGTTTTTTCATTTGGTCTTTATCCTTTCCTGTCCTAAAGTAATCAGTATTTTCTCGGGTTACTTCATGTACATGTTTTTAATAGACCTTTTCAAGCATAAGGAGCAGGTCAGGAGGCACAGTGTGATTAATACTTCTGAGAGAAGACCAGAGAGACCAGGAGAGTCTTAGAAAACACAAGGAGAATGACAGAATGGCATGAGTTCACATAATATGATGAAGATTTTATCTACATTTGTTGATGTCAACTTTGTCCCATCTTAAGATTTCAAAAGAGGAGTTCCCTTTAGTCTTCCCAGCTTTTTCTTTGCTTTTTTTCTAGGTCATGCTCACAGAATCAGGACATAAGTCACATTCCTGCACCCTTCTAAACTTCTACACTCCTCCTAAACCTCAAGCAAGTTTCCAGTGGGACCTGAGCCATTTGTGGGCCTTGTGATGGTCTGTTTCTAAGTAGCTATAATATTTCTTTCCTATTAAGATGAAAAAATTACAAAGGGGTGCTGTTATGTATTTGCTTTCACTTAAAAGTCCTGAAGTCATGTTTACTCCGCACATACATTGGAAATTTCTATTAGTTTGATGGCATTAGTAAAGAAATATGGTAAAACCACAGCATTAGGCATTTTTTTCTCTGTTGTGTGTAACTGAATGACCATTTCAAACATACTTTATTACCAAGAAAAAACAAAAAAACAACATACCGAAATCAATGGCTAATAAGCAAGACAGAGAAAGTTATATTCAAGTTACCTTGTGCCCTCTGTCCTGGTGACCTTTCTGTGCTGAGCCACTAGTATTGTGACCATTTTATTTACTACTGAAGGATAAAAACCAAAATCCTTTCATATTCTTGAAATCGTTCCAAAACAGAGCACATATTGCCTCCTGAAGGTGACCTGTTTTAGGGATGTTTATCCTTGCTAGATTCTGGTTTGCCATTATTAAAATGCCACAGTGAAGCATTTACTAGCTTTGTCCCTATATTTACAATACCTTTTGACAGAGATGTCTAAGAGCTTTAAACATATGCTTTAAACAGTGGATGGTTGGCTCTGACATTTGTTACAAATCTTTTCAGAGGGCCGTGTGGAACTGTTCTAATCCGGGAAGAGCCACTGACTCGCTGTGTGATCTGACAGAGTGACATATCACTTGACCTCAGTCACAGCAGCTGTAAAATAGAGTGGAAATACAGGGAGAAAAATGGAGGATGCCTTGCGACAGCGCTTTCTCCAGCAAATAAGGTTCAGACCTGTGGCTTGGCGTCTTTCCTATCCCTCCAAAATTTGTGATTAGTTTTAGATCAGAATTGGGTTTTCCAGCATTATTTTTAACTCCTTTTGGCAGTGGCAGGACGCCTTACCGAGTCGCCTCATCCTGGCTGCTCGGGGCGGCAAGAGACGCTGAAGCCTGGGCTGTACAGGTGGTCTAATCAAGGCCTCCCCGGCCCGGCAGTTTTGCAGGGCGGAAGCAGAAACGTTTCAGACAGAGCTGTTGCTCCGTCCCTGCGGCTCTGGGAGCCGTGTCCCGGCGGGGCGCGGTGCCCGCGGCCGGAGCGCCCCGCGCCGGGGCCTGCAGGGNAAACTCAGGGGTCCTGCACCCCCGGGACACCCCCGCACTTGCAGGACCCTGGGACCACCGGCCTCCGCAATCCCGAATCCCCGACTCCCGCGCCGCCGGGACCCTCCCCTCTGTACTTCGGGGGCTGAGGAGCGAGAGGAGGAATGAGATCGTTTTGCTCCCGGTGATAAGCTCCTCGTGATGTCAGAAAGAAACACTCCAGCTTTCCCTCTGCGTTTTGCGTAGGAATATAGCGTTTGGGTTGGGGGGGGTTTGTGTGTCTGTGGGGGTTACTTGTGTGAGTTATTGTTTGTTTGGATTTTGGTTTGTTTCGTATTTTTGATAGTTATTGTGAGAATGCTGGAAAAGTTTGAAAATCCCACCAGATGCAGAAGGCCGTGTTTTCTGTGAGATAGCTGTGGGTGCTTTAAACAGCAGCTGAAACTCGATCCCCTTCAGACAGCTCCAAGTATGGGAGCTCGGTAGAAATCCCACACTTGGCAGTTCTTAGTACAGTTGAGTAGATCTTGAATTAACAAACCTCTGGAAAACTACTCTCATTTTCATCTGGATGTCTCTCCTCTGCAAAGAAAAATTGTTGGGCAGATTTGTCGGGCAGCTTGTGCTGCTGCAACTCTTCCCAGGGGGAACTGGGAAGAGCCTTGTTTTGGAGAGTGACCTGGCAAAGTTGGGAAGTGGAAAAGGAGAAGGGATAGCTTTTCCAGATGATGAAACTTCAAAACAGACTTAGGGCTGCTGTCAACTCTTTAAAATCCCAAGTTTCAACAGCAGACTAAGGGTCCAGGAGACAGAAGGGTCCAGCCTTCGTCCTCAGGCATGTTACATGCACAGGTGACATGAGGCTAGCCAAGCTGGAAATCAGAGCACTAAAGGAGCCTCATTGCAGCCTATAGCACAGTTGCTGTAGCACAGCCTCTGCAGGAGCCGCTTGGCACAGCCACTGGAGCTGACATCCTGCGTGAACTGTTCTGTCCCACTTGCATTCCTGAGCTGCCAGAAAACAGCACATGGATGTGCAGGCAGCAGCCAGCAGTGCATGCCTAGCAAGTCTCTTACAAAAATAGAAACACAATAGATCTTTCCACTTGCCAGTGTGTCTTTCCCAGTCCTTACCATTTTTTACTGCCAGTGAAATATAGAGGCGTGTGAGGTGCTGTGCCCCAGCTGAACCTGACCTGTGCACATCTTAGGGTGTTCTGATCTAGTTTTAGTCCAGGCAAAAGTGAATCATTTTGGTTTGAGTCTACCCAAGGATTTAAAACATTTATATCGTAAGTGGGATGTTGGAATGGGCCTTTTTCATTATTCTTCTATACATAATTTGTTTTGTCTTACTCTCATATAAATCAGACTAGATCAGTTTGAAAGGCTGAAGCAATCACAAACCAAGGAACCTTAGCTTGGGAAGGTAAGACTGCTACTTTGCACAGCTGTCTTGCTAGTGCTCTCACTGCCTTTTGTGACCTGGCACACTTGGGTGCCTGATCTACTAATTTCACCTCCATCAGCAGTTGATGCCAGACCACAAGAATCACCCTGGGCCAGAAGTACGCAGTGTACATCTCCTGCATAAGGCCATCACTCCCTTGGGATGGTTGCACTAACTCATGCAGTTTAAAGTTTCATCTATAGGAATTGCTTCAATTTCTCTGTGACTGGTAATAATTAGGTGATTATTATTGGATGTTTCATCAGCAAACTGTAATGTGCTTTGTATGCAGAAATAAACTAGTTAATTTCTGGTTTTGATTTTCAAACACTTGCACAAGAATTGCCAATAGACTGAGAGCAACTTAGGTCTATAAAATCTATTTTTCACTTTTAGTTCATAATTTCATGCTGGCTTTTTGATGTGGCTTTGAATTATCACTGTAACCTCCTGTGTTTCTGTAAAAAAGGAGGAAGAACTGTTCTCTATTATGGGGATTTGTGATGTCATAGCATACCTGCTATTTCTTTTTCCTTTTTTTTCCTCTAGATCATCTAGGTGGGATGTCTTAAAAAAAAAAAAAAAAGTAGAAGGTGATAACAGTTCTAGGAGAAACTCTTGAATCATTTAGTCCAGTTTTCTGAATTAGACAAAGCACCTTACTATGTATTTACACTTGACTTCTAATTAGCTCTTGGATGTTTGCAACATCTCAGCAGTCAGGGATACCTTATGAAGCTGTTTCCTTCCACTTAGTAGCTCTTTAGTAGCTCCTGTAAGATGTGAAAAAAATGATCTGCAAATATTTTGTGTTTTTTTCCCCAATAGCTTCTAATCAATATAAAATATGAAAATGACATTTCTTCTGAACAAAAATATATTTGATTATATATAAATTGTGTTTTCATATGCTTATTCCAGATCAAACTATAAGAAACAATATATACATTGTCTCCTGAAGGGGCAGAGTATCTCTGGAATAATACTACTTCTGTAGACTTTTTAAGGGGCTCTGTTCTGATTGTATGCAGCAAAATAATTTGCTTCTTTGCTTTATTTTCCTCCATGTCTTCCCTTTAAATTAAACCAAACCAAATTTTGCCAGACTGCTTCTCTTGAGAGGAAGGCTACAATGTGCATCTGTGCCAGCCAAAAAGATAATTCCCTGTTTCATTTCCTGAAAATACCTAAAAAGGGCTGAGCTGTTGGGTGTCTGGACTTCTCCCTGCTGTGTGTATTGTATATAGTATCTCAGACACTGTTTAGAAAACTATATAAAAGAGCAACAGCAACTGTGACCAGCCACTCAGTAAGTATATTAAAAGTTCATCCTTCCTCCCAAAAACATATTTAAGTTTGTTTAATATTATAGTATTTGAGAGAAGGCCAGTCTTGTTTAATATTGTAATATTTGAAAGAAATCCAGACTGTATTTCTTTATGGCTAAGCAGAGATTGAAAGAATGGATATATTGCTAGTTCAGAATGCTCCTAGGGTCTTGAGCCCTTTGACTTTTGTCACCAGGGTCTAACGTGGTGTTTCAGTTTCAGAACTTGCACATTTTGAGTGGTAGGGAAAATATAAAGGGGTCTTGAAAACACTTGTGTGGTAGCAGCCGTCATCATAGACCAGATCCCAAAGGGCAGATTTGCATTGCACTTGCCACCTTAGTCTTTGTGTTGCTGAATGTCTGATCAGGCAAGTCAAAGTTGCTATTCTCTAAGGAGGGTTCTTTGGGTCACTTACTGATGTATTTATTAATGCAAACTATCTGTTCCGCTCTGACAGGAATTTAATAGTAATGTCTTTCTTAACATTGTTCTACTTTTGCACACATTTTTATGATCTTGTGAATTTTTCCCTCTTTAGCCTTTATACTGAAAAATGCTAAAACAATAGTTACTATACATTTAAATGGACTTTGTCTGCTTCATATTAAGAAGAAATCTTTGTTTTTCAGTAAGATCTGTGGATCTGTTTGAAAAAGTGTTTTCAAGGAGACAAAATTTTCATTAAAAAGGTGACATAATATTCTGGTTTGTCTCACTTAGAAGTTACTGTTCCTTGAAGACTAATCCAGCTGAGAAAATCTCTGCTACCATCCTTTACCTTCAGTGTTGTGAAAATGCAAGGGATTTCAATGCCTTGTCTGCCTGAACTAGGATGGTGCTGAGAAGGTCTAGGCAGAATGGCTCTGTGGGTCCACATCTTAAACCAATGGCATAATAATAATAATAATAATAGTTTATACATCTTAAATACAAAAGCAATAGTTGCTCAGGTCTCTGTTTTACATACATGAAAGCAGAAGCAAAAACTGCCACAGAGAGATGGCACTGGAGCACAGCCTTACTAACTCTGAGCTTAACATCCCATACTTGACAACAGCATCTCTGAAGGAAAGAGTTCTTTTAAACACAAATGTTAGAGAAGTCAGAATTAATAACAGTAAGCAATATAAGATATTTCTGTACTTTCACTACATGAAAGACTATTAAAACCTCTGATAATTTTCTATCCTATAATTAACAACCACATCTGGTAGGACTTGATAGTTGATGACAATGGCACAAACTGATGAGATCCTAGTCAAAGCTAAGCTTCAGAGTCCAGTGGTTCCTGGAAGAATCTTTTGGCTTGGGTTGTGTGAATTCAACTCCTTGCCCATTTTACTGTGCAGAGTTCCAGAAGCAGCAAGATGTCCCTGTTTTATTTCATTTATTTATTATTTTTTCTTTTATTAGCCCTATGAATCTAGTGTCTTTGTAATCTACTGTACTGCTGCTCCATGAAGCAGTGTGGGCTACCAGCTATGAGAAAAGATTAATGAATGGCAGCTGTGCATACAGCAGGGAATAGATAGAGCAAAGGGGAAGGTCTCCTGAGCAAAGGGTTCTGGTGAGGGCTAGGATACTTTAAGTCACCTTTTACTTTGTCCTTCCTCTGGTCCTGCATTAGCCCTGCCTGCAGAAGGTCATATTTCCATTCTGGATTGAGGCAGCTGTTTCTACTTATGTAGGTAGCCAGCTTGTTTCCCCAACAGAATGAGGACTCATGGCCAGTCTGATACTTCTGTGCAAAACATCAGTAAGACATTAAACAAAACATCTTTATTAGCAGCAAAAAAGGAATTTTTATTCCACACAATTTGGGAAGTGAACGCTACATCAAAGGTGGAATGTAATACTGAAAGTATTCTACTTCCAATATGAATAATACTTGTGGAAATACTAATATTTTATCTAATGACTGTGACACCAAAAGTAGGCAGGTAGCAATGAAGTTTGCTTATGAGATAAAGCTGTGAAACATTGTCAATATAGCTGAAGTCAGAGACAATGCAGAAGGTGAATTGGATAGTCTTGGGGACAAGGATAACACTAGATCATGCCCCTGCATACTGATAGTATTTCTCTTGTGAGCTGGGACTCAATCTGTTTGAAATGATCACCAAGAAGAGGCCTGCTCTGTGCTGCTTGTTCCTGACACAGCTGAACTCTTAGTACTATTTAACTCTGCTTTTGGCTCTTACCATTTTAAAAGGCACCCTGACAGCTGATAGACTAAGAGCATAGGTCAGCAGGCTCCCTGCTTACTGTGTGTCACAGCTCCCAGTGAGCTGCAGACAAGTGGTAGTGTGGTAGTGACCTGCTGACATTCATCGTCACTGAATTCATCCTCACACATTACATTCAGGGGAAAAAGGAGGATTTTATCACTCCAGGGAGGAAGCAGACTTTCTACATGGCTTGTGTTGTTTCTATTTTGCATGGCTTGACAAATTGGCTCATTGAACTTTTAATCTGAGGTAATGTTTTAAATTTAGTAATATTAAAGATATTTATTCTTTAAAATGCCCTCTGTTTTTTTCTTTAGTAACCCTTTCTCTAGTATGACATGAGGAAGACTGGTTTTGAGAAGAGGGCCTAAGTATGGCCAAGAGTAGGGAAAAGCAGAAGTGGATAAAACTTCCTGTCTGGTTCCAAGGTGTGTCTCATGGGGCAGTTTTATGATCCCCAGCAGAACTACTGATGCATGTCCTGAAGAAAGATAATCCATTGTGAGCTTTCCTGACTAAATATCTACAGTCTGTTTCTAGAGTCAGTAAAAAAAATCTTCTCACCAGCCAACCTTCAAGTGTATCTCTGCAGAAGGATATAAACCCCAGCAGGACTCCCTTATCACGTGGCATTAACTGATGTGATGCTGTCGTTTTTGATATGTGTGACTTCTTGCCTCCAACCCCCATGCTGAGATCTCGTGTTCCTTTATTCCCCAGGGTCATGTCGTACACAGAGTCCCCACTGTGGCTTTGCTCTGCTGGGTCAAGGGAAACATAAGATGACAATCTACTCTTTCCTATAAATGGTTAAATGTAGAGAAGAAAAAAATGAGATGCGTTTGTGGATTTCATCTTCAAGGCAGAATTTATCAATCAGGGAAAAACGTAAAGACAGACCATCTCCAGGGCTTTTGACATCCTGTACCTTTAAGAGAGAAGCAGCAGGGTGGCATCTTACAGGCTCTGTAACTGTCCCAGATTTTAACAGTTTTCTTCTGAATAGCAAATATGTGATTCAAAGAGTCTTGTATTTTTCCAGTAGCAGCACTGGGAAAATTTCATGCACGTATTAGGTCCAGCATTCACGTAGGTTGTTGGTGTTTTCTGCAACTTTTTGTAAGTTTGGGGAAAACTTAATAAGTACTGTTTCTCTTTCTTTCTTTAAAAAAGACAGGGAGAGAAAGCCTGCATTTTCTGCCATTTCCCAAGAGGCTTTTTATCTGTTTAAACCAACTAGGGATTTTTCACATATTGACATAAGCATTCATTTGCTAATTTGCTGGACATTAAACTGCACAGCATTCTTGAATGAGACTGGAATACTTGGGTACTTAGTGCTGCTCAGACCCCGCATCATTCCCAGTACACATATGGTTTTTCCTCCTCTATCTCCTAGATAAAAGTCACTGTTTGATCGCCTTAAGGAAAAGAATGAGTTAAATGGACCAATATTCTAGCCTTGGCTCTAAAACTGGGCCTTTTCAGAAACTCCTCAGCACCTGCAGCAGCTAGGTCATTTGCACATACATAAATAAATAAATTAACAATGAATAAATAATTTAATCCCACCACACAATGCCACCTTGCAGATCTGATCCTTTGCTCCCAGTGAATTTGTCCATTCCTAATTCTTTTTGATAAAGTCCTCAGATACTTGCTGACTGTCAGTCTAATTTTCTTATTGTTTTCGCTTGATTAGTTCTGTATGACCTAAGGTCGCCCTTAAAATCCACATCTCTCGTGAAGACTCCGAAAGGCCTTCTTTTTTTCAAAGGGATGGAAAGTGCCTGCCATTTCTCCGGACAAAAGCCTGGAAGGTTTTCAGTTATTAGCCTCCTGAAGCAGCCCTTTCGCTCACCCAAGCGCAAAAAAAACTCATTAGGGGGCACCTTTCTTTCTGCCTTCTTTATCTGACGCATGTAGGGCTTACGTGTTTCAAGATTTGCAGGTCTTGGATGAATTTGGATAGCCTCGCTTTTAACCCTGCTGGACTGTGCTTATGCCCACCACAGACATTTGCTCAGCTCCATGCCCTCAGCCACCTGGAGGTGCTTCGCCTTTGTGAAAGCTGCTTTGCACCCGCTTTGTGGTGCTGCGGCGCTGGGAGGGCACGCTCGTGCAGGGGCTGGGGGGAAAGGCAGGCACGCCTGCCAACACGTTCCAGCTGGGCATCTTGCCCTTCAGAGGGCTCCTGCAAAGCTGCCAGCTCCTGCATGCACTTGGCCTGCCAGAGGTTATAAAGCAGAACAGCATCTGATCTGCTGTGCTAAAACGGTGCTGCCCAGCAACACCACACCTGCGGTCACCTTTGAAGAATTAAAATCACTGGACATTGTACTGGCAGGCATTACAGTGATGAATGTTGCTCACTTGCCTAGGCTCTGGTATTTTGTTAAGGAGAGGCCTCATGGCTGAAGAAAGACTTAGAATCAAACTGATTGTTTCTCTTTCATAAAAGGTCTAGTGTCTTTGGTGAGAGACCTCTGTTCAGGCTGTGATCTGAGTCTCAAGAGGAGAATAGTTCACAAAAATAGAAGGAAAATAAGCAGATCTAAGACATGTAGAAGCCAGGAAGATAAGCCCAGGCAGGTACAGAAAAACAGGTGTCTTGCTCCTGCCATGCAACTTGTTTTGGTCCTGAAGAGCAGCTTGTCATCCTTTGGATTAGAACTGACTGATCCCTCTGGGTTAAAATTCAGTAGAAAAGTTCAGGGCTGCAGCTGAGGTCCTACTTCCGAGCATGCAGGGTTTGTGGCAGTTTTGTGGCAGTTAGTTCTTGTCCTGGCCATTTTCAGGGACAGAGTCCTTGTCAGGTTGGAAGAATGTACCATTATGACCACTATTTTTTTCCAGACCTGTGAGCTCCTATGATATCTCTGTGGTATAAACACTTTACCTCAATCTAGTTTTCCTCTGCAATCTGGTTCCTCTCAAATCTGAATGAGGCAACACTCAGTGAAGGAAGTCATGTGCATAAGGCCGAGTTTATAAGTAAATCCTTGCAGGGTCAACACTGCATTATCAACAATGCATAATATGCATTATTTTTTCTACTGGCATGAATTTTGAGCAGTGGTTAGATGGATATAGTGTCAAATAGCATAGAAACTATGTGATCTACTGCATACTACAAAGTAATAGTGACATTATGGTCTGAAGAATGGCAGAAACAAGGAGAAATGAGAATTTAGAGAAGAATTTGTGACTGCAACCTGGCAGTAATCATGGAATGGTTTAGTTTGAAAGGGACATTAAAGATCATCTAGTTAATCTTGACATGGACCCTCTGTCAGAAGGATCCTGCTTGCTCTTTCTAATCTGTCATCTGGTTAATCTCATCTCCTAGAAAATTTCAAGATGATAGAGGATCCTGGAGTACATCATTGGGACCACATAGAAATTGTGATATTGTGATGTATTGAATCTGTAGAGGCCTCTGAAGACAACAGAAGACAAACCACAAGGAGAAATTGTGTCATTGTATAATACAATGGTATGAAATTGTATTTTTTGCATTGTTTTCTTTTTTCTGCCTCAAGCTATGCAGGAGCATTTTAAGCTTACAGAAGAAACACTATGCAGTGATAAAGGAAGAGTTTGGAGACTGGGATGAAGTTAACTCTCAGTGTCTCCCTCAGGAGACCATTTATCTTATGCTGAAGTATGCTGACAATACAGCCTTGGAAACCATGGTGACAATAAGGCTGAACCATGATGAGTGGATACTTCCCTGGAGATCCATTATTATCCCTTGTTCATAGGATCTGAGCAAGCATCATTTACCACTCTAATGTCTGTTAGCATGTTAACCACGAGCCTTAGAAAAATTTCTGAAGTCATCAATGACTTTGCTGGGAGTCTACTGGATAAGTACACAGTTACTTGGCTAATAATTTAAATAACT
The DNA here is from genome assembly GCA_013397245.1 of Thryothorus ludovicianus. NCBI lineage: Eukaryota > Metazoa > Chordata > Aves > Passeriformes > Certhiidae > Thryothorus > Thryothorus ludovicianus. The sequence goes on from VZTB01007051.1 coordinate 63,495, forward strand.
TAATATTTTTCTTCAAAATTGTCATTTTCTATTGTTGGGTCTGTCCTGTGCAGGGCCAGGAGTTGGACTTTGATGATCTTTGTACGTCCCTTCCAATTCAGGATATTTTATGGTTCTGTAATTTAGTATCCTTATGTTTTGTTTAAAGTCTGATTACAATCATGACATTCTTTTAGTGTATAGAGGGAAGGTTTCACAACCTGTCTGAAATAGCCCTGAAAATCTAGTTATAGAGACAACACATTGGGTTTTCAGGATTTTGTGAGACGTTTGGCTACTCCTTGAGCTCAGCTATTTTCCCAATGCCAGGCATTGTTCACTCTGAAAAGGGGCCGATAATTTAAGATTATGAAGAAGCTCAGTTGTGATTCTGACAGGCTGGTCAGGTGCGGGAAAATAAAATTTCTTTCAGTAGGGAAAAAATGATGGTTGTGAAACTGTGTTCTGACATGGTGCACTGTTCCAAAAATTGAAAGAATCTGGATGAGTAAAGGGTTTGGCACCAAAATAGCACCATGTCTAAGCATAATCTTTCTTTTCAAAATGCACAAAGCACAAGCTTCAACATNGGGGTTTGGCACCAAAATTTCTTTTCGAATTGCACAAAGCACAAGCTTCAACATCAAAACTGGTTGTTGATGAATTCTGAATAATACTAAATTCTTTTTATAAAGATAGTTTCAAGATTGCTATGCTATGATGTATCTATTTGTAATGAAATGCCAGTTCCTAGGTACACTTACAAGAACACAGCATTATTCACTTCACACATGTTAGCAGCCAGAGCTGGAAAAATTTCAGTGACTGTAATGAAGGAAAGGAAAAGAGAGGAGAGGAGAAAAGAATTTATTTCCATTTGAAACAATGGAAAGCAAAATTCTCCCCTAGTATGCATATGCTTAATAATATCAGTTTTCTTATTTTATGTGTAGATGTTTTATACATAGAGTCCTTGAAGCCCTTTGCTTCATGGTGGCAAAGATAGCAGGGGAATAACACGGCTGTAATTATGCAGACATTTTGGAGCTAAACCACTGCTGGGGAGGGGCTCAAGCTTCTGAGCTTGACATTTTGACAACCAGGTTATGGAGAAAGGACACTGGCTTTCAGTTGATGGCTTACAGTTTTGTCTGAAACAGTGCTTGATGGAGGGAAATGGTAAACTAATCCATTCTTCCCCACATAAAATTCTTTTCACCTGGTCTGTAGTACATGCAACAAGTATGTTAAAAGTATTTGTCAACTGCACAGCTGTTTCAGTTCAGTGGCTGGACTTCTTATACTTTCTGACTGCTGTAACATACAACAGACTAAGAAAATCAAAGAAAATTCTGCCCCTCTTCTCTGGTGAGACAGCACCTGGAGTGCTACATCCTGTTCTGGGGTCCTTAGCACAGGAAGGAGGTGAACCTGTTACAGCAAGTCCAGAGGAGGAACACCAACTTGGAGAAATGGAGCATCTTTCTTATGGGGAAAGGCTGAGAATTGGGGAAAGGCTGAGAATTGGGATTTTTCAGCCAGGGAAAGAGAAGGCTTTGGGGTGACCTAATTGTGGCCATCCAGTTCCTGAAGGGAGCCTACAAAAAGGGTGGAGAGAGACTATTTACAAGGGCATGTGGTAACAGGACAAGAGAGAATGGCTTCAAACTGAGTATAGGTTTAGATTGGATATTTGGAAGAAGCTCTTTACTGAGAGGGTGGTGAGGCACTGAAACAGGTTGCTCAGAGAAGTTGTGGGTGTGCCATCCCTGGAGGTCTTCAACACTAGGCTGGCTGGTGGTCTGGGCAGCCAGGTTCTCTAGTGGAAGACGTCCCTGCCCATGACAGGGAGGTTGGAACTAGGTGATCTTTAAGGTCTCTTCCAATCCAAATCATTCTATGATTCTATATAACTTTCCTGGAAAGAAGATGCAAGCTGCAACATGGAGAGTTGCAAATAGCTTTTGAGAAGATGTAAGGTTTGGTGAAGAACAGCATGACATGTTGCTGCTTGGAACATGGAAAGATCATGGAAAGATAATTTGACCTCACCTTACCATGGAAAGATCATTTGACCTCACAGAGTTGGATGAGCTCCTCCATATACACACAGATGGAGGCTGGCCTTTCCTTTAAGTGTGGATTGTTGTGCCTAGTTGCAGCACTTTTTCTTGGAGGAATATTTTATGCACTGAGTAACAGAGGCGGGAGGACCTGGTTCTGTACATGACTTCACTTTCATGATCAATGTAATTGTGTGTTTAAGACAAGATTAGGTTATTTTTTTTCCATACATCTTCATAAATATGTGACTGCGTAGTTGAATTAATAAAATGAGCATGAGGAGCCACTGAAATGTGTATCACATACCTATATGGCAAGCTCTCTGATGATGCAACTCCACCAAGCCTTCTTGTGGAAGCAACTATAGCTTCATATGTGTCCAGGAAACTGCCACCTGCTCTAGCTAAGGATACGTGTACAGTATATGTGTATAGGAACAAAGATGTAGGAGTTCTTGTTTGCTTTAATATATTCTCTTTTCTGCAGGTGGTGCCTTGTAAGCAATGGTGCCTTTATCACAATTGTACTAGTTTTCCTAGGTCTTTGCTGTCTAGCAGGTTTTGACATTCTGCAGTAAATTATAGCTCATACTTTTTTTCCAGTTACTTTATTGCCTTTTCCAGACATCAAAGAGAAGTTATAATAATAATAATTACAATTACAGTTATTACAGCAATAATTATTATAATTATTTCAGTAATAAAACTCCAAGAGTAGTTTTTTTCTCATTTTTTTAAGAGAGGAGAAGGTACTATATGAAAAAAAGTTTGTGGCACAAAAAAATTATTACTACATCCTGTGATAAAAAGTCATTTTGTAATTGAATATGAAAGACTCTGGTTATATGATTCCCTTAGAACATTCCAATGTATAATTGTGTTGAATGGGATACATACTGTCTCAGGGCTTCCTGAGGTTCTTTGAAGTTTTGTAATCTGTTCTCAGTGAATGTCAGTAATCCCTGTTACACTTTTCTCAGTTTGAAGCCACGTGAGGTTTGTTCAATAGGTTTTGTTGTTATTGTTCCTTCTACAGATACCAGTCCTGAAACCCCAGCAGTGATTTGATAGTGAGGGGAAATTATTTCCATACTACCACCTTTAAGAGAAAACTCTATACCCTGACCTTTACTCATGGCTGTAGTGGTGTCACCTCTTGTAGTAAGGTTGAACAGGTGTATCAAAAACCTTTGTATCAAACCTTAAGGTTGCCCTAGGATACATTAAAGGACATTTTAGTTTGGGGGAAAAAGTGAAAAAGACCAATCCTATATCTTAGTTGTAAAAGACTGACCTTTAAAGGCTAACTTCTGTGAATTCTTTTCCTGGAATGGCACTAATGTAGCATGCATGGGAACCTAGGAGTATTGAATAAAGCCACATTTAAACAAATAGCAGCCAAACCAGCCTAGGAATTGCTGAGAAAAACTAAACTGAATCCAGGTGTACAATGGAAGAGGGCCTGTAAAAGCTTCCCATGTGTGTACCCAGTGGTACACACACGATCACATACACCTCCACAGGAGAATGGAGGGAAGTGCAAAAGCCACAGTCTCCACTCCTCCCTAGCAGTGAGAAAGCACTGAAACCATGTCACAGCTTCCTGCTAGTGACTCTAAACTGAACATCTCCTTCAAGCTTGTATCTTCAGGCTTATATCCTAAGATCAAACCCTCCCCTGGCAGACTACCTTCTGATCTCTCCTTTGAAGGGTTGAACCACTGCACAGTGGTTCCTTCAAAGAACACAGAAATTGCTTTGTACGGGCCAAGTGGTTATGAGAAGGTGCCTCCAAAGAGGAATACAGTTTTTAGCATTCATGCTTGAGACTTCAGCTTCCTGGAAGAATATCTAAGCCCCAGGCTAGGAGCTAAGGGCAGGGAGTTGGAGGTACAGGCTGTTGAATCACAATGAAGGCACTTTCTGCCATGTTCTTGTTCTTAAGGGTTCCAGTTGGACTGTGCCCTACTCTAAATACCTGCACCCTTTATGGAACTGAAAGCATAATTTTGGTGCTGGAATTCACAAGAGACAGAGATAAGCTCAGAGCTCAGGCACTGCCTGGTTTCCACAAAGCTAGGAGGAGATCAAGATTCTCTAAACAAAGTGCTGTGGGGTGAGCTGCTGTAAATCCTCTCTATGTGCTCTGGGTTAAGCCCTCAGCAGGGGTAAAAATAACTTTATAGTGTTCACCAAAAGCATAAGAACTGTACATTACAGACCCTGTAATGAATTCCCCGTTGTCTTGAAGGACTCCCTTGTTCAAAGGGTCTTATTTTTTTTAATTACGCAATCATTACATAGACTAGGACTGCACTTGGAGGTGTTGTATTCATACAGCAATTAAAAATTAAATTGCCTTTAACTTTTCAGAGTATACATGCTAAAGTTTAGATTTCCAGTTAGAAAAAGTGGGTTTTTTCAGCCTAATTAATTGTATTACTTCTGATTACTACATAATCCACATTTCAGCTGCTGTAGCTTGAAGATGAGTGTTAAACAATCTCTTTCCTAAGTATAATTTTTTTTTTGTTTAATAAATTTCCTAATTTAATATTCTGAGTTTGAATCTTACAAACTACTCCTCTTTCTTCCCATGTGATGTTTCGCCCCGTACTCTTCAATGTTGCTTTTTCTCATCTTTTGAAATGAGTTTTGTTTGTTTGAATATCCCACTCTATATGCAGTATATTACTTGGGTAGGTATCTGAGTTTTAACCTTACATACATATTAAAATTACTTTCCTTGTACTTCTTTCTATAATCAGTTTTCAAGAGAATTCAGCGTTCTTTTCCTAAAATGGCCTTTGTGCACTATGTGGGAAAGTTTGCTAGAAATAGACATGATGATGTGAGATTGACCCAAGGCAGGAGGAAAATCTGTGAGATCAGATGCTACATCTCAGCAAATACGAAACTACGGGCTGGAGGATTTCTTTCCAAAAGTCTGCCTTTGCCAAAGGGCTGCTGGACAAGCCTGCAGCTGCTTCAGTAGCATATGTCTAATACACAGACTGTCCCCCAGGCAAGCAGAAGGTTTCCTCCTCCTTATAATTGATTCAATTTATAATGGAAAAACAATTCCCCTGGACTTCTAGGCACTATTTAATTCTCTCCAAGAATGTGACAGAAGGGCGAGAAGCTGATCTGATTGGGATGATCATTGTACCCTGGCACCTAAGACCCTTTGCTTTCTCAAGCACTTCTGGTCCAATCCTGGTCAAATCATGCTGGATACTCTGGGGTACCTTTGAGCTTGAGGAATAACAGCAGTATTCCATGGAGCAGTGGGACCAGAAGACTTATAAACTGGCAGGATCTTCAGCATGGGAAAGGGATCATATCCATACTACTAGGAAACCAATTATTGTGTGCATCTCTGCTGGAACAGCTCTGTAATTGAGAGCCTTAGTTGGTGCAGTTCCTTCTCTTTCCCTCAGTTGCTTTTTTCAAAGTCATTCAGTCTCTATAGGTGTGCTGATGCAGCCTTTTGTGGTCCAGTGCTGCTAGCAGGGTCACGGACCCAAAGTACAATAAAATACTCTTTTCTAATTAGCTACTGACCTGATTGATGAGATGCCCCAGGAATGACTGTGTTGTCTTGAATTTGGGGACTTTGTTCAATGGCATTGTCTCTGTTTTCAAGGCTGGAAGTTCCACAGTGTGGTACTATCAGCATATACCTTAGGTCTTTGAATAATGCATTCAGACTGGTGCAAAACCATGGGAAGAAGGAAGAGTTCTGATCCGTGTTATATATGCTCAAAGTCCATAAACATTTTTTACTTATTTGAATAGTAAAAGTGAAACAGTAGAATTTCCTCCAGGCTTTGCCTGTTACCTATTGAAAACATAAAGCTTTAAGAAAGAGAGTTTATGCACAGGCTACATATGTCACTTTGGTCTAATTGGTGATGCGTTATTTAAATAATAATGCAAATAAATCCTTGGGGTAATTTAGGGAGTTGGAGATGTTTTCAATAATGCCATATTACAAAGATCAACATAATATTTTCTACTGTCTGAGTAAATAGCAAGAGAGAGTGAGTATCAGATGCAGAACTGTAAATTCATGTTTTGTTGTCCTTTGATCCCAACATGATTATTTGTTCTCAACATAAAGAAATTACTGAGATGTGACCATGCCGTACAACTGTTTTCTGGGGTGAGAAGAATTCCAGTACATGTAGGATATGGAACATGTGAGGAAAAGAGAGACTTTCCAAAAACTTGGAGAAGAGGTGGAAAAGAGAGCATGAAAAGCATGGGGAGTTCCTTTCCGTGGGACTGTGGCAAAAGAGATGTGAAAGTCTAAGGAGAAAAATGCTAGCTAAAGGAAAGGAATAGGACATGATAGAGCAAATCATTCACCATTAAGATTTTTAGCTAAACAGTGCATAACACAGAATCTAGTGTTTTGGGAGCTTTGGGAACTAAAGTAGTTTATTTTCAGGGACCACCCCTCTCTATTCATTCCCTGTGCTAGCTGCTGCCAGACACCAGTAAACGGATCTCCTCTGGCAGACAGTGAACATTGCCAGCCCAGACAGACACCCACCTGGGACCAGCTACCCCACCTTGGACCAGGTACAGCCTTTAACAGGCCCAGCAACAGATATCATCCAGTTCCTACCTGCTCCCACCAAAGTTGGAGCATTATGCCCATGGCAGAGCTAAAATAAATCCAAGGGGGGAAAAGGCCAAAAGTGTCTGTCCTACAGGTCCAGAAATGTAAAATAAAATCAAGACAAATGAGCTGAACCTCTGTTGAAAGACAAGGATGCCTGTCCCAAGGGAGCTCTCTACCCCACCTGTGTGCACAGAGCATGGTGCACAGCTGTGCATCTGAGCTGGGAACATAGCTCAGCTCAGCCTAGTACAGCTGACTTTAGTAAATTCCAAAATAATTTCAGGGCCAAAAGCAGGAGGGTGGGCTCAGAGCCCTGAAAGAGTGGAGGGAGGGGAGACTTTTATCCTAAAGTCATTGTAAAGCCAAAGAGGGGTTTATCCTCCACAGCTAAATGAAAATGAAAAGGGAAAAAAAAAAATCCAGGATAGTAACATTGGAGAGACAAAGACTGTCATGGACCAGTGCGAGTTTGCAAAATTATATGTAAATGACCCCAGTTTTGACCAAGGTGGCCTTCTGCTAATCCCAAAGAGAAAATCTACTTAGCAAAGGAAAGTTTTGTTTAATTTGGTTGACAGGGACCAAAATACTGAATATATTTATATTTTCAGGAAAATGCCGTATCTTTAATGCTTAAATCACAAGAGCTTAAAGCACACAGAATGTCATGTAACATTTTGTCCATATCCTGCATCCAGTGCTGATAAAAATGAGTGTTGGATATGTGTTTTCATAATAGGCACCAGCCATTCCTGCTGCTGAATGTGTTTGGCTAAGTCCATATTGTTCTGTGTACCCTGACCAAAAGAGAGGTTCCCTATGGATTTACCATCCTAAAGGTGTCCCGAGGAAATGAGGGTGTTTTTCTCCCCTCCCTAGCTGACTCACTGTCATTCCGCCGTGTGACCTTTTCCCCACTAATCTGGGATAGGAGCTTTTCCTGTATTTACAGGTTAAATGGAAGATACACATTCCACTTTTTACTCATTGTAATGAAGATCTTTTTGTCTGTCTCCGAATAAAGGGTCGGGTTGGTTTACAAATTGCAGGTCAGCCCATTCCGCGACCTGGGCAAACAGCCCAGGTCAAATCTCCTCAAAGCCTCCCCACCCAACTGGAATAAGTTAATTTACCCCTCGACGGCTCCGGCCCCGCCTGGCATGCCCGGGCTGCCCTGCTTCCAGAGGCTATGGAGACCCCGGGACGCTTGGTTCAGGCGGGGCTGGAGCTGCCCCGTCGGGAGGGAGCCGTGCCACGGTTCCGCGCCGGCGGCGACGCTGGAAGGACTCGCTCCCGGAGCTTCCACTGGTTTTATTCTCAGCGCCCCGCACCTCCGCCTGCCCTCTCCGCCCTGTCCTGCGCCGTCACCACTATTCATCCTCCTCTGAACAAGCTGCGCCGCAGAGAAATTCGCTGGCAAAGCACACGGGAGATGCCGCTCGGACGCATGCCCCTGGAGCATCCCTCCGCGGGCGCGTGGGAGGGAGGGCAGCACCCGCGGGGTTTGTGGGGGAGCGGGCATCCGCCACCCCCGGCGCACCCCGATACTCCCTCCCAGCCTCCGGTGACAGCCTGGGAGCAGAAACCGTGGAGCACCGACACCCGGCCCGCTATGCCCTGCCCCGCCTGCCCGAAGCGCCACAACCACGGCCAGTGCGTGCAGCAAGCTCCCTGGCCCTCGCTGACCACGTCTCGCTCGAAGGTTTTTTTGCTCTGGGTGGATGCGTGGGGAGACTCCCACCGCCACCCGCGGAAGCTCTCTCACGGAAACGAGAAGCAGCGGCGGGTATAAACGTTTATTCCAAGGCATCGCTCGTACAGGCACTGAACCCGGAGTGGGAAGACGAGCGGGTGGGGGCAGCTTCAGGCCCTTGGAGAGGGCGGGCGGGGGCAGATCTGGGCCCCCGGGGCTGCTCGCCATCCGAGACCCCTGCGCATCTCCCTGACCCCGGCAGCCTCCCCGTGCGCCCGGATGTAACCGGGTGTCCGGGGTCAAAAATAGGTGGTTTTTCAGGAGGGACGAGTCTCTATAGCATGGAGGGGTGCTGGCCCGGGGGCAGCCCGAAGGCGTTGGGGTGGGAATGGCCGAGGAGGTTGAGGTAGTGGCGGTCCAGCCCCTGCACGGATGAGAGGAAGGTGCTGCGCTGCTGGCCGGGGCTGGCGAGGGGTACGGCGGCGCTGGGCAAGTGGTAGGGCAGGGAGGGGCTACGGGCGGCGCCGTGCCAGGGGAATGGCCCCCCCGAAGGCGGCTGGAGCACGCCCTCGGCAGGACTGTGGACATGCCCGGGGCACTCGGGCCCAGGATGCAGCTGACAGGAAAAGTCCGGCTCCGGCAGGGAGCCCAGGGAGGAGAAGAGAGGCTCAGTAACGAAGCGTGCTTTAGACTGGAGAAAGGCCAGGATGCGGGCGTACTTGGTGTCTTTGGTCTCCATCCTCTCCACCGTCGTTAGGTAGTGGACCAGGTTCTTCATGCACTCGTGGTAGCCATAGTGGAAGTAATTAGCGAACTCGGAGAGCAGTTCTGCTGGAAAGGAAAGGGAAGGGAATCGAGATCCTCAGGGTCTGGCCGGGAGAAGAGCGGGGAAAGTCGCCCCCACGCCGCGAGTGACCCGGCAGGGGCTGCGGGAGGTCGCTCCCGCGCACCTACCCTTCTCCCGGCCGCGGGGAAAGTCCGCCGAGTGCAGGGCCCTCAGGTACTGCACCGTCATCTCCAGGATCTCCGCTTTCTCCAGCTTCCCCGAGCTCTGCAATGGGCAGGGCAGGTGAGCATCACCTCTCCCCTGAGATTGCTCTGCTTTCCACTGGGCCGCCCCCTAACCCTGCCGTATCGAGGGCGATATCGCGGCGCACCGGGGAGAAAAGGGTGTAGGGGCTGCTTCCCCCTGCCTACCTGCTTGGCCAGAGCCATGGGCACCGTCTTCCCCAGCTCGGTGAGGCAGCGGTTGATGCGGTCCCTCCTCCGCTTCTCAATCACTTTGTGGGAAACCGGCGTCCTCTGCAAAATATATGGGACGCGTTAGTGGGGTAGGAGAAAGCCGATAGATCCAGTCTCGCTGTGACAGCCGCCCCCGGCCTCGACCCCTCCAGGGAAGCCAGTCGCCAACCCCGCTCCGAGCAGCTGAGCCGGGCGCGAAGCGGCCTCGGCAAGGATGATGCTCCTGTGGCCGGTCCTGTCCGCGCGGCCCTGGTGGCTCATCTACTGCGCGGACGGCCCTGGCAGAGGAGGCTTGTTTTTGTGACGGAAGTGTGGGGGGGTTTTGTGGGGAGGCTTTTCGAAGGGAAGGGCGGTGAAGGGCTCGAGGCCAGGCCAGCTTGGCGGCCCCGCAGACCCGTGCGCGCAAGACGGGCGACGACTCACCCTCCGCTCCTTGAGCTTGGAGGCCATGGTGGGATCTGCATCCCCTTTCTCTCCGGCCCCCTTATAAAGCCATCACTTCTTGGGGGGGACCCCGGGGGGCCTCCACGGGCCCGCTGATCCCATAGGATTAGGGGCGAGCGGCGCCGAGGGAATGTATGCATTAAAGATCAGGGTGGAAGGGGGCGAGGGGATGAGGGGCTTTTTTTTCTTCTCTCTTCTTCCTTTCTCCCC
>VZTB01007051.1:75004-121925 GCA_013397245.1 Thryothorus ludovicianus
AGGGGAGGAAAAACCCGATAGCGACCGGGTCGGCGGCAGGGCCGCCCGGCGCCCGGCTCTGCCCTCCCGGGCGAAGCCACGGAGCCCCGGGCAGGGCTGAGGAAACGGCGATGTCCCCGCCATGTGAGCTCGGGCAGTTGTTCTCTCGGAAACTCCCACGTCCTCTCCCGTGTTCCGTGTTTTTTCCCCCTTTTCCCTTTGCGGTTTAAAATGGGGGAACTGTCCCCACTATATGTCCCCGGGTAAGCACGGCGGGTGGCACCGCCGCTCTCGCACGTTCGTTTCCCCAGAAGAGGCCGGAGGACGGGCGCGGTGCCGGCCCTCACCCCACTGCCCCGGGCTGGTCCCCACCTCTCCGGCCCGGCCGAGAGCCCCGAACGACTCCGCGGGAGGAGGCGGCGGTGGCCCCGGGGCGCGTCTACCCCGGTCGGCGGGATGGAGTGGGTAAGGCCGGCTGCCCGCCTGGGCACCCCTGCGTGCCGTGCCGCCGGCCGTATTATTCTTCCAGGAGCCTTGTAGGTTTCGGTATATTCATTCTCGTACAATGGGATTAAACACTAACCGTTATCATCCAAATTAACTAAATTCTGAATAGCAAATGAGGGGTCTTTTATTTTTTTCCTCCCCTTTTTGCTCCACTGGCGGAGATGGAGTTGATCCTCTTACTGTCTGTGTTAACCGCCAGCTGCAGGCACCTGCGAGGCAACTTTTTACACGAGGGAAGTTGTTTATGTGCTCGCTGGCTGTTCCCTCGTTGGTTCCCCCACGGGCCGGGCTGCCCCGGTCAGCGGCGGGGGGCGCAGGGTGGCCATGGCATCCCCTCGTGTACGGCCGCCTCGTCCTCGGAGGGCTTCGGAGGGACTGCAGCCTGAGAGAGATCACCCGACACTGCTGCAATCGAACTGTCACGCTTGTAGGGAAGCCAGGAGAAGACGGATTTGGTAACTTTTACTTTTTAATTCCCCTCGAGCGATTGTTGGCTCTCCTTGCGGGATACGCGTGCACAGCTCTTTGGCAACCCACGGCGGACACCCGCGTCCCCATCACCCTGCACCTGTTTTCGCCTCTCGCCCAGGAGCCCCGCGGGGCGCCGCCCTCTCCCTAGGCAAGGGGCTGCCCGGCGGCCGGGGCGCAGAGCCCTGTCCGGTACGCGCGGAGCGGGAGGAGCCCGCCCTCGGCCCGGCGCTGCAGGGTGAGTGAGGGCTGCAGGGCGAGGGCAGGCAGCACTGCCCCGGCCGCCCCTCGCCCTGTCCCCGCGGCCGGCCTGGGGGTCCCTGCCTGGCAGGGCTGCGCCCCTGGGGAGCGGCCCGGCTCGTCCTCCCAGTGCGCTGCCGGGGCGCGCACGGGAGCCGCGTCTCAGTGGCGTGTGGCTCCCGTCCCGTGGGCACTGACGCTGCCGGCATCTGCCAGTCATGGGCTCTGACAGGGAGGTGGAGATCCTTTGGGAGGTGTCAAGCTGCTTTGAATTGGCATCTAAGTTTGCCTTTCTGTGAAAACAGATGATCTTCCCTGTTTCTTCATCCCCTCTTTTCTTTTCTGACTTCTATAAAACTTTGGTATTACACACAATTACTTCACCAAGTAATTGAAACTATGGATATTAGGCTTGAAAATAATTGTCGCTGTGTGCAAGCAAGAAATCAGCTAACCAGTCTCCCATGGAAAGAACTGTCCATACAACGGGTGAATCAAGTGCAAAGTAAAGTGTCCCAGTGTGGCTACGGCTTTGGCACGTGCTGAGGCACATGCTGAGCCATGCTTGGTCCTGCCAGGATGGTTCAGTCTCATACTGGAGGTCCTGCTGTGTAGTTTGGAGAGACATTCACACTTCTGGATGAACACATGGCTGCTAGGGAATGGGAGAACTTACAAGGTGCAAAAGGTCCTACTTGGAGAAGTGATAGCTTTATTACTTGGCAATCCTGGATTTGCAAAGAGGCAGTGATCACTCAAGAGAAGGCATTTTGTTCAGGAGCGTAACCCTCCACTGTATATACAGCAGTTCATCGCGTGGCGCCAGCTTTTGCTATCAGTTGGTTTACTCTTGCACTCTCAGTGAGGCTAGGCTAGCTTAGCAAGTTTCCAGTCCTTTCACAGCCCCTAATGTGCTCTGCCTATGTGAATGAGGCTGCTTGGTCCTCATCCTGTTCCTCAGCTATGGAGGCATTCCTTACCTCATTGGTACTGTTTGTTCCAGCTATTATCCACTTCTGTGTCTTCCTTCCTAGTGGAAGGACTGTGCTTCCCCGTTTGCTCACCTGCCACCAATAGTGGCATCAGCAGTGGGGAGGGGATAACGTGATAAGTCTTGGGACTCCATGCCAATATGGTCCTTCAAAGAAGCCATACTTCTAACTATGAGTCCCTTGTATTGTTGGGTAGATGCCGAGTGCTCTCCTCAAAATCCCAGAGTGCTCAAGGAGGTGCTGTTTGTGCTTCACGAGATGATATTCTACTCATTCTGTGAGATATGGTAATGCCCATAAGCTAAATTCTGATCCTAAAAACTCTAAAACTTTGATCCTTATCATAGGAAGTTGTCAAGTATCCCTGTGGTGGAAGACAGGACTTCCAGGTCAGTAGTGCTCCTGAGTGTTGCTATGTGCTTATCAAATTTCACATCTGAGGAGGCATAGTTCACCATAAGTATGTTTTGTGGTGTAATTTCAATGTAGCATGCTCTGTTCTTCATGATTAAAAGCTTTTCAGGAATGCAGACTCTCATATGGATTACTTTTAGATTACTCTTCGTATGGACTTTTTTGAGTACAGATTGCTTGAAAATCATTCTCATATATTCCTGTGATTTGTAATATCTCCTTTGTTGACTTTTCTCCCAGATACAAGATTTTAACCTTATGTTCAGGTTTATATATAGTATAGCTAATGTATTCAGAATTACACAGGGTAAAATGTTTCACTGATTAAAATCAGGTGTAGTTATGTATGTTATAGCCATTTATCAGGGCTGATTTACATTGACAGAAGACCTGATACATCTTTTGTCCATCAAATGTGTATATGTGGCAGAACTTAAGCTGTCCACTGTGTGTTTGTACAAGGTGAGCTCCCCAAGACAGTGGATAGATGTTTGCAGTTTTCCCAAAGACAGCTGTCTGCTCAGCCGTGTCACTACTGAGACAGAATATGTTGCTGTTTAGATGATAGCCTGTCAAAATGAGAACAGAGTGACAAAATTGATTTCAGTGGGATTTAGGTAATCATGAATCACTGGAGAGGTACATTAGATTGCTTGTGACCAAGATGTTCTAAATAGCTAGATTAGTGACTGTTTGGCAGAATAAAGGCTGAAAAGTTCAGAAAGTACAAGGATTTTTTCTGCAACGACATGTCTAAGGCTGTAAAATGTCTAGCCCCTCCTCTCCAGTCTTAGTAAAAACTAAAACCAAACAAGAGTAAAAGCTTTTGCCCAGCATGTCTTCACAGAGGGGGAAGTTATGCTTAATCCACCTAATAATCTTCTATGATGAAGTGACTGGCTTGGTGGATAGGGAAAGAGCAGTGGATGCTCTGAAAAAAAGAAGGCTTCAGGGTGACACAGCTTTTCAGTACCTGAAAAGAACCTACCAGGAAACTGGAGAGGGACTTTTTACAAGGGCACTTAGTGACAGTACAAGGGCTAGTGCCTTTAAATGGAAATAAAGTAGGTTTAGATTAGTTATTTGAAAGAAATTCTTTACTGTGATGGTAGCACTGGAACAGGCAGCTCAGAGAATTTGTGGATGCCTCGTCCCTGGAGTGTTCAGGGTTGGATGAGGCTCTGGGCAACCTGGTCTAGTGGGAGGTGTCCCTGCCCACAGCAGGGGGGTTGGAATGAGGTGATATTTAAGATCTCTTCAAACCAAATCTATTCTATGATTCTGTGATTCCATCTGCTTGGCTTTTGATATTGTCTCCTGTGACATCCTTGTAGAGAAGCTGATTATGTGCAGGCTGGATGAGCAGAACTTAAAACTGGCTTAATTTCCCAGTTCAGAGAAGGATGATCTGTGGCATAAAATCTAGTGTCTAGTAATTATTGGTGCACCCTGGGATTCAGTATTTGGTCTAGTCACATTTAACATCCTCATTATTAAGCTGGAACATACCCTCAGCAAATTCACAGATGACACAGAACTGTGAGGAGCAGCTGATACACCACAGAATCATCTTGCCATCCAGAAGGGTCTGAGTGAAATGAAATGGGCTGCTAGGAATGACATGAAATTCAGCAAAGGGAAATGCAAAGTCCTGCACCTGGGAAGAAACAATCCCCTGCACCAGAACATGATGAGGGGCTGATTGACTGGAAAGCTGCTCTTTGGAGAGAGTCCTTGTGGACATCAAGTTGAACATGAACCAGTAGAGTGCCATTGTGGCCAAGAAGACCAGTGGTGTCCTGGGGTGCATTAAGAGAGTTACTGCCAGCAAGCTGTGGGAGGTGATCCTGGGCCTCTACTAAGCACTGGGGGAGTCCACATCTGGAGTTCTGGGTCCAGTTCTGGGCTCTTTAGTACAAGACAGAGATGGCCACACTGAAGGGACTCCAGCAAAAGGCCATGAGGATGATTAGGGGATTGGAGCACTTCATGTAGGAGGAGAGGCTGAAGGAGCTGACACTGCTGACGCTGACAGCACAAAGAAGAAAAGGCTCAGGGAAAGCTTACCACATGAAGGAAGGGTATAAAGAAGTTGGAGCTGTACTATTTTCAATGATCTCAGTCATGGGAACAGAGGCAATGTGCACAAACAGAAACACAGAAGTTTCTGTAACAAGAAACAACTCCTGCTGTGAGGATGGTTAATCAGTGAAACAAGTTGTCCACAGAGATTGTGGAATCTGGAGGTGATCCTGAGCAACTGGCTCTAGGTGGCCATTCTTGAGCAGGGAGGTTGGACCAGATGACCTCCAGAGATGTCTGCCAATTTCAACTATATCATAGTTCTGTACACGTCCTGTGTGAACGTTTAGTTTTGGTATAATTCAGCCCCACTTGGTTTGGCGTAGAACATATCTTAATATTTTCTTACTCTACACAGCAGGTTGAACTCTTTTATTCTGTTCTCAACAGGACAATTCATTTAGATTCAGGGTTTCTACACCTGTGTCAAGCAGAATAAATGGGAGGGAAGCACAGTCTTTCTGTTAATTGTACTTCACCACGTGTTGCATTGCAAGTCAACCCATTAAAGACTCATTAACATCCATTATACTTATGACTGCTTTGTAAACAATGCTAATTCAATAGGACTTCAGAGCTTAATTCCCTCTAGAGTCCTTTGTAACTCCTAGCCATGACTTTCTTTCTAGCTGAAGTGGAAAAAGGGAACCCTGTGAGAGATTTATGGACTCTGCAAAGCCTATTAATTTAGTAATGCCATGGTTCAAGCGTCTTATTATTATGAACCCTCAGTACTGAGCTTGTCGAGTGGACTGGGGACTTATAGAAAAGCTTTTCACCAAAACAGTTTTCTTTGGTTCAGCCCAGCTTTGCTCTGATTTCCCAGAGATTGAGTGGACTAAACACTAGTCCCTGCTACACTAGCTTCTAGAGAATTATTTCTGAAATGTGCCCTTTTTGCTTACTCAGAGAGTTGGGGTGCTGCACTATGCACAGGCTGTGCCAAACTTTTTAGACTTAAGGTTCCCCTGTAGAACAGTGAGGTGATATCAATGGTCCTGCAAGCTATGATGGCTGGCTTTTGTGAAGTTAATCTAGTCTTAGCATATGGCAAGCAGCATAAGCCTAAGATCTCAGAGATTTTGTGAAGGCAGATAATACAAAATTTATACTGTGAAATAAAAAAGAGAGAGAGACTGATGCCTCAGGGTTCCTGCAGAGTCTATCTGTCTTCTAGGCAAGGACTGCAGCCCCAACCAGCTGCCTTTTGCAGATTCATTATTGCAGTGAAGGTGGTGTGACCAGTCCTCCTGCTGGCTCTCTAGCGTTGGATACTGAGTGGTCTCTGTGTCTGCTGCTGGGGAAAAGTGTGTTTCAAGAGTTAAAGGCTTTCCATTGCTTTATCTGGCTTTTTGTTCTGTGAAAGTCTTACCCTTCTGACTGAACACTGAAAAGTGTTCTACTTCTGGAAAGTTTAGGTTGTTCTTCTTCAGGTCAAGTTCTTTGTCTTGCACGCTGCCAATAGCCCTCACATGTTTCTGAACTCATAGCCCAAAGGCAATTCAAAAGGTTATGATAACACATTCCTCAAAAGTAAGTATTAAAATTACTTGCATGTCCTGGCTTTAAAATGATCCTTTCTTGCATTAGTACACCTTTGGTGATAGCAAGGCGAGATCTCTTCTGCTAGACAAAAACCCCCATGATTATTAAATGCAAAATCTTTCTTTAAAAGCTGTCAAAGTATTCTGGGTAAGCATCATCTCCTGCTCACCCTGTTCTTTGACTCTTAGTGCACGTCTATCTAATGTCAGAGAGAGAATAACACAACCCTGATCATACCTTGTAGGGATGTTCTTCTGCCAAAACTGTGTATATCTGACACAGGGATAGCAGATGGTGAACAAATATTTCTGCAACAACTCTCCCTTTCCGGGTAAAACTAAGAGCATATTGAAATCCCAGCATTCATAAGTCATGAGCCCCAAAACTCTTAAGATAAGTGAAAAGTCAGGAACTTAAATTTCAATTAAATTTTAAAAAAAGCAAAAATAACAAGCCATCAGAAGGTTGGTTATTTCAGTGGTTTTCCATTTGTGGCTTTTCTTTCCTCAGCTTTTATGACTCAGGTTCTCAAGCATTCTGCATAACCATTAGAATAGTAAAGTAATTTTGATGAAATCCTTAGATCCTGAAGCAGAAGTGGTAAACCACCAAATATAATTAGATTTTCTAAATGAAAGCATCATGTTTTTAGGAATGCTAGAAAGTGTATCAATGCACCACTCATTTTTCGTTTCATCTGGCTTATTTTTTAAACTAATTGTAGCAGTCAAGGAAGAAGTACATGTATCCCCTCTGGTTTTAATGCCATGTCCATTTTGATGGAAAGCTACTTTACATGTCATGAGCATGACCACCTTGTGCATGGTCTGAGGTGCCATTCTTCCTTCACATTCATATCCCACCCTCGTGATGGCACAGATAGGAGTGTGTCTGGGCACCCAGCCTGTTGGGATTCTTTGAATATTAGTTACTGCTTTTTCTAACAAATTGGATTTGGTTATGGATAGGGAAAATAGAACATGAAAATGTCAGTGCTAGAAAGGTGAACTGGGTAGAGTTTCTCAGTTACAAACTTTGGAATCACTTACTCCATTTTACTGATCTGGCATTGTTTCACCCAATATATGTTTGTACATGAAAATAATGTATATAAATGGCAGTGGTATGAAAAGCGCTACCTTCTGCACTGTTATCTTATATGCATATGAGAAGATTCATATAAAATGCAGATTGGACTTTCATTGTGGCCCATGGCACACGTGGCTGACAAGCTAGGACGGAATGGAGAAGAAGTCCCACAGTTTGGTCCTTGCATTTGTAAGCTGAAAACATCCAAATTCTTCAAGAGCATCGTCACCGGGGAGGCTTCTCATCTCTCTCTTCCCGTGTGGAAGCCTGCAAAGCTTTATGGAAAACTATGGGAACATTAGGGGTTGGCTACTGCCCTCTAGTGATTGTCACCAGCCCCTGTGGTTTCTAACTCGCCTTTTATTTTCTAATCAAATTGCTAAAAATAAACTTTGTGTGTGATCAGATGAATGAAATTCAGTATTTTGAAAGAGTGCCTGATTCACCATGTCTCTGAATTTACACCAGATGATGAAATGTTCCTAGCATGGACACCAGCTGATACAGCTCTAAAAATATAGTCAATGCAATCCAAGCATGCCGTTGGGCATTTATATTATCACCTAAGTTAATATTTCCCAGTTCTTAAGAAACTGATATACCTTGGTTTGAATAAGCTTATTTATAGAAATTTTTGCCTAAATAAAAACATTGCTGCATTTTAAATATAGCCCTTCAATAATAAGAAAGTCATCCTTCTTTCAGAACAACCCTCAACATAACTAAACAATGGCTGTGGGAAGCTTTATAGAATATAAATTATTGAGAAACAGAGTATTTGGTTCAAGTCATGATTTAGCTGTATTTGTGAGTAGCACTGGACACCTCTCTCCCTTTTCCTTTTTTTTCCCCCTCTGTGATAAAATGATCAAATATCTGCTAGTTAAGAAGTAGGATGTGTGGATTTTTTGCTTTAGTTACTGATGCAAAGTGCTCAGCTCCCCGATTTTGCTGCTGGCATTAGAGGGCAGCCTTGAGGGTTTATTTGATTTTTTTTTTTTTTTTTTTTTTTTTAATATCAGTCTGGCTAGGATCTAATTTAAAGCAGCTTAATGCTATTTTTGCTCTAAAAGCAGTACGGTGGTTTTAAACCCCCCGGCCTCATTAAGTCCAGCACCCAGCTGTGTCACTCGCTGATGAACACCAACAGCCGCGGGTCAGGGACAGCCGGGTTGCACCACAGGTAGGACAGCTGCAATTACGAAATCCTCAGAGCCACAAGTGTGTTGATCTAATTGGCCCGTGTGTGAAACACACCAGGCAAGGGAGTCACCTTAACTTTTATCCTGCAAGAGTAATTGTGTGCTTCACAGCTCTGACTTGTTTTCAGTAACACAACTTAATGAAATGAATGTGCTTAAGTTCTCTCCAGAGTCACACAGACTGCTCCAGGATTTGAGTCTTTACTCATACGTACAGTGCAGCTTATTTGTTCTGCCATGCCTTTTGTGCTCTTGCTTCTAGGCCCATGAACACTGCTTACCATCATCTGTAGGTACCATGTCTTTTCATTTCATTACTTATCCTTCAGACTTATGTAGGGCAAAGGTTACAAAAGTTCTTGGCATCTGCCATATCGTGTAGGAGGAAAGCAGCATCAGCAGAGAGTCTCTTGTGTAATCTACTGATATTTTTGGAGATATGTTTGGGTAATAGAATGTTCACTTTGTCTGCTGATCAGACTGCCTCTTATACAGAAAAATTTGTGTGTTGTAGAAAAATGTCTTTAAGTCAGCTTTATAAAATGAAACCTTACAATGCCATGAGAATAATTTACAAAGCCCGGATTTATATTACTTATAAGGAAAGGTTCTGGAGAAAATAGAAAGCAAATCATCTTTAATTAACATCGGATTGTCAGAGGATAATGATTCATCCATCAGCTGAGGGCAGGGGAAGGTTAAAAAAAAGTGTGGAAAAAATTATGAGCTAGAGGAGAATGTATTTCAGATCCTGAATCACCTCTGCATAAATCATGTTGATAACAACTCTGTTTCTTGATGATTGTTCCAAATTCAGCAATCACTTGTCTTGAAATGATCTTAATGGTCCTAAAAATAGCTTGATATTGGAGTTGCCAATTTTTCCAGTAATTTCCCTAAAATGTCAGCAGAATCATTGGCTATGAGAAACAATGCTCTGTCTTCATCCCTATGGGTAGATGATGTTTGTCTGCTGCAATACAGTACTTTCCAAAACAGCATCCTCTCAATTCCTATGGTTTTCAATGTGTCCTAGATACCTTTGAAGATAACCCCATTTATGGCTGACAGCTGCAGAGGTAGGAAAGTCTCATGTCCCCATAGCTGGTAATTGGGCCATTGAAAAAGGTGAACAGGGATCTCGCCAGGTGCTTTGCTAACAGAGCAGAATTTTCCAGGTAGTGAGGCAAACCAGAAACTTTTTAGGGTAGCCTTAGGTTCTCTAAAAACTAGCTAAACCCAAGTCAGGCTGTTTTTCTCCCCTTGGTCTCCTGAAAACCCATTTCCCCTGCTGCTGCATACATCTGTGCAGAAGAAACCCACTAGGAGTTTTTCCCAGTCTTATCAGAGTCATACTGGTACCAGCAAAAGCCAGGAATCTGGAAAGACTTGATTTCTACTAAAATCAGCCCACAGCAATGCTTTTTGATACTAGATACAGAGGAATCTCTTAAGTATCATTAGGGGTGCAAGCATTTGAAATGTGAAAATCCTGATCATCTCGTATGGTTTGTTCCTCAGCCTGCAGTAAGTGTACTCAGAAAACAACCAGAAAGTCCACAGGAGGATGGTCCCAAATCTTTGAAAACCTAATAATAAACAGCAGCTCAATGAACCAATAAACTCTGCTTCTGCTTGAGCACATCCCACACTGTTTTTTCTATGTAGGCACTTGCAGATGTTTGGCATACAAGTCAAATTTACATGACTAACATATTACAGCATAGAAGCACAGAATATCCTGAGTTGGAAGGGACCCACAAGGATCATCAAATCCAGCTTCTGATATTGCACAGGACACTGCAAGTCACACCAGGTGCCTCTTGAGAGTCTTGAAATCTGTCAGGTTTATGCTGTGACCACTTCCCTGGGGACCCTGTTCCAGGGCAAAACCACCCTCTAGGTGAGGACCATTTTCCTCATATCCAACCTAAAGCTACCCTGACACAAGTTCAGACCATTCCCTTGGGCTCTGTCACTGGTCACCCCTGAGAAGAGATCAGTGCCTGCCCCTCCTCTTCCCCTCACGAGGAAGCTGAGACCACAATGAGGTCTGCCCTCAGTCTCCTCTTCTCCAGGCTAAACAGACCGAGTCACCTCAGCCACTCATATGGCTTCCCCTCAAGGCCCTTCTCCATCTTCCTTGCCCTCTCCTGGACATTCTCTAACAGCTTTATATCCTTCTGATATTTTGGCACCCAAAACTGCACGCAGTACTCAAGGTGAGGCTGCCCCAGCTCAGAGCAGAGCAGGACAATCCCTTCCCTTGCCTGTCTGGTGATGCTGTGCCTGATGTACCCAGGACATAGCTGGCCCTCCTGGCTGCCAGAGCACTGCTGGCTCATGTTCAATTTGCTATAGACCATGGCACTGCTTTCCAGCAGTCTCATTCTCCAGTCTGTATGTTCAGAGTTTCCCTGTCCCAGGCACAGAATCCAGCACTTTTCCTTGTTGAACTTCACGCACTTGGTGATTTCCCAGCTCTCTAATTGGTCGAGGTCTCACTGCAGGGCCTCTCTGCCTTTGAGGGAGTCAACATCTCCCCATTTTAGTATTATCAGCAAATTTAGACAACCTTTCAATCTTGTATTCATGTTATTTATGAAGATAGTGAAGAGAACTGGCACTAAAATGGAGCCCTGTAGAACCCCACTACTGACTGGTCACCAACCTGAATATATGCTGTCAGCTAAAACCACACAGGGGAATAAAGAAAAATAATTTATTGCAGGGAACAGTTTTCTCCAGTGTTATACTTGTCCTCCTCCCTTTGGAGATGGTGGTCTGCAGAGCCCCATCTTTCTTCAGGCTGTCCTCAGATGATCTTCCCTCTGCCCTGCTCCTGGCTGCCAACACGCACCTCCTGGGAAGAGAGAGCCCTATACACATTAGCAAGTGATAAATATTGACTTTAATCCCTGCACCTGAATTGTCACAAGTTATTCTATCTGTCTAGGTTGATAACTGGCAATCCCATGTGAAACAATTCATGTGGGGACAGAGTCCTGTCACAGCAGATCTGACTTATGGGGCTGGGCTGTGTTGCACAAGGGAGGCCCAGGGAAGCTGCCAGCAGCCTACCCCACTGCTCTGCTCAGCTAACTGAATAACAAGGGAGGAGGATGATGAAAGATAAAAATTAAAGCTGGGGGAGTAACTGGTGTTTAAACATTGAAAGTTTTTCTCTGGTGTCTGCTGCTCAGGCCTGCATGCAAATGGTGAACTTGCCCATGCTAACTGCTGCTCAGGTTCTCTTAGCACAAAGCCCCAGTCTGAGGACACTACCAAAACACTGCAGGTCAGCAGGAAGGAAGCACAGCATTTATCAGTGATGCATCCAGGAGAATTTTTGAGAATCATTTTATATTGATGGAGTAAATCATGTTTAGCACCACTGACGTATACATAAGATACTCAGTGGCAGTGGGATAAGAGGTAGACTGGGAGGAGACATCATCAAGTTTCTCCTAAAGATTATTTTCCCAGAATTTTTCAGTCATCTTCCATTCCTTTTTTGTTTTCTCTTTTGTGCTTTGGAATCCTTTCCTCCATTATCCATCCACTTATGTGTGGCCAGTGAATACACACACACAGTGAGTCTTCTGCATGTTGCTATTTCCTCTTGCTAGTGTTTTTGTGGAGGTGGAAGCCACAGCCTCCCCCATTTGTGTTGGACCTGTGATCAAAACATAAGAAACATGTATGGCCATTTGGGATGAAGATTGTCCAAAAATAATCTCATAGAAACGAGTTATTAATCCAACATCTATGCAGGTTTTTTTTTACTTAGAGTATGTTATGCTGTATCTGTCTGAAATAATTTGGTTTGAAATAGTTACAGGAAAAAAAGTGGCTGTCTTGCTATTATGGTACTCAAAAGCAAATGTGCAGTGAAGGGCACTGGCAAGCAGCACTCAGCACTTCAAGAGATGCATTTCAGTGCATTTGTTGTATAAAACACAAGCACCACTTGTGGCTTTAATCCTGTTCTTAATACTGCTAAACTAAATAGATTTACATTAAAATCAGAAGGGGCATGTGAAGTCATATTGATATGTTTTACCTTTTGGAGATATTTCTGTGGCACGCATCAGTGAGTTGTTCTCATAACACTTCACACTGGCTTGAAAGCTAAAAGCACTAATGAATGCACTAAGGGAGTGCAGGGCTTTTTTTTCCTTTTTATTTCCTACCTCCATCTTTTAAAAAAGTATTTTTATTTAAAATGAGATTATTTATTTAAAATGAGCCAGATGAGATTGCTCTGCAGGATGGGAAGGAGACTGTCAAGAAACATATTGATGAACTAATAAACTGATGAACACCAAGGGGTTGTTTCAACCCTAAGGGGCTGTTTTAATATTAATTTTAGATTACCACCAAGGTAAGAAATCTGAACTGTCCTCTTGACCATCATGACATGAATGGAGGACAGAAGAAGTTGATCAAGGATGTATATGAGAGGTTGGATGGACACAGCTCTGCCTCATGGCACCTGGAAGAAGATTGTTTATTTCTAAATTAAAAGTATGCTGTTTTTATTAAGCAATGGTTTTCATCCACAGTTTTGTAAGTCCCTACATTGCAAGTTCTGTTATTTGGTCCTCACCTAACCTTGGCCTATAGATGTTTTCCTTTTTATAAATTACATCTTTACATTTTTACAAATTACATCTTTTCATTATACCATAGGTATAGACTACTCACACTGACCAAGTCATTCTGCTGCTGATGTCAGAACTGGAACCTTAAGGTGCAGTTTCTGGTTTTTATTTATGGTCTTTCTTCCTCTTCCTGTGTGAGCTGGCCTTGCAACTGCTTGTATCTCAAACCATTCCCATTCTGTTGCTTAGGAGATCTTGGAAATCACCCTAGTCACGGCAATGTAAGTGTTTGTGGAATTATTATATTATTATTTCAGACTTTCTCCATTTGGCAGTGTCACTTGGGTGCCTCTCAGCTGTCTGCAGAGGAGTGCTGAGGCTCAGCAGCTGATACTGCAGGCACTGACTGCACAGTGCAGGGCAATGAGCAGGAGGAGGAAAGGGGTTATGGCTACTGTCACTCTTGGTCCTGGGTGTTCTCTTTCAGACCAAAACTAATTTTATTTCACACTTATTGGGCCTTTTAACTCCAAAACAGTCCATGAGAAACTATTGGAGTAATTCCATTAACACCAGAGGGCATTAAATTATTTCTCTGATGGCACTGGAATATTCTATTACTGAAACTTGTTAGCAGTTTCAGCCTACTTAATATCTTTCTTTAAACTTCCATGTTCATCTTGTTAATTTTCTAAACATGGAGTTAAAACACTGAAGTGTCAGTGGTAATGATACTACAGATTTTTGCTCTGAACATTTAGTTTCATGAAAAATACAACTTTGTTTTTTAAGGTAGGTAATGTCTGAAGAAGTCTGTGGCTTTTGCAGATATGTGTGGAATCAAAAGATTTAATTCACCTCTGCTGTATTGCTTCTGAACTCAGTAAATTTACATTAATAAATTTGAGCAAACCTTTCCAGGCAGCTGTCAATCTGCTCTAATCTTTAACCTCACTGTTAAAAAACCTCTAAAATGGGTTTTGAAGATCTGTATGGTTAAGAGACAGAGATTTCTTCTTTATTCACAAATACTGAATACATAAAAGAGCACTTGAGCTGCAAAAATGTCTTGTAATGCTGATGTTCAAGCACAAGCAGTTACCAGATGGGTGCCAGGAAAAGAAAGATCCGCAGGGAAATGAAAAGCCCAGAATGTATCCCATGCAGCAGGACGTGGTGCAGAGAGCCCACAGCTAGCACTAGCAAAACCTATGAGTGTCCAGAAAAAAAAAATAAAAAATTTAAAAAAGCAGCTTTCATTCATAGTATTTGTACAGACTCTCTTTACCTCTCTTTACTGGAAGTTGGGACATACCTTTTTCATCCAAAGCACTTTTTAATGTGCCACGCTTGTGTTATCAAAGTGATAAACTGTGGCCTCAGGCAAAACAGTTAAAGGGAGGAGGATGACATTAAAAGAAAATTTAGGAAGAAAACCAGACTAATTTTCTTGATTTGATCTATTATACTAAGGCATAATCTTTCAACTTTGCATTAGCAGTAATCTTTAAATGTCCTGGGCAGAAAGCTCAGGGGAGCACTGCAGGGAATTTTCCAACCCTGGTAAAAGGGAGAAATAAATTGCTTAATAAGCTATTCTCCATTTGTAATCCTTATTACATTTCACCCTAATCACTGAGCTTTAACAGCAGCAGCTGTGATAGCAGAAGTCGTACATTTTTTCAGATCAGACAGTTTTCCCTCTTTTTCTGAGAACTTCATTTTCCAGGACTATTTTTGGATTTTGGAGACCTTTATTTAGCAGTGTAAATTTTAGTTTCCAGAAGCACAGAAACAGATTTTATAATAAACTTGCTGAAGGCAAATTGCTGTTATTCAGTATCAATGAGATGCATTGTCAAGAAGTTTAAGATTTTTAGAAATTTAAAGAGCCAGATAAGCTCAGATACTTTAAGTATTTTGCTAAATAAGATTGTATTTAAGGTTACTTCTTTTCCAGTGGAATTTGTACTCTTCAAGCAGTGTGAAAGGTTTGTCAATGGAGGGCTTAACCCAATAAGCAAACAGTCAAATACCTAAATAAGCTCTTGGTAAGGGGGTGTTGTTTTCCTGTGGTTCTTAGAAAACAACATACATGAAAGGTGATACAATTTGACCTCTAAACATGCTGTGAAGTTTGGTAAACAATCCAGGGCATCTCCCATGGACTGAAGAAAGCTCTTCCAACAGATAAAGATCTGTTACAGCAATACTAGGTTTAGCTTAAATAGTGGATTTGATATTTTCTACTATTTGACCTAATTTTTATTGTCTTTTTGGTAGGAAGTAGTGTTGTCTCTATCTGACCTTTTTGGCATTTGTGAGCTACATTTGGAAATGAGCCTTGAGCCTCACCCCAGGAATCCCACTGGAGAAATGGAGACCTGACCCTTCAGTTAATCACAAGGATGTGCTGTGCAATGCTTGAGATAACATAGATCCCTCAAACCAGCATCCAGAGCTGGGGTATCTCTGTACCATAGCCCGGTGGTTACTCTTGCCAGGCACAGAGGAGACAGTGGGTACCTTCTGCTGCCAATGCACCCATGCCTACTTTCCCTTGGGAGGCTTTTCCCACGTTTTTCTTTTGTTTTCTCTGTTGGGTATGTTTGCTTCTACAACACCATCAATGTCGTTTTCCAGATGAGACATTTAATTGAGGTTTTTTAAGTTCTGCACAGTTGTCATTCATCTTTTTCCAATGCAAGGAATAATCTTTCTGATGCCTTCAAATGGAACCTAGGTTAAATCTGAGGGTTCTTCCTTAGATCAATAAGGTCACAAAAATATTGGTCTGGCTATCCCATGCTAGGACACTTGACAGTTTTCTTCAGGATTTGGTCCATGATACAGCTGCAGTTCACAGTCCGTGAGAAACCAAACAGTGTGTATTTGACTTGGACTGACATGTCAGCTCAGCTCTGGATTTTGCCCTTCACCAGTCTTTCATTCTGCATGTTATACAATTTTGCAGTCTAAATCACAAATCATCCATTTGAGGATTAAAAAAGTCAATGTTTTTCAAAGGAGCAGGAGAAGAGGGAGATCCTTTCAACAGCAGCTTGGCATGATAAGAGCAGAGCAATGCTGACATATATCTCAGGCCATATTTAAAGTCCACATGGATGTGATCCTGTGTAGCCTGCTCCAAGTGAACCTGCATTGGCAAAGGGATTGGACTAAATGTTTTCCAGAGATAACCTCAAATGTTTTCCTCCTAACCACAACTATTGTGTGATTCTATGATGAAGTATAGAAAAAAAATTGACACTGAATGTCTTTCCAAAATATTCTCTTATTTCATGTGAACTTTGGCACTGCTGTCCTTTATGGCTCTGATTCGCATGTGCTTTCATCTACTGCTTCAGATTCCCATCTGAGCTCACAGTATCAGAGTACTGCCATAGGTCAGTGTGATGGCTCTGTTTCTTTGGCCAGCAAATTCTCTTTGCTTGGTCCCAAGTTAATTCTGAATCTCCCTGAACTATTTTGCTGAACACTTCTTATCCCAAATATGAATTATGTCTCTTGTTAGAGGTTCACCAAATTTCTTAGTCACAGATCTGCTTGCCATTTCCCCTTTCTTTTTGTACTTCAAACTATACTGCTTAAATGTTTCAACTTTATGAGGCACCCTACTCTTCATTCTTTTTTACAATGTTCCACAGTTGACTCCATTTTCTTTGGTCGACTGGAAGCCCCTACAAAGTAGTTTTCAGCTGCCTATTACTAGAAATTAAGTTAATGTTTTCCTTTTTGCTGAGACTCAGGGCTTGTGGGTAAAACGTAGATCGTCTTCTCCAAGGTGATTCTCCTGGTTTCTTTTCCTGGGTTCAGTATACACCGAGAGTTGTGACTCTGATGGAGATTTGTGTGTTTTGGTGTCTGAGCTCTACCTGTGCAGCACTAGGACTAATTTCACAGCAGCTTTATAAAGATCTGTTTCCCTGCAAGTGTGACTTGCTGTTACCCTCCCAATCTGCACGAGGATGTGGTGGGCAGCTCAGTGAGGACTGGAGAAAAGGTAAGAGGTGTGATGGCTTAAGAGGAATTGAGGAGGTGTGGCTGGGCTGATGCATTTTGTTTGATGTAGCAAGGTGAGCTGACCAGCCCCTGGAAGACGTTGATGGAACTGACAGGTGTTTTTAGTGGGACAGCATATTTTCTTCAGGAGGACTCCAAGGGACAAAGCTGGATTATTTTGACAAGTCAGCATTGAAAAATAATATCGATCCACCTGCCAATCATACCTTCTTATTCTGTTTGTCTTATGCTTCAGATAGATTTTTCCCTTTTGTGGGTGTGATAGGAAAGAGTACTTACCTAAAATGCAGTGTAAATGTAACATTTTAGGAACTACTTGAGGTGGAATGCCTAGGAGGATTGCCACTGAATTTTCTGAAAGGTGTTTCTTTTGCATTATGCCTTTCAGATAGAGACTCTTGGTAGGAAAGGTGTGGTGAACCTCAGACCGGTTTGTTTACTTGATTTGAAAGTAGCTTTTAAGCTAGGTACTTAATCCTCTCCTGTTACTCAAGAAACTGTCACTGAGACCAGGAGTTTCAGCTGAATCATTGCCATGATTGAGGCTGTCTACACTTTGTATTTTAGATAAAATAGAAACATTTTAAGGTGAATGTCTTACTAATAAATCTTTAAATGTAATAATGCATTTTTAAAATAAATGGGTATTTGTAAACCTTAAATGTGTGTAAAAAAATGTTATTTAAAAATTCTGTAATGATATGGTGCTAAAACAGCTTCAGGGTACCTCTGCCCGTGTACTCTCCTGCAAAAATCTCTGTTTTATATGGAATGGCAGCATTGTTTATGGAGTTTTTACAAATAATAAAAGAGAAATAATCTTTACAAGCAGTATACATGTATGATGTATTTCAAAAGGATAATTGAGTTAAAATTGTATTAAGTGATGCAACGTGCACAGCTTTCATCAGCAATAATTGAAAACATTTTGTGACTTGGGAAAAAGGCTCTTAGAAGGATTTGATTGGGACCAAAGAGTCACTTTGGCTGCCAGACATTTGTGCAGGGGCTCCTTCCATCTTTGGCCAGCTTGGGCAAATCCAGTCTAATCCAATTAATCTTTAGATATACAGCTCCACCTATAAAATACAGCATATATAATCATGTTTATGTGGGCTCTGGGCCAAGAGCAGGAAGCATGGGTGAGTTAGTATGTTGAAATGCACAGATGTGAATATTAATATGCAAGATCATTAAGGTTTTTGTTTGAGTTTATCTCATTAAAAATTGTGCTCACTGTATTTTGGGAGACTGAAGGGTTTTTGTTTGTTGTTTGTTTTTTTTAATGTAGAATCACTTGATGGGCACACTGTGCAGGTTGTATGATTATTGTGAAAATGAGAGTTGCCTTTTGTAAACTCCTCCCTTCTTTATTAGGTTATCTCTTGCCTAAGTGATCCTCTCCCTAATGAATTCTCTTTCTCTGTACCAATGGGAACAGTTCCATCCTATTTTGTCCCCTCAGGGCACCTCAGCATATGTGAATGGTTAACTCTGATCTCAGATAACTGGTTGCATTCTTTTGGGAAGCCCAAACCAGTGACATTATTTTAACCTTTTACCTACTTAACTTTTTTCTAACAACTACAGTTCCCTCTGCTCTATATACCTTTACCTTGCATGCCCAGCAAAAGGCTCAGGTATTCACAGCAAATACGTAACACATAACACATGCAAAGGACATATGCTTGTAACTTGCAAAATTCTATCGTTCTCCTCCACGTTACTGTCCAGGGTTTGCTGCTGAAGGGGCTGCAGAGATGACCATTTTAAGTAGTTCTGCAGTGGAATTGTGCACGTTTCTCCAACATGCAGTGTCACAATGGGGTTGGCAGAGACAGCCTGACAGCAAGCATGGGCCCAAATTGCTACAACAGGCTGATGAAATGCTGTGGAAAAAGCAGTGTTGCAAGTCAGGCAGAGGTGAGCAACAGGCATGGGGGCTGGGAGTGTGGAGAGTCCAGGAAACCCAGTCTGCTGAAGCCTCAGAAGGTGCAGAGGTCATACAGCCAGCCTGCAGTGTGGGAAGCTGCCTCTTGCCCAAGGGTCACCGTGGTGCTGGTGACCCTGAGGAAGGAGCCCAGCTCAGCCTAGCTGTGCAGATGTAACGTGATCTACAAGGTCAGGATGCGCCTTAAATGTCTTTTGCTGCTTGGTGTGTTTAAAATACAGCTTGCATCCATGCCAAGGTTCATGGACCTGACCTTGGCTCACAGAAACTCTACAGGCATTGATGGATGGTCATGGGAAGGGCACCTGGAATATCTTGGATGCGGCACACATAGATCACAGGGATGTAGGCACAGGGTTTGTAGGGACGTTCCCCAAGTTATCTGCCTGCACAACTCTGCAGAAACAGTTTTTGGGCAAAATAGCTTAAGGCTGTGCTTTGATGGAGTGCCCTGCTACTGAGGTGCCTTGGATGGGTGGAGGACTTGAAGAGGTAGAGAGGGCCATTAAGTTATCTGCAGTGGTACTGTTGTGCAATGGCATCAGGAATGTTCATGGAAAATAACATTAAAACCTGACCTTTTTATTCAACACTGGAAACCAGGAAAAGATAATGTACTATCCAGACTAAGGCAGTTGCTTGCAAACTACAGTTTTACTAATAACAGTATTTGGGTTGGTAAGAATGGTAAAAAAGTGGAGAGACGGAAGTAATTTTGGTGTTTGGGGTTTTTTTCCCTCTTCTTTCTTTTTTTTTTTTTCCCTGAAACATCCCACAGATCTCCACTGATTCAGAAAAAAAACTCCAAACAAACATTCTTTTTTGTTTTCTATTTATTTTAAAATTAAATTTGGGTTGAAAGAACAATTTGAAATGACAGGCAGATCTTTTGTACTGAAAATGTCAAAAGGAAGAAATAAAATGTAGTGGTGAGTAATGGTGAGGTAGAAGCCTGAAATTGTTGAGATTGATATAAATTTATGACTAGTTTTCAGCTGCAGGGAAAAACACAGTGACCTACAGATCATGGGTTTGAAATCTCTGTGTACTGGGCCAGAGATTAAAACAATAATTGTTCAGACACAATTATTTTCAGCATGAAGGCTGTTGTCTTCAAGGAATACTGCCATTCTGCTCTTCCATCTTGAGATTTCTGTGCAGCGTCCTCCTTTTCCCCCACTTTGCCTGGGGACCAGTGAGACAGTTGAGTAGAACAGATACTTGAAAACAAAATAAGAGGGAAATACCTCCTTAAATAAAGTTGTTGAGCATGGAAATATTCTGCCATAGGTGTCTGAATTGTTGGTATTAATTACTAGAGCACAGATTGCTCTTGGACTGAGTGCTAATAGATTTTGAGCAAACAAAGATTCCCACCCTGAGGAGCTCGGTCTGGGTCAAAGGCTAAAGGCATTTTGGCAGGATGGGAGGAAACTGAGAAGCTGCAGTACAGTCTGATAGACTATGATGCCAGCAGACCTCTTCTAATGGTCTTCCTGAAGGCCTTCTTAGTGAAGTAGGGCCTTAAAAAAGAATTAAGATGTAAGGAAAGCATTGAAGCACCTTGAGAAGGCAGTGACTAAGGGAGGATCTCAGTAGCTGGGAGAGGCTTTTAGCTTTGCACTGGAGGGAAGAATGGCAGGTTAGGTCCAGGGAGAGGGAAGGGCATGGGCACAGGTGTGAGCTACACCCATCTCTCAGACCAGTGCACTGAGGAGTTAAAGAGCAGTGTAATGGGGAGAAAATGCCTTTAAGGACGTAGGGGATGTAGGGGAGCAGCTGATCCTGTGCCAAACAAGTTTTGGAAGTAAGCCCAGGAATATGATTCCCAGTGGATATATTAGGGCCCAGTACAAGAGGAGCAGGTGAAGTTTGAGGCTTTTCTTAGAATTGCTTGCTTGCCCAAGGAAGAACTCTGGGCAAGAATTACATTTGTAGCTAATGATTCACCTCTGGATTATATTGAGGTAAGCACTGATGCTTGCTCAGAAAGGATGCTGAGGTATTTTGTTCAAGAACTGAATGCTCTTTATACTCTCTTGCTTATGAAATAAGCTCAGGCTGACAGATTTTGTCTGCTTGGTTTCTTTGGGGTTTTTTTGGGGGGCTGGTGGTTGTGGTTGGGAATGTTGAAGTTTTTTTTGTTTGTTTTTGCCTGTTGTAGTAGCAGTGGCATTTGTTGTCATAGGCTGGAAGCAAGATCAGCCCCTATGAACATGAAAAAATTCTAGTCTGATGATATGGAGGGGAAAAAAGAGTTGTGGGAAAATGAATATGGTTCATTTTGCCATAGGTTAAATCTCCCACAACTTGTGCCAAGACAACTGGTGGAAGGGTGTAGTGTTAGAGGCAGGAGCCAAACTGTGATGAGGGGATGGTGTTTCTGGAAGAGGTAGAATGCTGTGGTGATAAGGAAGACCATCCTTCCTGCAGGATTTCTCTCAGAGATAAGCTATAGCATCAATCCAGGTGACAGGTGTTGATGAACTAGTAGGAGAAGTTGTAATGGATGAAAATGGAAATAAAACATAGAAGAGGATATGGAATGGTGAGAAATAGTACTGTGCTAATAAATAAGAAAAGGTGAAGCCAAGAAGGAAGGGCCAAAGTACAACAATTCCTTGCAAACCACGTCTCACAGGATGGAGTGTCTTGGGGAAAAGCTTAGGGAGCTGGTGACCAAAGAACAGCTATACATTAAATAGGAGTCGGAAGTGAACTGTTTGCAAAAAAACTTAATTCAAGACCCTTATTTGAATGGAAGTAAAAAGAGCTGTGAATTGCATGAAGTTGTGATGATGATAAAACATACAACTGAGGGATGCAATGGTTCCTTGAGCAGAAAATGAAATTACTGTCAATGAATGTGACAAATTGAAGAAAAGTCTTGAATCAGAAGGCTGATGGAAAATAGCTAGATGAAGTTCAGGTAATAATAACATGGCAGAGAAGAGACTGTACAGGGTTGCATGAGATGATAGAGATAGTGGAAATTGCAAGCAGCGGCAATACAACAGGGAGAGAATACCCACCTCCTTAAGTCTGTTCTCCTCCCTTTCTTAGGTTTGATCAAAGATGAGAAGGATGAGAAAAATTAGATACTGTACTGGATTGTCAGGTCAGGGTATACTTGCCTTTGTAAGTCTATCTGCAGTGCTTGAAGGCAAAAGCCTTGGGTTTGATTAAGCATTCCTTTCTTGACTTATTTTCAAATGCAGTGATTGTCTTTCAGCCAAAGTGGGTAGGGTTTTGGCATATTTTGGGATCACTCTGAACTTTAACTGCAAACAAAACAATGGCCGGTTTCCATTGACCTCACAATTCATAGGATGGTTTTATTTACTCTTAAGTTTTTCCTGTGCACTTTTGAATCATAAAAAGAATAGATATTTTCTCTTTGTCTCTCTGAAACCATTCTCTTGTGATTTTTTGGGTAGTAAAATAAGAATCTGGATGCTAGCTGTGAGATAAAGTACATTTGTGGTGACATGTAAGAGAGCCCTAGTGTTGAGAACACATACACTGGTATGTTACACTCAGCTTCCTTTGGAACCAAAGTAAACAAAAGAGATCGTGCAGTGATTAGAATTAGTTTTGCAAGAATACCCATATAACCATTCCATAAATGAACTTAACAATGCAAAAAAGATGCAGAGAATGATAATAGCCAGCACTCCCTTGCCCTTCTCTTACCCAATTTCTCTTGAGATGAAATCTGATTTAATAAAATAGTATCTGCAAATACATACAACATACAACAGCTCTTCCTCTGAGCAAATACTCTGCTGTTGGCATACATGATGATAGCCTAAGTGTTCTTAAATTTTCAGTAATATCCTCACAGGAAGGCTGTAGAGATTTGTAAAATGAAACCAATTTGAAAACTATTGTAGTCTAATTACTTTGAATTCTTAGTGCAGACAGACTCTCAGTTTTCATGCAGTGACATGTCTGCACCATTCTCTGTGAAAATGCTCTGAGAGTGGTGAATACAAATACATGTAAGCATAAAACTAATGTAACATCCAATCAAATACAAAGCAAATCAATGAATATGGGAATGTGATCCCTTTTGAAGGTCAGACAAAATACAGGGTACTTCTGTGAACTCTGATACCAGTTTAAGGGACTACCTCATCACTATTAGGTTGTTTGAGCACAGTAGCCTGTGAAGGAGAACTTGCTTGTTACTTGAATTTAAAGTAGGGGAAACCTGACTGTCTTGGTCAGGAGTTCTGAGATAATCCTGTGTCTCAAGGTCATACCCAAATAACTCTGTCTTCATAGTATGTTAAACTACTTGGTAGTATCTAAATCTGGCATTAGATGCAAGCAAAGTTGACAGTTGCCCAAGAGTAGACAGACACAAGTGGAAAAATGATGTCTTCAAAAAGGAGTTGGGGTGGAAATAACATATTAAGTAGTTTTCCATTTCTCTCTTTTCTCCAGGTCCGCAGTACCCTATATATGCATTTTGAAGGTAATGGGGAGCAGAACAAAAATAAATGGAATACTGCAGACATGTATGTATGCAAAAGTGCTGAACTAGACTGTGGCCCCCTGTTCTGCCATCAGGGAGTTCACTTAGTTCTAGTACATGAACTTCTCTGAGGCAGTCATGTCTGTCAGAGTCCTTTTGCCACCACTGTTCAGTTGAATTTTGACTTCTTCAAAGGTGAGAACAAAGTGTGCCATTCTGCTTCATCCTCGGAGCAAGCGTGTTCAACTTTGCCTAGACTCCGGAGAAGTGCTGAGCATGCAGATTAAAACAGGGATGCCAGAGCAAAGTCAAACCTCTGGCTACATACAAAAAGAAAAGAGAAACCTTTGGGCTTGCAACAGTGGACTTCAGCACTGTGACTTTGGTGTAATAGACTACAAACCTAAGCTGGCAGAAAATCCAGCCTTAGTTAGCAAAACTTGGAGAAATTAACCATGCTTTGAGAGGCATTGCATTTGAGAATGTTGGCAATGCTTTATTCTGCATGTTTCAAAAGACAGTTAAATGAAATATTTGTTTTCTGAAGATATTCAGGATCAAAAAAACCCATGAAGCAGTAAAATATCTTCATAAACAAAATATTCCTAGGTGGTATGCAATGTAATATAAAAACATATTACCCTGTGTAATATATGGGTTTTCAATAGTTGACCGTCTTCAAAATGATAACATTCTTTTTGCAACAAAAAGAATCCCTCTCAACACAATCAGATTTCAGGGCAGTGTAAACAAATTTCATGGCATCAATAGGTTGGGAATAGAGGCAATTTCATCTACTCCTCTGAGACTGTTATAACAGTGTGCCCAAGGTGAGAAAGTTCATGTCTTTGGAAGTGGTCTGTGCTTCATTTTATCAACCATTAGTTGCCATCCATTGATAAACCTGTGCCACTGTAATGCAGGGTGGATCAGGGGAGTCAGGTATCCCATGTTAGCTGAGCTCTGCTAGACTACAGAGTTCTTTGGCCACCCCACCCTTTGCACTCCTTTCCTGAAGTTGAAGGCAGAAGTATTTGAAAAATCTACGCAATGGATTTTGTGATCTGGATGGAGTATAGGATATATATGCATAAGATCCATGGATTCTGATGCTTCTGTAACAAGAGAAAATGGCTTATAGATAAAACATGTAGACAAATAAGAATTGTGCTGGAGGGGTTCCATCAAGAAGTCTCCTCTAAGCCTGTAAGATGGTTGTCTGAAATAAGGGCTACCTGTAGGTAAGAGTACCTTGCCTGGGTAGCAGGAGAAGGATCACTTAGGGTCTCCAGGTCTTGGAGGCATAACTTGTTCCTCATCCAGCTCTTTTAGACTGTCTTGTCCTTCCTGCAGACTCTCTTCTTCCTGATGCTGAGGGGTCAAGGTGAGATCCAAAAGCTGACAGCTGTTAACAGCTTCTGTGAGCCAAGGCTGTCAGACTTTGACTGCCATGGCTTGACAAGCAGATGCTCAGTTGCTGTGAAGTAACTGCATTTGGGGTTGTGATGGACTCTCTGCAGTACTCAAAAGCCATGAGGGCCTGCGTGATCACTTCAGTATTTCTATAGTAGCTGCAAGTGATCCAAGAGACAGCTGGGTAGAACTGTCATTATGAAATGGCCCAGGAATTGCTAAGTCCACACTGGCACAGACAAAAAGCTTCAACACAATGCATAAATAGCTCTCAGTCATGTTTAAGCTTTGGTAACTAAAATTGCCATGTTCCCTACCAATTTTCAGAGCCTTCAAACTTGGAACAAGAATAACTTAAAAGCAAACAGTCTCTCCATGTTAATTTGAAATTGTTTGCTTTACACTTGTTGGTCTAAAAGCTGTATTTTGGTCATGTAAGTTACACTAAGAAATATTTCAATTAAGTAAATTTTCTAGAACAAATGGGTATTAGAACACTTGTGAAGAGTTGGTGAAAGAGTGGCTTACTTGAAATTCAGACTTAAGATTCAGTTCAAATTGTTGGTGGTTTTATGGGAGGGAGAAAGGGAAAGGGTGTGTGTGAGACAGGCTTGATGAGATTTGTATTCAGATCAGATAACAGCCCTGGTGGCAGCGCCCTGTGTCAGTGACCATGGCTTTCCACAGGCTATGGGGAGGGCATGCACAGTGGTTTAGCATGGTTCAGGCAGACTAAAGCTGCTCTGCCAGGAGCAGCACAGCATGGATCAGCTGCATTTTCATCCAGTACACTGGAGCAGTTGACATGGAGTCCATGACACCCGTGCTCTGATGCCACTATGACAGAGGTGACCTGAGCTAGCCCAAAACCTTCCAGCACTGTGTTAAATTCTCACAATTTCTCAGAAAAAAATTGGGTTAGCAAACTTGATACTTCCATCGTCTGATACAAGATAATATTTAATTGAATAGCAGGAGTTGTGAAACTCAGTTTATTGTTGTGAAACCACTACAATATCTATACAGTCTAATATCTAGGGTGGTGACAAGCTGGTCTTACGAAAACCTTTTGAATACTTTGTATGGAAACAAATATGGGATCAGTGCAGAGCAAGTGTTTTTGCAACTGCTGGGGCTGCTTCTCCAGTCTTGCAGGGCACAAAGGGCAGATGCCAGCTACATGGAGGCCTGAGTAGGAATGGAGGGCTCTCCTTGAGTGTCCCAGGAACCAAGATGGCTAAATATTCTTCAGGGAGTGTTTCGCAGCTGAGCAGGCTCTGCTTTTTACTTGCCTGTGATTTCCAGGATTAGACCCTGGACTGTTCTTGCTGACTTCAGTGAGAGCATGACCACAGTAATTCACCGAGACCAGCAGCCCTGGAGAGCTCCCTGTGCTACAGCCACAAGAGCAGTAGAGTTCTACAGGTCACCTGGATTTTAAATAAATATCTGCACTGCACTGACTGTATAGAAACCTACATGTCGGATGATTGTGATGATTGAAAGGCTGCAGTGCAGGCAGGCAAAGGAAAAAGCAGGTAGACCCTCTTCATTACACCTGAACTTACTCTCTTTTTAGGAGCCCAGAGGTTTAAATTACATCTTATACTGGGAAATTACTTATTTTAAATGGCCGTCATCTCTGTGACCTGTAGTATATGAAAGAAGCATAGCTTGCTCAAATGGCAAAGTATAATTTTGAGTTAAATATTGAGCAATTTCATAGAAAATAAAGTCTAAGAGCAAGTAAAAGGTGTGGAGTTTATGTGGTGTGTGGAATGCACTTGTATGCATGGACATTCCTGTGCTGGGGATGGAGAGGACAGCAAGGAGTGGGGAGGGGGTAGGCTTGATTGGATGTGAATAATGGGCTTGATTTCCAGGCTTTTCATCATGAAGCCCCTTCCAGACTGAAAACTGTTCTTGCTGTCTTAAAGCAGATTTCATGGCAAAACAATTCCGAGACTTTGGCTGTCATCCAAACATACTTGGAACTGTAGTATTTTAACTGATCAGAAGGCTCCTTTAATTTTTTCTGTAATGCTGCCAGGATCTTGCTGTATAAAGAAAATCCACAGTTCAGCTTTACCATCTGAAGTTACTTACTAATTAGGAAGCAGTGTTGCAGGAAAAGTAGTGTTTGGCCTTAGTAAATCTGGGACATTACAGAAACACAATTATGATTTTCTATATATTTCAACTATATTTATTTATGACTCTTAATAGGAGTTTAACAAATTGATAATATGTTCTGCCTCAAAATAGTGGTTGACTGATATTTACATAAATTTCTGTAGGCAGTGGGTTAGGATACTCTTCCTTGTATTTTTAAAAAGTCTTGTTTATTAAATCATAGATTATTATACACCTTCATTGTAGGCAATGCTAATGTGGGTTTGTGGAAACAAATGTCATCTGATGACAGACTTTGTGAAATGAGTTGCAAATTGTACTGTCACTACTTAACTTTTTAATTCAGACTGCATGAGTCTTGAATTACTTTCTGTTTAAGGGCAAGATCCTGCAGCCTTTATTCATAAAAAGTAACCTGATTGCAGGCAACAGGATCACTCCTCATAAGCTATATTACCTGCAAGGGCATGATGCACATATCCTGAAATTACAGCAGATTAGTTGGATGGTAATGTGTTGGAGGCTAAATTTTGAAATTATCCAAGTTTTCTTAATTTGTTTTTGGATTCATTAAACTCAGGAGGAGACAGCATGGTGAGCACAGCCTGGCAGGGTGGGGTGCTGGGGACTTTACCTATGGACTGTGCGAGCTTGGACCACCCTGGGAGCCTGACAACACTGGGCAAATGTTAGATGCTTCCAGAGAAAACAGAAAATTTCCATTTTTCTTTTCTTATTTTTTTGGATGAGTGATGGCAGGAGGGGAGCTCATGTCACTAAAACAAATAATAGTATAAAAGGATCTGAAATCACTTGATGCATGTGTTATTCCAGGTGTGGATTTTACCCCCTCTTCGAACTACACTGCTCAGAATCTCAGTGAGTTTTTGTGTCTGTTTTACTCACTGGTTATTTTACAAGGCCTTGGACTTTGGTTGTCAATGCATGTTGCAGAAAGCAACAGAAATTGAGCAGTTGCAGTGATTGTTATTATAGGATCTACATTTTGACACCTACTTTAGTGTATAAGTCCCTACATAGTTTCTGTCCTTTTCAATGACTGGCTATGGGGAGACTACATTGCCTTTAAGAGGGTGGCTATATTTTTTGCAAAGCAGTAAAATTGAATTTTGTTCATATCCAAAATTTCTTTGGGCTATCTTTTTTTACAGCCCTAGGATAATTGTGTGCTTGCACTAATGTTTCCTGATGGATTGTACCAAAATGGCCTTATAAATGGCATTTGGACATTTGGAAGGTACCAGTTTGGTTTTTTTCCTTTTTATTTTTTTCTTTATCTGGCCATAATTGTGTCACATTCAAAGGAGAACTGCTGTCTTTCTAATAACAGCAAGGTTCCCACTGTGCACACTCAACAGGGTGACATTTCAGTGGTTACTTTTTAGCAGTGTTGTTACTTTGCAGATTTTTGTAAACAGTGAATATCAAGTGTGTGAGGAAATGCCGACAATGGTATTGTAGTAACTTGGGGTAATTTTTACCACCTCTGAAGAATAGAGATGTTCAGTTCATGATCTTCTTTTATTCATTAGAAAGTTTCTATGTTTTTAGAAAAATAATACTTCTGTTCAAATTGAACATGACTCCTATTCTGCTAGAGAGAAAACTGCCTCAGGAAGCATAACTGTATGTATAAACTAAGTTTACTTTTACTTACTTTTACTTCACATCCTGTGGGCTGTGTTTGGCTTCCTTCCCATTTTCTTGCCCATCTTCTCCCTGTGTTTTTCAGGTAAATCTCAAATCTGACACATTTTTCCCAGGATCCCATTGTTCCACTGATTATCTCTGCTGTTCCTACAGTATATAGCCCAATAAAGTCTCAGGCCTGTTCCTGCTGTTAAGGAATCCTCAACAAAGTAGTTGAACAAATGTTTAGGGAATGCCATGTAAGAGCTGGAGAACCTCTTATCATCCCAGTGATACCTGAGTTTTTATCCAAATCTTGCGTCTGTGAGTCCTTTTACTACTGTTTTTGTTTTTATATGGCTTTATATGGTCTCCACTACATCTTCCTGCAGTATTCTGTTGCCTTTAGTGGATCACTAAAGGAAAATCATGCTGCTTCTTTAACTCTGACTCCTATAATTTACTCTCCCTCAAACTCCAGAAAGTCTTCATGCTGGCCAAGAGGTTTGTCCATAGTGGATCAGTGTAGAATGGAAGCTTTACCCTGGAAAGAGACTAATTTTAACAAGTTTCAAATATAATTCAAGGTATTCAAATTACCTTAAGTTCCTTAAAAAACAAATAAGCACAAGTGACATCCCTGCCTTTACCACAAAAGTAGTTTATGGAAGGACAAAAATACATGGTAATTCTGAAAGTCCAGGTTTCTGTTCATCAGTTTGAAGAAATTGGAGTTTAGTGCTATTATGCAGGAGGTTTGTAGTCACAAGGAGTAGTCTAAGTATGAACTTCAAAATGTGCATCTCATCACTCAATTTTCATTACTCCTGGAGAGTTTTTCTGTGATTGTGCTAATGCATCTCACAGATCCTAACACTAGTTCTTGTTTTTACAACTTGAAGGAGTCCCTAATCTTTTCTTCCCCATCAGTGTGCATGCAGAAAGCAGAAAAGAGAGTTTCCCCCCTCCTCAGATCAACTCTGACCCAATTTAGGCTAATCTTGGGAAGGGCAAGTGCTGCCAAAAGCTGCTGGGGATCTTCAAGAGGAGGAGGACACAGAAGAGCTTTGTGTGACAGTCCAATGTAAGTCAAGGCTTAGTCACTTATTAGCTCTGCATTGATGACATTATCCACTCTACATTCAGCCTCATCCTCATTTCTTCAGATGTTTTATTGTTATGGAAGGTTTTTTAATGGAGAAAGATATGATAAAGCATTAACTTCAACACATAGTGATGCTTAAAGTAACCAAAAATTCCCAGAGTTTAAATTTCTGTCCTACCATAGCTTTTGTCTGAGCAGGGTTATTGTAGACCTTTTACTTGACAGTTAGGAGAATGAACCTCTTTTTGTTTCCTTTTGTTATGATCATTGTACAGAGGTGAATGAGCATGTTTTGTGTTCTGACTCCAGATATACTGTGGGAATCCTGAGAGGTTACAGAGGGCACAAAGCACCAAAAATCATTTTAGAAATAAGATGAAAATAATTTTGTCCCAATGCTGATTCATTTCCCAACTTACTGAAGCAGGGAAAACCCAAGGGTTAAGTTCACAATGTTGCTGTGCACTTGAATGTGAGATCTGCTAGCTTTGATGCTGTCAACAGTGTGATTCAAATTGTGGTGTTCCTGCAGGAATTCTGAGGATGTCTGCAAGAAAAGAAATTCAGGAATTTGCAAGCTGCGACCAAGAAGACCCTAAAAAAGTGAGTGCTATGGTTGAAACAGGAAGAGCTAGTTTTTATTGACTCCTGTTGCAATCATCTGATTGACTGCTGTCGCAATCATCTTAGATACCAAATACATTCTATACAATTAAAAAGCTCAAAACTGACAATTACAAAGTAAACTAGAGTACTGGCAATTTGCTTTGGAAAATGTTCTGTCACTTTTTATGTTCTTTCAGAAAAATATTTGATATTGAAAAATGTGTAAAAGAGAACATACATAGAATGGGTGGGGTTTTTCTCTTTTCTTTTTTAGCTGCTACTCAAATAGTGACTTTAGCACTAAAGGGAGTTATGAAAACTTCAGCTGCAGCAGTTCCATCCTGAGTGGAGCAGCACAGCCAAATCTGATGAAGGAGTGTGTTGCCAGGGCACTTAAAAACCAGGGCAGACATGGCAAGACTCCCTGTTTTTCTAAATGAAATAAACCATGCCAGTTCTTTTGAGTCATTGTGTTGTCACCAGGGGCCCTTACCAAACTGTGGTGATATGGGATTTTATCTTTTGCCACCTTTCCCTGAATTACATCAGACAAGTTTTGCAACTTAATTCAAAATAGAAGTAAAGATATTTATTTTTTCAGGTTTATTCTCTAATGAGTATGCAGTAGAGTAACAGTGAACAAACACATAGTTTTATCTTGCCACTTTTCACTGAAGTAGGATAGGAGTAGGCATAGAGGGAGAAATATTTTGGGGGCTAGCTCTTCTCTTGATATTCATTTTGCTGTGTGGGCAAATCAGTGCACTTCTCTTTGCCCTTCTTTCTCAATCTGGGAAATGGAGATACTTCTGCTCTGAGAATTGAGATGGCTGGGCAGTGCCATTGTGGTCTAAATCCCAGAGCAGTTTCAGAAACCTGAAGGAATCAGCATCACTGTGACTTAGTTGGGCACAATCCTGATTTGGTCTAGGTATGTGTCAGCAGAAAAATTGACCTCGGGAGTGTAAGACTGAAACTGTGACTTTTCTACTAGTGAGGATAATACTGTGAAAGGCAAGGAAAGAGCTGCACTATTGAAGGAAATGTGTTTTTGGTATAATCAAAGCTGTTAGTGTCTTGTGGTTGCTTCTGTGGTAGCTGTGGGTCTGGAGGAAAGTTAGGAAATGTGGTTGTGAAAGAAAAAAAATACATTGACCAGAGCACTAGGAGACAATTACCCTCTCTCCTATAGGATAACAGGAATCAACTGCTTTCTTTTATGATTGGAAATAAGATATTTTTTATTCCAAAGAGATTTCTTGAAAGGCTGGCTCCATTAGTTATAGCAACCTGTCCTCAGTCACACTCCAGCTTGCTGTCTGGGCAGCCCTGTAAAGTGTCCATGGTTGTTTATAGCTTCACCACCTCCTATTTAAGGCTTGGAGGATATGCTCAGAGGAAAAATAGCAGACAGTACCTACACTGTGAGAAATTGTCTTTCTGCCACATTGGAGGCTCTTAAGTCCTTGTATTATTGCTCTTGTTCCTCACTGTTTTGAAGGGAACAGAATGACTCCAGGTTATAATGCTGATTGTATTTTGGTTTTTGGTTGGGTTTTTTCAAAACTACCCTAGCAGCAAAAAGAGATCACCCAAAATCTCTACAAGGGAGATTTAATGTACTATAGGGCTTTTGTCTAATTTGACATGTTACCTGAAAAGTGAAATGCCAGAGAACACTGCTTGGAGTGATGGGAGGCTGGTGTCCTCACAAGAACTTGTTTCTGGCTCTCCATTCCCCATGCAGACCCTGCAATGACTCCATGCCAGAGGTTTTGTTGCATTGCTGCTGGCTGATGTAGCTGATATACTCTTATTTCTCTCTGAGTGGTGTTTGGGCTAGGAAGGAGTCCTCAAAGAACTGATGCATACAAAGAGTAAAATCATAGTGGACAATGGTCACGTTTCAATTTCACGCCTTGAGGATTTGCAGGATCCCATTAATCACAGTTGTCTGGCTGCTCAGCCCCCAGGAAGTTTCTTAACACACCAGAAACTTGTGCTGACACAAAATGGGTCAGGACTTCCTCTTCTCTCTGAGTGCATCACATGCGTAAGAGGCTGATGATCCATTGCACCATGCAGTGGAAGCAGATGGCTTTCCTGACAATGGCTATTGCAGATCTGTCTCTGGAAGTTAGTCCCAGAGAAACTCCTGTGTTGCACCTCTGTGCTGATCTGGAGTAGGAAGGGAACAAGGAGTCTTTTTTTTTTTGGGTGTTACTACTTCCCTCTCTACGTTTGGACTTCTGCTTAGAGCAGGGGAGAAAAGTGTGATGCCAAGTTTGTGGGTTGTCTTCTTGAAGCTGGGGAGTGTTGACCATGCTGATGCTGGGCCTGTAAGAAGAGTTGGGTGTGGGAAGGAAGGCTGGAGTATGTGCTGGGGTGTGCCGACTGCCATTTCTGAGGGAGAGCATGCAAGAAAACTGCTGCCAGGAGAGTGGGAGTGTATGCCTTGGGATAAACGACAGGGAAGAGGAAATACTTCCCAAGAGAGACCAGAGCAGGAAGCCTTTGGTGTAGAAACAATATTTGTGATCACTGATCAATCAATCATAGCACCTTGGAGTAAGGGAGCAAAAAGCTCTCTGTTGAGAGAGCAGGATTGGAAAATGTATGCAGGCTCCATAGTCAGTTGGTTTGTGCTCACAGGGGCTCAGGGGAAGACCAGACTATTTCTCTGCTGCTATCTTACCATTGGCCAAACTACATATTTAGAACAAATAATATTTAAGTCAGCACTAAGTTTTATAACCTAGATTTATGCAAGGGTCAAGTA
The DNA here is from genome assembly GCA_013397245.1 of Thryothorus ludovicianus. Lineage (NCBI taxonomy): Eukaryota > Metazoa > Chordata > Aves > Passeriformes > Certhiidae > Thryothorus > Thryothorus ludovicianus. The sequence continues at coordinate 108,288 of VZTB01007051.1, forward strand.
CTACCCTATCTCCCAGATTCCTGATTTCTGCATTGAATGTCATTTCTGTTCCTGTTTCAAAACTGTGATCAATACTTTGAGAAAGAGAGTCTGTGCAATTGTTTTTCATATATGTCCAAATTTTTCTGACCTTACTGTAGCACATAGGTGTCTTTTGCTTCTTACTCTGTTTGTCCTTCCCTGATGATATTGAAAGCTTTCTCCGTTCCTCCCCCACTCATGTAAATTAGCTGTGCTTATCACAGTGCTTGAAGCATAGGCAGGGTGGTTTGAGCTCAGGATTGCAGTAGCACCACTTGATCCAGTCAGACCTCGATTCCCCAAAGCTTGCACCACAAGAGCTTTCTGAAGCAAAAGGAGTTCCTCCTTAAAGGCAGCTGCAGTATTAGGATATCTTTGTGTCACAGAGGACAGCTCAGGACTTCTTGTTTCTTTAATACATCCTTGAACAAATATGCCAGTGCATGTATAAACCTGAATAAATACTATTTTTCTTGGACTTTCCTAGAGAGCATGGATGAATGTGTGGCTCAAACACTCATTGTATCAGACTGTTCTGGCATAAAGGGCTTCCCAGCAGCATGGCTGTGAAGCAGCAAGGCTGTAAAACATCACTGCAGACAGAGATGGTGAGTTCATAACTCAGCTGCTCCATCCTTTCTGAAGAGGTGTCAACTCTATAAGTGAACCTTTCAATGCTAAATTCTTCTCTCCAGACAGGAAAAGAAAGGACTAGTCCACTGGAAACAAATTAACCCTAAGAACTTTTCCCTTCCCAACTTATTAACATATAAAATCTTTTAACTGACCCTAGGTAGATTTTAACCCAGAAGTGAGAGCAGGTACCAAAGGATTAGTGGACTTTTACCACTATTGTTGGATTAATGTGGAAAATGGTCTGGTTTTGTTGGCAGTGATCTGTAGTGCAGAAACAGGAGAGAGCTGCTTTTGCATATAATGGAGTGGAGTCATGGGCTGGTGGAGGTCCTACAACTATGTGCACCTGTGTTAAGGAGAAAGGAAGTAAGAAGTATGTAATTATCAGATAGTTTGCAATTAGAAACATAAAATAATTTCCAGCCCATGTTTAAATTACTCTGTAGGCTTTTCAAGTTCCTAACTCTGCGGTGTGTAGACACCACACCTGTGCAGTGTGGATGTGAGTGGGTAACCATTACTAATGAAGAATTAGCAATCCACACTGAATAAGAGGATAAAGTTAATCTGGGGGAGCAGGAGCCATTTAAATACCTTCTTTCAAGATATTACTGTAGCTAACATTTTTTTGGGGTAGTCAGGGAGTTTTTGGTCCTAGCTGAGCTAGTCAGAAGGTAAGAGACAGACTACTGTGTACCATGTGAGAAGGTAAGTCAGAGTAGTGCTTGCTACCTATGAAGACCAATGGCTTGCTTAGAGATGTAGTTATGACTATAGTTATGTCTTCACTGCCATGCTCCTCTCCTGTTGTTGCCTGACCAATTGTGTGTGGTGGGCTATGTCACCAATCGTAAAAAATTTCTTTCCATCTCTTTGTGGGTATTCTCTCTGTTTTTATATGTTTGCAGTGCCGTGTCCCTCAAGGGGTAATGATCAAGCACTCTGCCACTGTTAAAGTGCCACAACTGGCTGAAAAATCAGTCTTGCTTTTTATTTTATCCATCTGACCCAAGCCTCAAGTGCCCTTCCTGTGCACTGGAGATTTTTGGCTTGTTTTGTTTAAAGTGATAAAGCCTTCATAAACAAAATCCAGGCTTGCATTTTGACCTATCATAGAAAGGTGGTCCTAAATAATTCTTAAGATTGTTAATGGTTTGCTTAAATATAACACTACCAGATCAGCTCTTCATATCAGTCAGAAGTTTCTGGGACCATCTGTGTTCAGCACTGTATTACCCACTCCTGTCTCGTTGAGGGCTTATTACTGATGCTTGTAAATAGCTCTGATGGTGAAAGACTGTAGATGTTTGAGATATGGATATCAATATTGTACTCAGAATTCATCAATCAATTTATCTGTACATGTACTTGAAAGGAAATAAGGAAGCTTGGCAGCAAACCTCGTGAGTCCAGGTTGTTGAGCCTTGCACTGTGTGATAGAAGTTGATACTTGTTTTGGATATGCACATGAGCATGACATTTCACTGGAGATGTGAAGAATACAAGGTAGCAAAATAAAAATATTCAGGTAAGCTACTATTACAGCGCTTCCACCAAAATAACACTCAGACACTTGGTTTTTCAACAGGTGATGGGTGCAAGCAGCACAGTGCACTTGTGCATGCATGAGGTTTCAGAATTAAGTTGCTGTGTAAGTGAAGCTGGGTAGGGGGCTGGAGAAGAGTAGCCTGTTACAGCAAAGGCTCTGTGTGATTTCATATGTCTTTGGAAGCCTGGAGGTGATTAAGCTTTGCTTTGGGCTCAGCTCATTACACGGAAGAGAGGATTGCTAGAAAGAACAATTATTGATCTTAATTTCTTCTAGAACTCAATGGTTAAAGGAAAAGTTTAGTCTGTCTTCACCTAAATGAAGCTTGCAAGCTTTGTAAGGGGAAAACAATGTGTGTTCTTGAAGGAATTGTGGAGGAGTCAAATGCATTGACACAGAGTATTTGGTATTTGACTACTCCTGAAATCATTGCAAGGTGTGGGATGCTGCAGAGGGCAGACAGAGTTGGAAGAATTTTCTGGAATTAGAAACACTTCTGATTTTCCCTTCCTGCAGGACAGTAAGGCAACCAACTTCTCACTTTCTAATGGCTACAAAAGATAATGAACAGCCCTCTATGGTTACGCAGTGGCACCGGCCTGGAACTCAGAGTGTTCCTTTCATTGCTGCTGTCGTTCCCTTGAAAATGATCCACATTGAGTTCTGTGCTGCCTGCTATGAGGAGTCTTAGATCTTCTGTAATGGAGGGGAATAAAGCTAAAGCACAGACTGGGGCACAGGGACTGTATGAAGAGTTGTACTGTGCTGTTTTCTGCTGTAACAATGCAATGAATGTCCACTGAAGGCTGAGCCTCTCTAACTCCTAGTGACAGCAGAGAGGGAGCTGCATTTGTTGCACTTCTCAGGTTCTGCTCTATGCAACCATGATGGATAATGAGCTATTCAAAGTCATTTGGAGTCATTTTTCTAAGTAGAGTGTCAGCTCTGGGCTAATCTTGCAAATTATTTAATGATCTTTTACCCCTGAGAGCACAAGTGTGGAGATGTCTCTGGAGCACTTAATCATTTGTGTAGTGTTTACTCAGTTTATACCTACGCTTCTATTATTTTGCTGTGCTGTGTGAAGGTGCACATGAGCTGCCTGCAGGGCCTGGATGAACTGAAGGGCAAGGTTCTGGAAGCCTTCACTGCGCTGGGGTTTTACACCCAAGGCATAGGGTGGAGGCTTCATCATCAGAATTATGATTTTCCCCTGGCTTGAGAAAAGCTTCTTGGTTTTCTTTCCTTGTAACTTTGCTTAACCAATCAGCTGCTCATGAAGGTTTTAATTCCTGATTCATCTGTCTCACAGTCACGCTCCTGAAAGCCAGATTTGGGCTGGGTCCCAGTCCAGATGTGATAGTAACTTCCTGCAGAAAGAGAAGCAGAGTGTATGGGTGGTTCCAAGTAACCCAGTGATGTTGGTTTCAGAAGTCTTTGCTGGCTTGCTCTTTTTATGCAGCCTGGGATTTGGAATGCCTAACAGTGTATGTGTCAGCTCAACCCTGTTACTGGTTACATACTGGAGTCCTTGACAGGAACCCCAGATAAGTGTTGTTTTAAACACTGCATCTTTCAACTTGGTCCACAATCTACCAATGTGATACACAGCCTGTGTAAAACTCTTCATTTCTAATCCTTTAAAATAATTTTTGTTGCCTAAAGTGACCTGTTGTCCTGGTGTGGGACCTGTGGAATAACTGTGCTGTAGTGGAGGAAAGATAAAATGAGATTGTGGTGTCACAACAGCATGCGGATTGTCAATCCAGAGATTCGCAATTGAACAAAAACGTTTGGAAGTAATTATTAAGGTAGTAAAACAAATTTTCATCAAGTAACAGGCTTACCCTGAAGATTTCTTCTTCCAAACCGTGATCCAAAGATTTTGCTGTTGCTATTCATTTTACCTGGGAAGCACTGTCAGTATTATCAGGGCAATTAGCCTGATGAAATTTAAGATGGATATACCATTCTATGCCTGGTGCTTTAGTTTGTGAATACTTACTACATCTTGTACTTATTTGCAAGCCCATTCATTCAAGGTAAGATGCCAATTGCATGCATCTCCATTGAGCAGAGATCTTTTCATTAGTCAACTCTCCATAATCTTTTTGAATTTCACTTGCACTAGGTATTTTCAGGTGCTGTACATATAAATGAGAATATTTTCCACTTTGTTGGTCCCTTCACAAACATAGATATTGGCTGAACAATTCTTTTTCTTTCCATTTTACCCAAGTATTCTTGTAGATTGTATAATTTGTAGCAAGTCTAATATCACTATATACATGTAGTTTTTTGAATAAGTCTACTTCAACTGTGTATGAATAAAACAGATAAAGGAAACTGAAAGTCTACAAGATCACATCATGTTGAAAATTAATGTTTCAAAACCATCCAAAACCAAAGTGTATGAGTTCTGGACTTTTTCTGATACTTGCAAACAGGAAAGAGAATAATCCTGACTCATGTCCCCAGGCAAGTGCTTTTCTATGACCTAAAGGACAGCAATAAAATCCTTTTTTTTTTTTTTTTTGCTTGCTTTGGAAAAGAATCAATTTTTCTGCATGGAAAGAAGCAGAACAGAAATGTGGCTCCTGGGGAAGAAAGGGGAATTTATCAGAGGTGAAGTCCCTTTGGTTCTTCCCACTGACTCTTGATCCTCTTCCTGCTTAGAAAGCAAAACAACCTCAGGTCCTAATATAAGTTTTTTTTAAAAGAACCCTCACACTTTCCCTAACTGAGAAACTGAAACACTTTTATGCCAGAAGGTTTCTGAAAAAGCAAGTGTACACTGAACTGAGCAAGAATGTCTGAGGAAGAACAAACTCTTTTTACGTTTCTTTTAATAAGAATTTAGATCTGAATTTGGAGTTGCTGATTTAAAGAGGAAACATTAGGCAAATTGATGATGACCTTCTTTTCACCAGATCATACCATGCGAAAAGCCAGGGGAATCTTGTCCTAGATTTCAGTGCAAGTAGGGCTGAGAGACTCCCTCAGCATCAATGGTAACTTGTTTCTGTTGGACTGGGAGTTATTTGCAAGAATTTTGATGCACAAAAATAATAACATAAATCTTTAAACTGGAGTATTATCTTAAAGACACTAGTAGCTTCTTATTAACGAAAACAGTATTTTTGACTTTCCACTTCGAATTTCTTTTTATTTCTTAAGGATAAATGAACAAATTACTTTTACAGTTGTTGTCTCAAAAGACTGAAAAAAAAAAAAAAGACAAAAAAAGACATTGCTTCCAAAAAAAGATACCTTGAGTTCTGCTTTGGCAAATTTAGACTGCTCTTTTTCAAACTAGAATCTGTGGTTGTGCATCTACACAACTGCAGTTTGGTGAGGAGGCCCATCCATATTTTCATGTCCTGAGGAAAGGCCCTGCTTGGTGAGAGGATGCTGCTGCAACATGCCATGTGCCCTATCAGTGGAAAAGCTCAGTAAAGGTTCTTTCTTCAGAAATACTTTTGATACCATGAAGAGTTTAGATAATTAAAGTTTTTAAATTTTCAGAGACACTTTGGCCAAAGCCATTTGCATTGGGGCTGTAGTACTCCTTGGGAATCCCTTGTGGATGCTCAAAGAAATTTTCTACTTGCTGGACAAATTGCACTGTAAGAAATACAAATTCTTAAATTATATATGCATTCAAAATCTGACTGTACCAAGGGTAAATAAAACTGTGGAAAACCCATGCCATTTTACTATAGATAAAAGCTCACTAAGTAGCAATAGATCTTCTAGGCAGTACACCGTGTGTAATTAATATTCCAATCTAGATTCTGCTGAAGCGAGGAGAAGGATTTTCATCAGCTTCAGAAGTTAAATAAGGTTATTAGCTGACCACAGTATTCATGTGTGCATGTAATCATGCTAAAGGACTTAAAAAATTCAGTGCTGCCTTATTAGTTACTATAGTGGTAAGGAAGAGACCATTACTGTACATGGCCTATTTGGACTGGTTGAAAAAAAGTTGAAGATGATCTCTGCATTCCTCCTGCTCCCTGTGTATTTCTATTTCACAATTCTTATTGAAATAACCTGTCAGAAATGTCCCTGTTGTTTGCCACCCTATGCTACATTAGGTGATAACATATGTCAGGGAACATCTGTAGATGTGCTTCAGTTGGGTAGCTTTTCCTGAAGTTTGGAATTATATAGCTTTCACTCTGCATTCCGAAGGGTTGCACCACCCAGCCGGACACCGACGTGCCATCATGGCATTCCAGGCAAGCTCAGACCACCCTCTCCTGGGAGGGATAGCTCCTTCTGCATGGGGCAAAGCCATGCCCTCCACAGCTTTCTGGGAATATGATGAAGGGCTTTTCATCCCTGTGAAAGCAAGATCTCTGATAGCTCAGCATAGTTTGGGACTGTGGCTGCTCTAGGGTTTATACTGTGAGCTTAGTGGGGTAGATAACAGTTGAGAGGAAGTTGCATTCAACAAGGATTTGAAAGCAAAAATATTGAGTGTATTGAAGGAAATGGAATGAATCTGTACCTTTACAAAGCTAAAAGCTGCTATCAGCTTTATCACTTACCATCAACAATCCAAGATTAGTTGGATCCAGGGAAGTTGTCCTTACTCAGAAGGACATGCTACTGGACACACACAGTGTAATGTTGCTTTCTTTGCCTCTTTCTTTCCGAAGGGGGTACAGAATATGGGGATCATGCACCCTGCAGCCTTGCCCGAGGAGGCCACAGGCCAGCTGCAGGCAGAGCAGTGCCATTATGGATGATAAAGCACTTGCCGTGGAGGTGAAGATATTATCCCATCTTCTGGGAAGGTTATTAGCTATTGGAAATACTTTTTAGTTTTGTTTTGTTTTTTCTTAACAGTTAATTTTAAATTTCTAATTTCTCTAATCTGTTACCAGCTAATCTTTCAATTGTTATTGAAAAGTTACCTCTGCTTTATGTTGCTGGTTCAGGTGTGTTAGCCAAAGAGAGCAGAGGGAAGTTTGCATTTGGCATCTTGGAATGGGAAATTACTTATGCACATTTGCAATTCTTTCAATGTCAAAACCTGAAGGGGAATTATGGGATATGGAACTTTTTACCACATTTGAGATTTGCTAAGGAATTCTGGAGTTTGTGGCTTCACTCTAGGACACCCTGGGCTGTATTTAACCTTGTAGGCATGCAGTTAACCTAAGAACAAAAACAAGTAAGCAAAGGCTTCCTTGTATGGTCTTACGAAATAATTTTCAGCTTGTCATTAACTCTTGTCAAGCCAAACTGATATCTGTTGCAATCTTCAATAATTTGTGCCAAATCATATGTTTCAACCCTTAGTAATTTAATCTAGGAGTGTGTTTTAATCTTACTTTGGATTTTGTTGTGTTTTTTTAAAATGTACTCAGCGCTTGAAACTAATATCTCTGGGTCATTATTCTCCATAGTCACATCAAGAAATTAAAATTAAAAAAAAAAAAGAACTGCCCTAGAGGTGTGGGGTTTGTAAATTCTGTCAGCAAATGCTTATGTAATGGAAACTGCATTTGTAACCACAGCAGTACCTGCTGCCATGCAGGTGAACTGGGGATGTGAAGGCAGTTTTCCTTCCTGGGCAGCTGGAAGGCACAGGCTTCTCCATGACCTTGGAGTGAGCCTTGCCACCTGTTGCCCTTTTTATACAAAAGTAGCCTGTGCCAGGCAGCAAGAGCAAGCTCTGACCTCTCTGGGGAGAAGCAAGTAGAGCTCAGGAGGGCAGTGAAGCAGCTTGGCAGAACAGTCTGGTTTGGAGCACGTGAAATGCTTGTGAGTGGGACGAGCCCCAGGCTTCACAGGCTGCCAGCACTGCTCCTGCCTGCTGGCGCTGCCAGCACCCGCACCTGGTACTGCCATTACCATGGCCAGATACACCAGGCACTGCTGGCTGCTGCTGCAGGGAGCCCAGGTTGAAATTGCTCTCTCAAAATTATTGAGTGTATGATTTCTCTTTAAGCATCTTTGTAATATTAATTAGCTTCAAAAAACAAATAATGAGTGGAGGGTCAAATAGGAAAAGAAACCATAAAATGTTTATATAACTTGAAGTAAAATAGATGCCTTTAGTTTAGCTAATCTAAAGTTTGGCTAGATCAACTTAAATAATTTTTATTTAAAATTAAACTTTAAGTCTGAACTTAAAACCTTTGCTCTCTTCACCCATCATATTCACCTATTAATTTTTAGCTTCTAACTCTGTTTACAGCTCTCCTACATATGTATATGCTGTCTTGGCTTTGTGGAGAAAAACAGTCATTATCTAAATAGTGACCCAACTTCTGGGTTTTCTGCCTATATATCAGCATTCAGGCTGGTAGTATATCAAGGCTCAGAAACACATATGAGACCTAATCAGATAAAATTTGCATTATCACACAGAGATTGAACAACCTTGCACTGGGATCTGTCACTGTTTTATAGAAGAAAATATAAGGAAGAAACTTGATGTGTTAATTTTTGAGACAGATAAAGTTTAAGGATTTTCTGTCTAGTAAATTTTTGTTGCTGCTAGATATTTCTAGACAGAGATTTTGAAAAGTCAGTTTTCTAAAATACCGATATGTAGGTGTCCATGAATGTTACATAAAAATAAAGCGAAGCACTTCAAATAATAACTTTTTGTACCATTAGGTGGTTTGTTACAAGAAGCAGTAGACAAATATTTCTACAGGCCCAGCTCTATATAAAGAAATGGGAATTTCATTACCAGGATGCATAATAAAAGATATATTTCCAAAGATAAATAAATGCCTTCTCATCACTCAAGGAGTTTTGCATCTTAAAATATAAGTAAACAAATTAGAGAACAAACTCTGCTCCATCTGGGCTGTGGTGTTACATGAGGCAGTGGAGGCAGCATGGATAGCAGGCCATGGCTGGAACAAGGAAAGATATGATAAAGTGAGAGCTCTCCAATAGGTAATTGGAGTGGTAGGTGTTGTAAGTGGGATGTGCTGGGAAAGCAGAAGTGATGGCCTGAACAGCTTATGCTGTTCAGGAATGGGATAAGGAAGCTCCATTCCAGGAACTACTTCGTGTCCCAGCTCTAAAAGTTCCTTGGATCCATGCACGTTGGCAGAGTTCATGCTCTCCAGCACTCACCTGCAGGGAAACAGTGCCAATACCTGGTACCTATTCTGTGTAGACAACTGGATACCTGTGCTACAGGTAATTTGATTAATGGCGGTTCCTTATGGAACAATTACCATGGCCAAAAAATGCTTATTTTCCTCTTCCAATCAATGTTTTACCAAGGAGAGGCATACTTAACCTGTTTTTCATGTGTATTTCCCATAAAGGCGAGTTTGCATAGGCAAGTTTGCTACTCACAAGCCAGACCTATTTTTTTTCCATGCAGCAACTCTCTGAATCACCCCATTGCCATGGAGGAAGGAGGGTGGAATTGTTTCCACACATTTTCAGAGACAATGCAGGTGATGGATGGTGAAGGGCCTTGGCAGCTGTTCAGTTAATCCCTGGATTGGCTTTTATCCCAAATGAAGATGTAGTTTACTGATCTACCCTGCTGTGGAATACTTTCATGGGCCGTATGATGATTATGATGATCTTATCCATATCCTTCGAGCCTTTTATTAAAAGTATTCCCAGGACATTTCCTCACCACAACATTAACTTGTGAGTTGGGTCTGTCTCTCTCCCTGTCTAAACACTGCTTTGCACTGAAGCAGAGAGGAGCATGCAACCTCAGTTTTGTAGGTAAGAAGGAGCATTAACTAATACCTGAGCTACTCCAGCTGCCAACCTGAGCTCCTTGCACTTAGTCCCTTGCTCTCACAGGAGCTAAGCACTGGAATGGGGCTCACCACACATGGGAACTGTAAGTTTTTTCCAGAAGCCTGTGCTTTGGAATCTGTTTGTGCTCGCATGAGTGGCTCCTGTGGATCCTCTCTATTTTTTAAGGCAGGCAGCTGATAACTTCCAGTGCCTGCTTGTCCATTGTTTTGGTCTGGCATCTGCAAACTTGATTTGTTTGGCGTTTGATGGCCTGGGACAGATGAGATGTGGTGCCACACTTTCAAAAGCAGTGCTCTGTGTATGCACATGTTTAAGTGTTGTGACATAAGTGTTATGTAAAAATGCAAGTGACAGGATTAATGTACATGTTCCAGTCTGCAGATATGTTTTGTAAGAAATAAGAGGCTTTTTTGAATGCTAGGCACTAATTTAAAATCAGAGATGCAAAACCACTATGTACAAGATCTTTGTCTTTGGGAGAAAGCTTGGTGCTCATTAATTCTTTCTGTTTTCCTTTTCTGACTCCTGTAAGCACTAGCACTGAATTGGAGGAGCCCAAATGAATCCTTGCAATGGTGGAGCATGCTTTTTAGCTGACAGCTCTGGGGAGGTGAGCACACTCAGATTGAGATACCCTTGAAAAGGAGATGTTCCTTGCCATGACATCTGGCCTGCTCCTGGGGCTGAACTTTGCTTGTGCATCAATTCTCATTAGAAATAGTTGCAAGGAGGTGTGGGTATGTGAAGAATGTGAGAACATGCTGTGCATTTAGAGGTCATTGCTGATGAGGGATATTCAATATACTGTAGTCTGGCACTATCTGGGGTTCTCCTGTTTAGTTTTGTGTTAAACATGTGCCATTGAACTGTAAATTCTACTCAATAGAACAACTTACTCCTTTTGTCAGGCAGACAACACTGTGATTGGGATATGTTTCAGCAGAGGAGATGGTATTTTATTTTATTTTATTTTTTCATAGTTTCTTTGTTTCTTAGTTGGAGTGTAAACATAATAAATATTTAACTTCTGAGCTTTCTTGCTCTGATTATTTCTGTGTAATATTTTACTTGATATTCAGTTAAGCAGATGGAACATTATTGTTGATACATGTATTTCAGCAATATAGCTTTATACATCTCAGTGTCTGTTCTCAAGTTGTTGTTAGAAGTAAAGAACATAAACTTTATCACTTTTGTGTGATGCCTTTAACCCTCAAAAACGTTGATTACAGAGGAATAGTGATTGGGGAAAACTTTTACAACAGGAAAAGTGAACAAGTTGGCTCGTTCATATTGCACTGACAACAAGCAGAACATTCTTGTTATGTTTGTTGTTTCACTTAAATAACTTTCAAATTTGAAAAGCTTTATGTTGATAATTTTGATGAAGTAAGTAGTAAACTTACACACATGCACAGCTTGGAGGAGGAAAGGGGTGTAAATGTAGCCTGTGAACCAAAGTTCAGAGAAAGAAGGACTGGTGGTAAATGAACTGGCACAATTTAGTCTGTTGCTGTTTTAGGCTGACTTTTCCAGTCCTGTGTCATTACATAGGCACCCTGTCATTTGAGGAAATAACATTTTTGTTAGCCTGACATAAGCAAGCTGAATCAGTTATGACCAGATTGTCTTGTTTTTATTGGACAGAATACTGTTTCCATAAGACTCCTCTGTCTCCTCCATATCTTCTGGGATTCAAACTGACACCTTAATGCTGTGTGAAGTGCAGTTCCTGTGTGCTGAGTGTGAACTAAGCAGAGATATTTTCCAGTCATTCAGAAGTCTCCTCAGAAAGTCTCAAACCATAAGAAACACATTTATATTATAGGGAGTAGGGAGCAAGAGAAGGAGAAAGATTTGATAAACAGAGACAGTAATAGAAAGTGGAAGGAGTAGTAAATGTAGCTGAAAAATTCTTCCTGTATTTAAAAAAATAACACAAAATCCTCAAAACCCAACAAAGTCGTTACATGCTTAAAAACATGGAATTGCTATTTAAATTTGCTTTCAATCTTTTTTCCTTTTTTTTTTCTGAAAAATCTCTCTAGATTATGTATCTGTGTGTATGTACATATCAAGTCTGCTTTCTGGTGTGCCATAGAAATGTCACAATTTTTTTTTCTGTGCCTTTATATAGAGGATTTTGTAAACATTTTATTTTCCTGGTTAGGTATCTCAATACAGAAGACCTGTATTTCATGGAACTCAATACACTCATGACTTCCTTACTTCTGTCTTTCTAAGTTGAAGAACTATTTAAGGCAACATGCTGAGGGTGTCTGAAGCAAGCTTTAGGCTGGCTCTGCACAGACCTTTATCTAGAGCCCTGCCAGTACAGCTCATTCATTAACTCAGTTTGTCTGAGTTTCTTTTCATCCATGTGAAAGGGAGGCAGATAACTGTAGTCTGCAGGAATTTCCCTACATATATTTTTCATCTTTAACCTAGGATAGAGTTTCTTACTTCTAGGCCTCTCTTACCTTTGTGCTAAAATGTGAATATAGGCTCCTTCCTTTCTTGAAACACTGTTCTGCAGGGAGTTCTTTGCCTGGTATAAACTCTGGTATAAACTGAAGCATTAGGAGACAGTAGATGCCTTTATGTGAAATAAAAATACCTCCAGTAATTTATAGAATACTATATATAAATATATATGTATGTATGAAAGTGTAGAGCCTTAACACCCCTACACACACTTAAAATAAATAATACCCAGGAAACAGGGAAATGATGGCAATGCAGAATGTGCAACATAGTGGGACTTTGACATGTGAGTTGACAATTTACACATCTAACAGAGAGGTGCAGCACATAGCCAAACCAAAAACCAGCTGAGGTAACTTAATTGGTATCCGGAGGGACCTGGACAGACTTGAGAGGTGGAGCCATGGACCTCACAGAGCTCAACAAGGCCAAGTGCAAGGTCCTGCACCTAGGTTGGGGCAATCCCAAGCATGCACACAGGCTGGGCAGAGAGCAGATTGAGGTGTAGCCCTGGGGAGAAGGTGTTGGTGGATGAGAGGCTGGACATGAGCCGGCAAATGCACACTTGCAGCCCAGAAAGCCAAATGTGTCCTAGGCTGCATCAAAAGGAGCAAGGCCAGCAGGATGTGGGGCAGGATTCTGCTCCTGCACTGCTCTCATGAGACACTATTTGGAATACTACATCCATCTCTGTGGTCCCCAGCACAAGAAGGACATGGACCTCCTCAAGCAAGAGGTCCAGAGGAGGGCTATGAAGATGATGAGAAGCACCTCTCCTGTGAAGACAGGCTGAAGGAGCTGGGGTTGCCTAGCTTAGAGAAGGCTCCAGAGAAACAGTACAGCAGCCTTCCAGTATCTGAAGGAAGGGTATGGCATCTGCAGGACAGTCTCTCTAGAGAGAGACTTTTTACAAGGGCGTTTGGTGATAGGCAAAGAGGTTATGGCTTTTAAAATGAAAGAGGGTTTAGATTAGATCTGAACAAGGATTTCTTTGCTGTGAGAGTTATGAGACACCTGAACATGTTGCCTGGTGAAGCTGTGGATTTCGGGTCCCTGGAAAAGTTCAAGGCCAGGTTGGATGAGGCTTTGAGCAACCTGGTGTAGTGAAAGGCATCCCTGCCCATGAAAGATGCATTGGAACTAGACAATTGTTAATGTTCCTTCTGACCCAAACCATTCTATGATTC
>VZTB01007051.1:123120-140472 GCA_013397245.1 Thryothorus ludovicianus
GCCGCGGGGCTGGGGTGGTCTGCTCTGCTCTGCTCTGCTCTGCTCTGCGCGGCCGCTGTCACCGCGGGGCCGGGCGCTCCCGTCCCGTCCCGCCGCCGATCCCTGTAGGCTGTCTTTGCGGGGCCGCGGGTATTTCCTTCCCGCCCCGCAGTGGGATCAGCGTTCCCCGGAGCCGGCTCGGCTTCCCCTCGCACAAAAGCGTTCAGGAAAGCGTAGCTGTCTGTCTCCGGCCTCCCCTCGGATGAATTACAGCTCGGGCTGGCCGGGCATTGTTCGGCGCTGCCCTGAGCCCGCTGGGCTCGGCCTGGCGCGGGGGGAGCCCTCGGCCGGGCCGAGCAGCAGGTAGCGGGCTGGGCAGCGCGGTGCTGCCTGCTGATCCCGAGGCTTCACGTTCCTTTAGCTACCGGACTTTGCCTTCAAGTCGGTTGTTCTTTCCGGGCATGAATGCAGCATGTACTTGATACAGCTTTTTTCCCTTCTTCTTTTAAAGCAGTTTAGACTGCGTATGGAAATGCAGACTGGCCTAAAATGGAAGGTTGAATGGCTTTGACTGTGCAGGCCTCCTCTGCTGCTAGGTAGGGCTTGCAGTGCTATAGCGCAGAGATTTAGCCTGGTTACACGACGCTTTTGTTCTAGGATGCATACATTTCTTGTTCCTGTTGAACAGGAATTGCAACACTTGAAGCCTTCTGAATTTCTAAAGGGCATGTCTGTGAGCTGTCTGGAGTATTATGGACACCCTCTTGGACTATGTAATCTAAACATATGCCTCACTTGGGTTAGAGTCTGCGATAGGATGGTCAGGTTCTGAGATAGGAAAGAACAGACCTTGTCCATGTGGTGCTAATAGATTTCCTTTTTCATCCGTGTTGCTTTACTGGGAATCATGCGCTCTCCTGAGCCTGTTCAGGAGAGTTTATTATTGCCTTTTGCTTTGGAACGTGCTCTCAAACTCACAAGCTGAGATTTCTTGGCCCCAGAATTTGGATCAGATTTCTTGGATCAAGAAATTAAGTATAAGAAGACACTGAGTTTACTGATACCTTTCTCTTCCTCTTGCAACAATAGTAATATTAATAATGCAAAAACTGATACAGAGAGTTCCTCATGGACCTTTGCTGTTATTGCCTTTTTAAATTTTAATGATACGTAGCTTGCTTGTATTGGAATTGGGAAATGTTTGAAGGATGGCTGATGGGAAGAATTTAAAACTTGTCATTACAAGTAGCTGTTGTGTGTAGTGTTATCAATTCAATGTCTCCAGCCCACAGCCTTAGCCTCATCTGAGGACTGCATGATTACAATGAATTTACAAAGGTAGCTTCTAAATTTGGCAGATGTTGTTTTACAACTACAACTTGGCCAACATGAGGTTGGAAGCCTTCAGTTTTTGAGAAGGAAACCCGCAAGTAGCCTTTTGCTTCAAGGACAAGTACAAGGTTGATATTGGTAGAAAAACAAAACCAGTTTAAAATGGAAGGGAAGACAACTTTGAAGTACTTTTGTGGGTAAATGATTTGCCTATTTCATGAGCAAATCTGTGTAGCTGGTTCTCCTATCCCATTGCTTCACTCAAGAGGAATATTTCATGGGATTTTTGGGAGGAGGCAGAGGTGGGTTGTACCTTCCCTGTTTTGTGTGTGTTGCTCTCCAGTGGTGCAGAGTAAAAGGTTTCTTTTCTCTTATCCTTCTAAGAAAACAACGCTTTTACTAATGTGAACAACAGAAAATAATAATAGGTTTTTGTGTTTCGTTTTACTTGATAATGTGGTTGATGAAATTCAGTAGACTGAAGAAAAGTAATGATATGAAATTTTTTGCATGTGCAGCAGAGGCGAGAGGCATGTTCTGGCCCAAGGGATACATTGCTTGAGAAACTGGGCTTCTGGCAGTCTTATGAACAGACTGCTTGCCATAGCCTACTTCCCTACAATGCTGAATTACAAGTTCAGATATGTTAAATATTTCACTATGGTAAATATAATCAGTGGTAACTCCCTAGAAATCCTGACAAGTAAGAGAAGTGATGGGTTATTCATTGGTGAATGGTTTTGTGGGGGAATTTATAATGCTGTGTGGCTCAGGGAAACTCTGCTGCGCAGTGTTGATCTTTCAGGCTTTAGGCTGAACCCTGTCTGTGGATGTGGGGCTTGCATTTCTGCAGATCTCACCTGACTCCTGAAACAAGAACACTTGATAGCATAAGGCTTCTGCTCTCTTGCTGCCTTTTGTTGAGAGTTACTCATCTACACAGGGTAAAATATGATTCCCTGCCACTGGCAGTGAGTTTGGAACTAGATAATCTTTCAGGTCTTTTTCCACCCAAACCATTCTATGATAGTAAAATACTTCTTTTTTGGTCAGGATTTGAATCTTAGTAGTACTGGTAGTTTGCTCAAAACTCATTGAAAACAGCTTGCATGATTTTATAGAGCTGTAGAGGAAAAATTGATTTTGCTTTTTTAGTTGAACCATTTAACTGCTATAGCAGAAGTGTCTGATGTCCTGTTTCCAGAAGAGGATTCTCCCTTTTTTTTTTTATGAATTACTGTTCTTTACCCAGAACTCTTGAGCTGTTTTGGTTTGGTACTGCATGTGTCATGTTTTGGAAGTTTGGCTTCTGCCGTTGGACTGCAGTAATAGCCTGGTAAGGTTGAATTAGTTTCCTAGGAAATTAAGAAGAAAATGCTTACTGACTTGGAGTAGATGTGGGCATACTTTAGCACCTGAGGTCAAAAGGTTGCTCTGTTTGTCATGCTATTTTTTGGGCTCCTGGTGTTGGGAGGTCACTCGATGAACCGATTGCTTCTCATCAATACTTACTGATCTTGCAGTCTCAGGGTGTTAAGCATTATGTTTTTTTGTAACACCCTGCTGGGTGTAAACACTATCTAGTGGGATGTGATGGTGTGCCTTAGTGTGCCTGAGCCAGGTTGCCTTCTGCAAGGGTTCAGGTATCAGACGTATGAGTGAGAAACTCCCCACAAAAGTCTCAAGTGAGCACTTAAACCGTGTGTTAGCTTGATCTTGCATGCTGGTCTTTCTGAATAGTAGCCTTTTCCTGGGAGGAGTAGAGTGAATAAGTTGGTATGATCTACTCAGGCTGAGTAGATCATACCTCAAGAAAGGTATTGAGTTCTGTCGGGTTGTTTTCATTCTAAATGGTTTTCATTCTAATTGGAATGCTGCTAGATTGACAGACTAGTGCCATGATGTACTTGGAAATCAGAGTTGCAGGGATGCAATTCTAATGGATAGCAGTGTAGGCCAAAAAATAAATATTTGTAGGCATCTGATCTGGTTTTCAGAGATGAAAACCAGTGAGGCTGCTTAGTGCCATGTTGTGTATGTATAGGAATGGATTAAAGGTTGCTTAAATTGACCATTCTCTGAAAGATTTTAGTGTGTTGGTTTTCCTTTATACACAGGGTTACCAAACGTTGGAGGACTGTAATTGCACAAAAGGCATTGAGCAGATTCTTGTCACATGTTTCAACTCCTGAACTTGAATAAACTCCAGTGACCTCACCAGTGTGTGCTCACATTACTTACTGGTCATCACTGAGAGGCAAGAATCCAGGTGGAGTTCCACTTGATTGGAAGGAGACTGGGGCCAAATGTCTGAGGACAGGCCTGTGACTTTTCTTGTTGATGTGAACAGAACCTTGACACACCAGTTTCAGATTTATTGCTCCTTAAAGATGGCAGCAGAAGCCTTAACTTTGATTGCAGTGTATGAAGAAAGTCACTGTGGTCTACCTTATGGGTCTGAATCCAGCTTGTAGGTTGTTTCCCTCCAGTTCTGCCAAAATCAGGAACAGAAACTGAGCCAGTAGAGGCAACCTACACTCTAGTATATGATGCCCCATGGTTACTGAGAGCCTGGCTGAGGGAGCTGAAGAGCAGTTGGATGTGGGGTGTGAATATTAAGGACCTGGTGGTTCCTCCTGCCTGGGATGTGTTCCTTATTAACAGTTGTCTAGTTCTTTCCTGTTTACTCTTGCAGGAAGGTAAATATGTCAGTTACTGCTTGAAAAGAAGGGTTTATAGCTGTCATGCTTGGCTGGGTGAACTAGGTGATTTCTGGGTAAGATAATATTTTTCTTTTTTAAGTTGGGGAAGGGACAGGAGATGAGTTGGAGGAGGAGATCATGGTAGTGGATTAGACAGTTCAGTATATTTGGTTTGTTCAGAGAAATCTTCTCTGGCTGAGAAGTCATATATGATATGACAGGCTGCACCACAGTAGGCATCTTGCTGTCCTGTTTATTATACAGGACTTTAACTGGGATTTTTCCTTCATGTCTCAAATACCAAAGCTCCTTTGCTATATGTTGAATGTGGTTGTGGTTTGCTTGCTGGTTAGTTTGGCTGTGTCGCAGGTGTTTGCAAGACCTCAGTCAGTTTCCCCTCTGACTGCAGGACAGGCAGAAAATCCTGAGAGGATTTGCATGCAGTGTTTACAGTTTTGTGCTTAATGTGTAGTGTTACAGTAGTTCACCCTCTTCCTCAGCTATGCTGTTGTGTTTCTCTCTGAAAGTTAATGGCTGCTATCTGGTCATTGAGATTAGAGTTGATCTAGTTTAGAACTAGAATCACAAATAATACAGAAAAGATGGTGTTTGCCAGATCACCTCCCATGTAACTAACTGCCTGGCCAGTGTGGAGAGAGTTGTGGGAGAATGTATCTAAGACAGGTTGGACTGACTCAAATTTAAGATGTTTGTAAATGCATGCTGAGATTAGGATTATGTGTTCTATTCAGACAAGAGGATTTCTCAGGCTAATAGTCAAAACTATTTGTTCTATCTTTTTTATACATAAGAAAGGGGCTAGAACATGATGCACTTGTTCTTTCAAAAGCTGAGTGGAGAAAGGCTTAAGGAAAAAATAGGTCCATGGGAGCTGTGCAGTGTAACCTGTAAGAGTAAGAAAAAAAAACAGACTGCAGTGGCAGGTAGCTGTCAGGACAACTCAAAGGTATGTGGGTGGCTGGTTCCCTGTTTCAGCATATCATAATGAAAACATCTTAGTGCTATATTGCTCATAATAAGACATAGGCAACTTGTCTTGTAGATTTCTCTTCCCTGCAAGAGGCTGTAGAAAGAACACAGCCTGTTCTTGTATACCATGTTATAGACCTGCCTTTATGGCAGTGCTGGTGTGTTGTTTATCTAAATATTAGAATAGAGAGAAAGAAAGGCCATTGGTTCTTGGGGTTGTTTTCTTTGCGATACAGAGGCTGACGGCTGCTCTCCTGTTCTCTTCCGTTGCACTCGAACGATGTCTGGCTATGGGTAGACAATAGGGAGGCTGCTGCCCACTGTAAATAGACCATTGTACGCTGAGAGTAGGAGCAGCAAAGAACGGCAGAGCCCTGCCAACTTGGGTCGTTGCCTTGAGATACTGGCTGTGCTGTAAAGAATGAGTCTTGGGTGCTGCAGGGTGTGTGTGTGTGAGCAGAGAGCTGGCTTTGTCTGAAACTTAGAGAACTCCTTAGCCAAATTGATATGGTTAGTTCAGAGGAGTGCCTTTTTGGGCTGCACTGGGTGAACTGTTTTTCTGGAGGTGGTCAAGACAGATATTTGTCCCTGAGGCAGTTTTGCCTCATTACCCAAACTGCTTTCCCTCTGGTCTTTGAGAAAAAAGACTAAGGTGATGTGTGTAATGGCTAAGAGCAAGCAGATCCTTGGCTGTAATGGGACTGTTGTGTGAATTAAATGATATTTACTTCAGTTCTTGTTACCTGTAAAGGCATCACAGCCTTTTGAGTAAATCAAATTACATTGCATTCCTAAATCATAGTGTGTGTGCAGGACACTTCATGACTAATGCAGACATGAAAGCAGTTTTAAAAGTCAGAGGTGCTCATTGTGGAGCTTGAGGAAAGAGCTAAGCTTGCTCTTGGCTATTACACACATCATAGACCCCTTTGTCTAGTTTCGTAACATGGTGTCTGTGATAAATGTGAAATTAACTTTTAAGTCTAGACTTCCTCGTTGGTGTATGAGGTTTTTTGTTCTAACTGTTCAACTGTGTGTAGTAAGACTTAAGTAGTTTTCACACCTGCAATGCTAATGAGCATCATTAGAAGCATAAAAAGCAACTGCATGGTGATCCTAACTGTTAAGTCAATAATTGATTCCTTTTTTTAAAAAAAGGAAGATGAGCTTGTTTATATATTCTGTTACTACAGCCTGATGCGTTGTGGATTTTGATTCTAGTCTGCTGTGTATCATTGTGCAAATAACAAAAAGGCATTTCTGTGGTAGCCCTGCACTGCCTGTCGAGGTGATGGAGCCCTGTGCCCTAAGGCTATGCCAGTAAAAAGTGTGGGGGAGAGGAGAGAGCAGTGCTTGCCGGCTGGGGATTACTCCATGAGTCCAGGACTGTTCCAGAGATGGAACTTGATTCCATTCTGACACTGCCCCCATCTATGACCTTGCTCCAGCCTGTCCTGTTAACATTGTGAAAGCATGGGCCCTTTGAACTAATTTTATTACTATTTTGCTGTCTCTAGCAAATCTTGTCCAAATACTGGTTAGACTTTTTGTGAACTGGATCACGTTTTTGTTGTCTGGCTAAATAACTGGTTGCAGCAGTAAAGATTTCAAGGTCAGAGTGTAAACTAGAGATTTTCCTGTAGAAATGTGAAATGTTAACCAGGTATAGTTTGTCTTAAAACTTACAAAAGTAATTCTGCCCGTTTGGGTTTTAGCGTCTCCTGTGCCACCATCCTGCAGCGGTGGCTCCTTGCACAGTATATTTTAGCTGTTAGCTACCTCTTCTGACGTTCTCCGGGACCTTTGTTTAATCCTTTTGTCCGTAGGAAACGGCTGGGACCGAAATTGCCGAAGCCCGTAGGTGTTTTGTGCGGGTGGGCGGAGCAGCGAGGCCCGGCGCGGCGGGCGCGGGCCGTGCCCTTGAGCGCGGTGGGGTGAGCGCTGCGGGCCGGGCGCTGCGGCTCCATTGGCCCCGCGGGCCGGCTGCTCCCGCTCACCTCTCACCTACTGGGCACCGGCCGGGGGCTCGCCATGTGACAGGCGTCCCGGAGACCTTGGCTCTAGCGAGAGCACCAGCTGAGCTGACTGCAGGCCCTGTTTGTTAATGCAGCTGGTTCTTGCTGCCGAATATCCGTGTCAGTGAGTGCTGGCGGGGAGCAGCCTCTTCCAGCTCTTCTTCTGTGTGAACGTGACAAATCAAATGTGCTTCCTGTGCTTGATTATATTGCTGCGTGCTGCTGCCTTGGGCCTCATTTGCCACTGCTTTGGACTGCCTCATGACCAAAGATAAATTACTGGCATGGTGCTGGGAGAACTAGGAAACTTGCTAAGTACCATGGAGGAGCTATGGGAGGATATTGGCTTTGAAAGCAGCTTGCTGTACTGACCTTTCTGTTTATGTCTGAAGGGAGAGTAGAAAAGAGTTTATTTTACTTGACTCAGGAAAGGAAAAATCATCTTCCTGCTACGTTCCTATAGGATTGGAGTGCTCTCTGTTACATGCAGGCAAGATAACATGTATCCCTGCCCTTCATTTCCCAGACTTCCCTGCTTGATGATTAACTGTTTAAACAATCTTACAGTACAACTACTCTACAAATAACTATTTTACATTGGTGAAATTCTCTCCTTTATAAAAAGGTCTTTTTTAATACTTGAGTGCAGTCTCTGTTGAAAGCAATACTAAAACCCTGAAGAAATTCCCTCTTCTCAGCCTCACCTATTTTTCTAGAGTATGAACTAATAATTGCTTGCTTACTTAATTGCAGTACAGATATCTAATGATATTGCCTGCCTAGTGGCAGATGAAGTTATTTTGATAGTGGGAAGCCAGTAGGGCAAAGTTACATAGCTGCTCTACAGCAACAGTGAATCAAGCAGATTTCAGATTTTTTTTGTGCAACTTTTTTTCATACCAACAGATTCCAGGATCAGAACAACTGCACTGAACTGCAATGCAAGCACATGAGTTGTTTAGATACCTACGAATGCCAGAACTTGGGGATGTCAGACAGTATGTGCGCACCCTTCCGACAAATACGCTGATGGGCTTCGGTGCTTTTGCAGCTCTCACAACCTACTGGTATGCAACCAGACCCAAAGCACTAAAACCACCATGTGATTTAGCAATGCAATCTGTGGAAGTAGAGGTAAGTGCCCCTTGGTGGATGCTGTAGCTCACTGAAATTTGAATACTAAATGCGGCACTGAGAGAGACCAAACACTTGATTTACATTAGGGTGTTTCTAAACCTGTGGTGTGGGGAGAAGACGTTTCTGAAATGTGGCTTGACCTCATTATTTTGGTTTTCTGTATTTGAAAACCAACTTGTGGGCTGAGGAAATGACTGTCACAGAAGAAGAAGACTGCTGAGACAACTGAGCTTCTGATCTCACTGGTGACAAAACTTGTTCATGATAGAATTGGCACATTGTAGTTTTCAATTCCTGACCACATGATGACCTGTTAAATTGGGTCTTGGAATCAGAGTGTGTATGCTGGTATATACTGATTAGGCTAATAACTCCTCTGTTATTTTTAGTATATAATAGCTGACACACGAGACTTTATATTGTGTTACGAGCATGAAGAGGGTACTGATTGTCCTCAGATGATCTGTGGAAAGAAATATTAGTCTGCCAAGATATCCCAGCCACAGAGTAAGCTGAAATTAAACTACCTGCTAAACTCTGGATATGTTAGCTTAGCTTTTGTCATATGCTTTTTAGAAGTAGAATTACTTTTAGGTGGTGGCTTTTTAAAAGTGAAGTCAAATACAAAATCTGACTGGGACAAACTTGCTTTGTAAGCAAGTACAGACAACTGATTGCAGGGCTGGTGGTTTTGGGAGTTGTGGTTGTATTGATTCTCCTGCTCACTACTGAGTCAAATTCTTATTCTTTCAGGAGTGTTCTCTCTCTTCAGGATAGACAAGGGGTTTTCTCCTTTTGGAGGAAGGAGAGTTTTAGAAGGTTGTGATCTTTAAAGAAGATACTTAGAAAATGTAGAACTGCAAAGTTGACAGCTTCTTGCCTTACTGGTGATAGTAAAACTGGCACTATAAATTTTTTATATCTACTTGGAGCTGAAGTCACCCTTTACACTACATTCTTCTGCATGGATAGACTGCATCTAGTTGTCATGTATCAAATGAATTAACATGACTTTTGTGCTTAAGAGCAGATAAGATTACAAACTGTACAAACTAATGTAAACAAATGTGGTAGAATTTGAAATTTACAATAGGTCAACTTCATAAACTTTAGCAAACTCCTGTCATTACTTCAAATTGGGAACTTTTTTCAGTGTTTCATATTACTGAGCTTGAAGAATGACACATTAGTTGGCCCCTCCGTTCACAGTGTATTTCTTAATCTTCTCAGTGGGACATACAAGAAGCTTAATGTTACATGTTACTGTAGCAAATAGTAGTCTGTTACTAGAAGGGAAACAAAAAGTGGTCTGCTACAAAAGGGAAACAAAAATATGCACTCGCAATGTGATAATTGGCAAAAAAACCGCCTATATTCAGACAGTGTGTGTAAAATAAGGGTCTAGAAGTTAGCTCTCACTTCTCTTTGTGAGCTTTTCTAATTCCGACAGCAGACATGTAGACAAGGGGTAGCATAGTTTTGTAAACCAGTACATCTTGGTTGCTGGAATGAGCCACCAGTGCAAGTTTTCCAGTTGTGGAATGCCTCATTAGGCAGTGTAGACTTAAGCAGATTTTGGTGAGGGCATTGTATTAGCGATGGTAAGACAGTAGCTTTTAGCTGTCCATAAATCCCATGACAAATCCTTACTTGCTTGAGACTCTTGACAGCAGTCTCAGTTCACTGCCTTTCCTTCTTCAAGTTAAATTACTTGTCACTGCTGGATTCTGAGATTGAAATCATTGTTGGGTGATGTGAGACTTTCCTAAGCAACTTAATGCATCATTGATCCAATTACACTAATTGGCTCTCTTATCAGAGCAAGATAGGTATAACAGCATTATTTTACAATGCCGCTTTAGAAAATACGTTTTAATGGGAAGGCTGAGTAGAAGTAAGACAAATGGTAAACACCTGAGTGTTAGCATGTTGCAGTGACAAGAGCTCAAACTTAGAGAACATCCTGAAATGAGTGCAATCTGTCCAATTTTGTTTTCATTAAAGGCTGTATGGTAGCTATTAATAATATATAAAATGATAATCAAACAAGAATGTATGTTTTGAATCAAGTTTCAAGTGTCTGTTGGAATTGCTGCTCCTATAACAGTGACAAGACTAACACAGTGCTTGGGATTTAGGTTCTCACTACATTTTGCTTAAAATTTAGGTTCTTATACTCCATTTTCTTATGTTAAGATGGGTTGTCACTTCTACAGGAGAAAAAAAATCAAATAGTGCTCTGAAAATGTCTTAACATTTTTTTTTTTCTGTCTAAACAATATGTTATTAAAAGGCCTGAGCAGTTGCTCCAAAAAAAGACATGGCAGAAGGCAATGCCTCTTTGCTATCCAATCTACCTGTTCATTTACAGTAAGAAATTTGAACTAGAAATTAGCTTCTACATAATTCTTACTTGTGACTTAACTTTGTTAGATGCCAAGGAAATGAGTGAGGTCATTGACTGGAGTAAGGTTTCTACTTGTTCTGATAACATATCTGCATAACTTCATATGTTAGAAAGAAGCTCCTATTTACTGTTGCTCCAGGTCACTTCCCATCTCTCACAAGTTTTGATATGGTAGGCTAGCACCCAGTGACCCATTTTAACCATCTCTGGATGAGCATAAAGATTGCATACGTGGTTGAAAATGAGTGCAAAGAGTTACTGAAGTGGCAGGGATACATTGCACTAGACCAGATTGCCCAGAGCAAGGCCCCTATCGGCCTGGCCTTGAACACTTCCAGGGATGTCATCCACATCTGATCTCTCTGTAGATTGCTTTCTTTCCACTAGTGACTAACAGCTGAGTAACTTTGGCTGTTGATTTTGTGTGCAGCTGTATGGCTGTCAAATATATTAAATCTTGCTTTAAAAGCTTTTATTTGTCCTAACTTGTGCTATGTAGAAGAATAGGATAGAAATAAATATATTAGGATGTCAATATTTTCTAGGAGTAAGACTGGATTTGACTGGCTTTTCTGTTCACTTAAGTAAAGGTATTCAAATATGGAGGGAAGTATTCAACTCATAAAAACTTTCAATTTTATGTTCTTTTGATTCATTACCAGAATTCTAGCATGCCTTGTCTTTCAAGAATCACTTGATTACACATGTGCTTATCTTCCTATGAATGATCAGTTTTAGGTGCTGTATGCTTACTTAGGGAGTAGCATGCTTAAAATTATATGGCTGGTTTGAAAATTTTGATTTATACTATTTGCTGCTCAGAATAAGTGTGTTGGTGACCTAAGCACCAATATATGCTAGTGTACTTTCCCTCTCAAGTAAATGGAAATTTCTCTTGTCTCTGAGGCATGGTGGAGCCTACAATGTGTTTTGACATTACTGCTAATCCTGGGAAGCCTGTGTCAACAAGAAGCAAACCCATGGCTTAAACAAAAGCAGTTACTTTATATGACCTGAATAGGCCTTGCTAGAGTAATATATGCTCTGTTACAGAATAAATCTTTCCTTCAAATGCTGCTATTTTTAACCAATGCCAAGGTTTTGCTTAATGACTAGCATTTGATGTGCAATAGGTTAATTTGCAAATCCCTAAGCTGCTGCAAGGGCTGCTTTACACAAGTAACTAGAATCTGTTCTTGAATTAATCAGATTTTATTGCCTGGCTACTTTAAGAACACTTATTAAAACTGACAATCCTTTTGACTGCTTAGCCTTTTACTGGACAGATCTATTAGATGTCATTCAATTAACCTGTGTGAAGTCAGCCAAGCATTGCAGTGGTGGAATTCAGATATCTGATGGTAATGATAGTGATTTTTAAACAAGTTTGCTGCAAACACAACTTTCCCTGATATTGCAGAAACATTCTGGATAAGGACCATTTGGTCTAGGTCTTAAAATAGTAGTTCTTGCTGCTGTCAAGCAAAATGTGGATGAGTTCTATTGCTTAGTAGATGAGTTAATTTAGACCTTGCATTATGCTCCTGGTTTGACCTTCAACGTATCTGGGAGTATTGCACTGCATCAATAACATTGAACTCCTTATGGCCTTCAGACAAGGAGCTGGGTGTTTTGGGTGTTTTTTATAAAAAGTTTTATTCTAAGACTGTTGAAAATTCAGTTAATTCTACTTTACTGTGGGGGAAAAAGAACAAAGTAAGAAAAAATGAAAGTTGTTTGTTTCCCCTTACCAAAAACCTATAAGAACCGATGGGAACTTTTCAACAATAATCTGTTACATAGTTGCTCTTTTTGCAGAAGGATGTGGCTATCAGTGTTGTATCTAAGCTGTGTACTGTCTGATAACTCATCTTCAAATTTGGTTAGTGCCTCAGGCCCTGAAAAAATTGCTTTTGTGGTGCTGTGGGCAGAGCATGTAAACAAAGCAGTAGTAGCCCACCTTTTGACTCTTGCTGAGGAATGGCTTAGACTATTGTATTTCACCTGATGTGGGAATTACAGCACATCAGACATGGAACATGTGATACATTGCACTTGTTGATGTTACCCGTGGCCACAGTAACAAACTACATTGTGTGATCTTAGATTATCTCCAGAGTGGCAACACTGAGAAAATCTATAAGATGACCTTGATTATCTAATATCTGAGAAACCAGTGAAATAAAACAAGCAGTCTTGCTTTTCTTTCCAGGCAGAGACATATACTAGTGGTCTGTTAATTTCCTGTAGCATTGATGTTGGTCTGAGAACAAGTAAACTTTTGAATTTCTAATGTTACAAATTTTTAGAGGTGAGCCACTCATTAATTTGTTCTGGGTCATGTTCACAGTGTGTACATTTCTGCTTACTGTCAAAGGAGTGGCAAGCACTGCATTACTCATACTGTTTTGCTAAAACAAGTTAGGCTTGTTTTAGTGTAAAAATATTTTTTCCTCTCTGTGCCTTTAATGTGCTAGCTGATTTCTACAGACATGGGTAATATGATATCTTCTGTACATAAACCTGTATTTATGTAGCTTACACATGGAACACGTGATGCCTGGTCCTCCAGGATACTTTCAAAACAGGAGAAGAACCTATGACTACACATGAACAGATTTTAGTTGTGGATGATAGACTAACTAAATTTGTGTCTGAATTGTCTAGGGTTTGACTTTCTGAAAGAGCCAGAAGTTGATTATGCTGATAGAGAAAATCATATGCAGTGTTTACTCAAAATCCTCTGTTTAGCCAGCTGGGCTGTTCCTAATAAGAACTTGCTTGTAGGTGTCTGTCATCATAATAGGACTAATTAACAACTGTGGCCTAATACTAATTGCATAACTTTAGTTTGTAAAACTTGATTGCTTTCTATAAAATGAGATTAAATAATCAGTCTCTCTAAAAAAGGCAGGGTTAAAACTGAACTAAAACAAAACCAACTGTTAAATTCTAAATTCTAAAACTAAACTAACTGTTAAATTCTTGTATTGACTTCCAGTTTTAGCTCATCTAAGTCCTCAGCAGCTGAAAAATGGTGACTTTAATTTTCAAGATAGTATTGTCTTGACTGCTTTTAAATAAATCAGGAGGAAAACCCTTTTTTGTAAGATGTAACTTCTAATTGGATTAAAGGACTCTATCTGGAACAGAGTATTTTGCGAATGAGAACACTTGTTTAGAGTGTTGGTGACAATGCTTAAAATCATTTAGGGTTTGAAACCACATACTGAAGTAATTATGTTCTGTAATCTAACTTAGAAAAATAGATCAGGATTGCACCACTAAATATTCTTCTAGACACCTCTGAGAGTGGATTTAGAAAGTTTGATGAAATTATGAGCAATACTGCACTAATAGAGTAAAATATTTCTTAAAAGTGTTTTTGACAAAATGTCCTTTGTTAGTCTTTACTATTCTTATTTGCTCAGTGCTATCTGAGGAATAAGATTTTTGCCTGGCAAGTTTTTGGTAATGTATGGAGCAATTTGACTCATGAAACAATGTCCTGGAAAATCTTGCATAGCTCTCAAGTTCTCTCAGGAAGAATATTCCTTCAAGCAATTCCCATTCATTTATAGCCAGCAAGGGTGTCTGACCTTTCTAATTGTTTTTCTTAGGGTGGTGAGCATGCTCGAAGGTCCTCTCTTCTCAAAAGTGATGAACTGTTGACGTACTACTATGATGATGTGAGAACAGTTTATGATATTTTCCAAAGGGGTTTACACGTATCAAGTAAGTTTAGTTTAAAATTAAAGATATATTTTAAATATGTCAAGAACTATATATTTGAAGTTTTTTGAAATGCAGCTGGGCATAGGGGGTCTCTGTCTAGTAATATGATGAATATATTGGATGTGAATTTTCTCAAGGACAAATTAAACTTATACTTTATGAAGCAGAGTTCTGTGAATAAAGTCAGTGCTGTATTCCTTGGCCTAAGCCAACTTTGTTGCCTCTGTTCTTTCTCAGCTTCCTTCCTTGTATCCCTGAAAAAACCCTATTTGTCATCTGAAAGTATCTGCTGAGAATCTAGGGGCTTAGCAACAAAAGTGGTGTCAGACAGAGGAGTTGGGGTTAAATTTTGAATAACTTTTATTTTTATTTTTAGATAATGGTCCATGTCTAGGGTTTAGAAAACCAAACCAGCCATATGAATGGATCTCCTATAAAGAGGTAAGTTGTTTTTCTTAGTGCTACACTTGCTTTTGTTTGCTGAGACCATTGTTACAACATCCAGTAATGTGATATAACAAATTTGAATTATTTATTACATGTTCTAAAGTAGTTGCAAAATATTGCAGAAAGGTTCTAGTTTCTATTACAGTGTCTTAAAGGAACAGCCTTAAACATGTGCAAGGAGGAGAAAAAAGCATTTCCTGTGCTTGGTTTGTGAGCCCCAAAAAATTCTGAAATAAAACTTATCTTAGCATCTCACTGCTGAATTGTGTAGAACATGGGTGCAGCAGCTTTGAAGAAGTGTTCAGGGGCTCAGAGGGTGCTTCTTCCAAGAGGCTCACTTTACACTAGGAGAAGTTCTGCCTATAGGTATTGTTTGGGCTTCCTGGCACCTTGTCTCCATAGCCTGAATGATGGTTGTGCAGGGTGCTAGCAGATCTGCTTCTGACTAGCAGCATGCTGCTTCTTGATCCCTGAAAATATCTGGATGCAAATCTCCTTTAACAGCTGTGCACACTTAGGTTGTTACTGATTTAATCAGTTGGTCTTCAAATTTGCATAAACCTTGCCTATTGCATACTGTTAAGGTCATTAAACACCTTCTGTGGGTAACAGACCTCACTTTGTTCCCCAAGGTGACTTTGCTGGGAATTTGTTAGGTGCAACCTCTTTCATTAAAGCTTTGCTTTTGGGGTCATGTGACTAACATGGTTACAAGTCATGTGCTGTATAGAAAGAGTTTAGAAAATTAAATTGTTCTCCCAAGCTTTGTTAATAGTACTAAGTGGGGTTTGCCTCCTTGTTCTGCTGCTTTCTGAAGGGAGAAATGCTATTCCTATAGGCACTGAATGAAGTGAAAGGATGATGTATGTAATGCTTGTGATTAAACAGGAATAGTATGTTTAATCATTCCAGGGTCACTTGGGTTTAACACCTGTACAGCAAAACAGCCCTTTCTGTGCATGTGTGCTGAACTTCTAAACTTACATTTAACACTCTCAAGTCTGACTGGATCAAATGTTTCTTCTGCTGTATATTGAGTGCAAGTGTAATAATTACAATCAGTACATTCTGTCGTTCATACCAATTAATAATTGTTGAGGAGAATTTGCAGTTATGAGCTTGCTCTTATTTTTTTTGTCCTCCCTCTTTTTTTGCCCTTGCAGGTTTCAGACAGAGCTGAATGTGTGGGCTCTGCATTACTCCACCGAGGCTTCAAACCATCTCATGTTCAATACATAGGAATCTTTTCACAAAACAGACCTGAGGTAATTTAACTATTATTTTTTTGTACATGACCAACTCCTTTATCTCTTGGCAGTGTACTTCCCTATTGAGAGCCCATTTGATGTCAGGAAAAGCCTAAAGACTGACACTGTAGCCCCATGACCCATAGACACTGCACCTTTCAGCTAAGAACCCAAACTGGTAGTTGACACAAAGGTTAATGTTTTTATATTGGTGTGTTTTAGCTTTTTAGTTTGTTTGTTTTTTGCCCCCAGAGCTAAATGCAGAAGGCTAGAAAGCAGAAAAAAAATCAGGGAATTCAGAAGAACTAATTATATTATACTATATAACTAATTATATTTTGCTTCCAGGNGCAAAAATTGGAAATTAATTTAATAAAAATGGGTAGAAAGACTGAAAGTGGCACAATTTCAAATCACCTGAGACCGTTATGGGGATATTCAGGTTGATAGTGCCTATCCATTTTAACCCAGAAGTGGTTCTGTATTTCCCTTTATAAAAGCATTGTGAAATATTATATGTGAAATCTGTTTAATAGGACTGAATTTCTCTAACCTAGGTTTGTGTTTAGTAGTTTGAGCTAGTACTTGCTGCATTAGCTAGTTCAGTGTAAATCTATATTAAGACAGGGGACTGTTTCTTACCCTTTATTAAAAGGATGCTGTCCCTCTTGATTAAATGCTCCTGTTTGTGTTTGCCATTACCAAAGGACATCCAGAGTCCTGAGAGAGTTAGAAGTTCTATCAGTGTCCTGGTCTCTTGCCACTAAAATACAAGCTATATGACAGGTGACTTTGGCTTCCTTCTTTCTTTCAACCTACACCCTAAGAAACCCTTGAGCTCTTGGGTTTTCCTGATGGAATTCTCTCTCTGTAACAGCTATAGATTTATTTCTGTAATAAAGAAAGCTGGAATAGATTCAGTTAGGAAGCTGTTAAATAACATGGAGCTACAGACTCTACAGTTCAGTTTCCTGTGCATATGACATGATGAACCAGAAGTAAAAAAGGGAGACAGATGTTTTTGAATTGTTTCTCTGTAGGTCTTTGTGTACAAGCTCTCTGCTGGGCTAGTGAATTTCTGGGGGAGAACATAGAATTTTTCTCTTGGATCAAAGTGATAGAATGCTTAAATTGCATTGCTTTGAGTTGGGTCAGGAATGAACTGAAAATATTTGTTTAAACCAGCAGTTTTAAATCTGGGAATTTCCCTGCTCAAAACTACTGGATGGGTGTTGAGACATCCCAATCGTAATAACTAATTCAGACAGAATATGTGAAAGGGGTTTTTTTGTGTGAAATGTTTCACATTTATTATTTCAGGGAACAAGTGCTGGGGAAATCCCCT
This sequence comes from Thryothorus ludovicianus, assembly GCA_013397245.1. Taxonomy (NCBI): domain Eukaryota; kingdom Metazoa; phylum Chordata; class Aves; order Passeriformes; family Certhiidae; genus Thryothorus; species Thryothorus ludovicianus. The sequence goes on from VZTB01007051.1 coordinate 140,457, forward strand.
AATGGGAAAAATCCTA